>CP053160.1:474529-800176 GCA_014607495.2 Carposina sasakii | reverse complement strand
TTTTACTCAACTTTGGACCTAATATCTTGGAAACCAGACACTTCCCAGGTAGGCTTCCATGGAGAAAAATGATCGTGTTGACGAGGAGAATTCGAAAGTTTTTCGGGGAACGTTGACGACCAAAAATCATCCTGTATACATACGGCTGTGTTCTCGAAATGGGGCAGACAGCATTGCAGGATCATAAAAGATTAAAGCCACGCTTGGCATAGCGGGGGGTTGATATTACCACTTATTTACAAAAGGGCCGAAATGCAAACCCGCGTTGCGGCGAAATCACTACGTTACCGCGCGCCGTTACGTAGAAATTTATGGTGTGCAAGGCACCACACATACTTGCCTTACCTTACAGTACCTATGTCAAAGCTTTTTTTGGGACGCCAACGCCGATAACATACGTTACAGATTTGATAATACTAGTTTGCCCTGCCCGGTTAGAACATGCCCTAAAACTTAACTCTAGGATTGACGTCTCTTTTTCTTACAATAAGTTGATCATTCCGAATCATTTGTGAAACCGGGCATGGAATGTATATTATGATTACATAATAGAATTACACAAAAGAATAAAAGCATTACGAAGTACATTAATAGACAAACATGCAAAAAATTCTAGGTGTAGCGGACAGCAAGAATAAAATTTAGGTAGGTACATCTATCAAATTAGAAATGAACGCAAAATAAATTAGAAAGAATGACAAAACGAAGCTTTAAACCATTAATAACACTTGCCACTAGGTAAATAACAAAGCTAAAGAGTTTTTGATGCTGGCAATATAGGGCAGTGTTACCATAGTTAGACCGAGTCATAATCACGGAGGGCCGTGTGCGCGTGCGCGTAGGGAACGCCCCGCTGTGGCTGCGCGTCATTAGATCCCTGGGTGATCAACCGGTCAATGTCAGTTATTTTGGTAGACCGAATGTTTATAAGGACAGAACGCATTCCCACACCACTAAACAATAAAAGATATAGAGCGCACTGTCTGCCCTCTGCTCCATCCAACCCATGACCGTAATGGGAACGTATCATGTACGGAACGTTAATGATAACGCTATGATATAGTAGAATCAGGCATACACCTTAATTTAATAACATTACATGCTGGACGTAGGCCTACCCCAATACGGCTACCGCCATAGGGGGTTTTACCCATAGTCACAACGCTGGGCAGACGGGTTGGTGACCGCGGTGTGATTTTGTCAACACGGGAAGCGACTGCCTTATCATACCCACAGGCAGACATGGGGTGGTGGTACTCTACTCTGCCGACGTCACACGGCACCTTAATAATTACTTACGTGGAGTTCCTGGGTGTTCGTTTACTGGCTTGTCGTTTCTTGGCGCGGTCGGCCGCTATCAACGCACAGCGCTCTGCGGGCGTGCTCGATATAAACGTGTCGTGCAGGTTGTAGCAGGCAGCTGTAATCTAACCACGAAAAGTCATGTTAGAGTGTGTGAATTTTAATTATAGCGAACAGTGTGTAAGCATTCTTTTTATAAAAATAGAATTAAGAAACTTGTTAAACAGCTTCTGCTCATTGCTATTCAAAATTAACTCATCCACAGTGTTTCAGAATACAAATAGTGAGTTATACAGGGTGATTTTTGGTCGTCAACGTTCCCGAAAACTACGGAATCTCCTCATCATCACGATCATTTTTCTCCACGGAAGCATACCTGGGAAGTGTCTGGTTCCAAAATATTTAGGGTCCAAAGTTGAGTAAATAGACTGCGTTTTCTGCATAAATGCACATAGACGCGCGTAGCAGGATTTTTTTCACGAAAATAATTAATATCTGTCTATAAAAAACTAACATAAACACTAGACACTATAAATTTCGCACGATCAAGGAATTTAAATTAAAAAAAAAAAAAAAATCCCAGCATTTTTTTTGGCATAAACTTACTTTATTTCATGTATAGAATACGTACCCTTCGTTAAAGGTGGCCACAAAAAAACACCCTGTATAGAACATTCGATTCAGAGAAAAAGACTGCGTCGTATTGATTGGTCTATTTAACTCATTATCGAAAAAGTATATTACCATTTTTTCTTTACCACTGTTGATAGGAATATTTCTATAGCGTAAGTTTGAAATTAAATTAACTTGATAATTTACCCACATGCAACAAAATACACATAAGTAAATAAATATAATACAGAGACCAAGCACAAACAGCAAAACAAATTGAAGAGCCAAAGAACCCAAAGCCACCAAGCGAGACCAAGCCGTAACATCTCCAAACCTGCTGAATAAGGCGCCTATGCAGGTCCACATCAGCCCCTCGGATGCCCTCGCGATCCTGATGCAGCTGCAGGGCGCAGACTAGCGCGTCTCTGATGGTGGCCACGGTTTCCACCACCCTAGCTGTGCGCATCAGGCGACGCACGAGGTAACCCTTAGCGTGCGCCACTATACGGGTGGCGGCGGCACACTATAATTCATCGGTTGATTTTGTCTAGCGGAAATGTAATTTAAATCCATGCAATATTTTTAGGATTAGGTTTTAGGGGAGGCCTTTTAGGGGACACAGGAACATAAGTCAAGATTAAAAAGCGTAAATAACAGATAGATATGTAAAAGGAAAGATAACGATATGATAGCAGCAATTGAGCAGGTGTAAATGGTACTGGGAAGACAGGGCGAAATAGGGTAAGGATGTAAAGAATACAGGATTGGCTGAAGCAGAAGAGGAATTAGGACAAACATACGGCAGCAGAGAAAATACCTTGGAGACGTCAAAAGAACAGATACTTTGAGGTATCAATCTTTATGGTAGGTAATAAACCATAAAGGTGTCACCACAAAGTTAAAGACAATTGTAAGTAGTTCAAATAAACTTTGGCATACGAGTAAGTAATATGTTGATTTCATAGATAGATAGAACATTTACATAATATGCCAATAGATTTTATTTTAACATAATTTTGTATCTAATCAAGTCAAACGAAAACATTGGAGACATACAAAACTTTGAACTGAATATCAGCTAAAAATACGAAATGTACACTGTACAGACAAACAAAACATAATTTTATACTTATCAACAACTTTTTCTAGTACTTACCTCTTTAGCAGTAGGGGTTTTGTTCATAACGGATCTTTTAGACATGCTTCTGATGGATTTTTGTATAACTGCCTCCATATTACTGATGGCACTATCTGCACTTGTGTAATGACATCCATTTGTCGATCGATCTTTCAGGCTCAGTGGTGAAGATGACCGGAATACATTCTGCTCCTTTCGGTCTTTTAGGGTTATGGAGCCACTGTTTGTGTCACTATTATCAGTTGTGAAGGTCACATTAAGGTCCGCTAACGTGTCGTTCGTTCGATCCGTCAGAATTGGTTCCACTTCTCGATCGGTTGAAGCACTTGTGTCGTAAACTAGTCGTTTGGTGGCAGTCGCCGGCCTGAAGGGTGGAGATCTACTCCTGGCCTTTCTTTGAGGGGAGTTTTTAATGCTGTCAGTTATATCTCTGCTCTTTTTGAGTATATTCTCACATTTGCTCAGATAGTTGTCAGTTTCGGTCAGTGTTGTGGATACTGTGTCAAAGCCTGGTTCTGGTGTTTTGAGATTAATCAGCTGACTGAGACTGACTGGCCCCACCTCAGGCACCTCGTGGGCTTCATCTCCCCACGCTTGCTTCACTTCTATTTGAGATTCTGGGCATATTGATTTCAGCTGCTTAAATAGTAACCTATTCTGCTCCTCAAATACTTGCTGCAATAGCATCTGTTCCCTCTTTTGTTTTTCCATAAGATTTGTCATTTGATAAAGCTGTTGATTTTGTATTTTGTCATACAACTCTCGTACCCTGGTAGCTGGGTCTTCAGATTTAGAATCTTGTCTGCTCTGGGGTGGACTGTGTGGTAAAGTGCATTTCTGTTTAGGCGAGCTATTTCTTACAGGCTTACTCACTTTGGCGGGACTATCAAAATCTTCTTTTGTTGTTATGGGGTTAGCTTCAGTTTCTTTTTCCATTGCTTCATTGGTTGGGTTGTTTGATGGATTTTCTTTTACAGCTCTTTGTGTTGGTACGTTTTTTAAGGGACTAAATGGCTTTCTACTTCTTACTATAGGCTCGGACTTGTTAACAGGTTTAGTAGAAACCATCAAACGTCTGGGCTTGTCTGGTGTACATGCTGACTTTGCTCTTGTGGAAAAATTCCAACTTTCCTTTTTCGTCACTGACCTAGCAACATGATTTTTGGGGGAACTGCTCTTTTTGAATGTTTTTTGTTTAAGTTCTAGAGCCATTGTAGACCATTTTACTTTTGCTGAGTCCAGATCCCAACTTCTACGTTTTTTATTTGGAGAAATTAAACTAGAAAGAGATTCACTCATGGATATTGAGGTCATGTCTACTCCTGTATTTTGGGACTGCACCTCCAAGTGGGCTAATAATTGAGGGCTTGGCTGCAGAAGTGTGTAAGACCTTTGCCGCACTAATTTTGGGGCCACTGTAGCTTCATTGGCACTCAATTCGTAAATATTGTTTAGGGATCCGGTAAAACGTTTGGAGAGAAATGAAGATGTTTCTTTTTTATTTGGTGAGTGTATGGTTGGTTTTTCAGCTTTTCCATATTTATTCAGGTTTTTAAAGTTACTTGTTACCTTAAAATTTTTCAAACTTGTCTTTGCCTCATAGTCAAATTCTAATATTTTGTTATTAGAAGAATTAGTCATATCGCGCTCAGGTGGCTCTTGGGATAGGCATAAATGGGTCCCTTTCACAATATCTTGTGAATTTACTTCATTTACACTTGAATTGAAGTCTATTTCAACTTTTTGACTCTCTTGAAACAAATGTGAAAGTGGTTGTTTCTCAGGTATTTTATCATATGAATTATCTTGAGAATTCTCAGAATCTACAGAACTGTCCTCTGTTGTGCTGTTTTTAGATTTATCAGTCGAGTCACAATCCAATTCCTTATCAGGCTTTCAGTGTCAGAATCTTCCTTTATATATTGTTTTAGAAATAAAATTCTTTTTTCCACCTCCTGTGCCAGCAATTTATAATATCTCATCTCTTTCTTGCATTGATTTGATAACTGAAATATTAAAAGTAATAACAATCAAGGTTAGATCTTATTGAATACCAATATTATAATAATACAAACATGTGTCACCTCATCCTGATGAAGAAATATCCTAAAGATTGCAAACAAGAAATTTAATAACCAGGTTATAATACACTTTATCAATTTCATTATTTTTCACATAGTAAGGAATATTAAACTCTGGTATTTGTCTGGAAATGTACAAACATTAAATCTACAATATCTAGATTCTAGCTATGGGCTTCACTCAGGCATACGTAATCATGAATTTAATTTTACATGTGCTCTTGAGGGTAGCCATATACGCACACTGCTGAAAGTAGTGTTTCTTCTTCTACAAAGCCAACTACCCTCCTTTGTGAGATCAAGGTTACCCCACTGATATGTGAAAATATGTTGCAGCAGTTCACATAGGCTCTCTGCAATCAGCCACTTGAACACATGTTTTCATGTGCACCAGATACTGAATGATGTAGAATAGCAAATAGGGTGTCAAAAAGATTGTGATTTATTATGTTATTGTGGATTTGCCACAACCATTGGATTTTAACATTTATTGTTTATGCCTAAGAGATAGCGAGATAAAGAGGGTAAATTTATTATAAAATGAATACAAACCCATAATTGAGCAAAGAGATGATTGTATAAAAAGATACACTTACCAATGGGGGTAGAAGCCTCACACCATTAATTTTCATACAGGAATTATACTGCCCCGGCTGCGTTACAGATTTTACATCCCACGGATCATTCATTTTATACTTCTACTACCAATCTAGCAATAAGGTATCCCAGTTATAGATTATATCCCACTTACATGCCCACTCATCCCTCCATAGAAAACGTTACCTTGAAGAAACACAATTTCCGCCCGTTTACTTTACATAGGATATTGCACAGCACTTTTACACCTAATTCGTTTCAAGCTACGTTAGCTGTGTGTGAACCATATATGAAGGTAAATTTAATAAGATCTCAAAGCCGACTACACAGAAATCCAGGACGATGTTGTCATGGCCTGATTACGTCAGGCTCAATAAATATCCTGATTTGTTCTCTAGCAGGTTAAGCCGGTTCACGTTTATTAGGTAATAAAGAAGATAGGTACCTATATATTTTTTTGTGTCACTAAAGAGTTCTTAAAACATTAATTTACCTATAAAAATTACAGAATGAAAACAATTTTTTGTTAAAAAATTTAACGTTTTTTGTTTGTTGATTATGTTTTTTTATTTCTGTTTCTCTACATAGAAAAAGGAATCATTTGGACCATAGATTACAGAGCCAAAACACAAGTTTAGCGACAACACGGTTTGACTGTTTTATTATACATTAGAGGATTTAACTCCTAAGGCTGATTCAATGGGAACATTTTTTTTATATAAAGGTTAAATCTTGACGTTTTTTATAAAATGTCTTTTACGTCCCAGTCACGCATTTTTTTAGTTCTGCGTGAGACATTAATTGTGATTCTTTTTGTCTTCATAAACTTTCTACCATGCCTTTTCTTAAAAAAATCACTCCCACTGACAGTGACAGCCCATGACAGCCTGACAAACAGCTGATCTGAGATTCGGCGGGAAAAGCTGGAAGGGAGCAGGTGTAATTTTCTTGTGAAGATCAAAAATTATTTATAAATGGCTTGCATGTGTCCGTAAAGTGATGTTTTCTGGTAGATAAGTTATATTTTGATTACTTGTGATGTGAATCTAGTGCGTGTGCATGGTTTTATACGCAGGTAAGCCGAGTAAAGCTTTAGCCGGAATACGATCTTTTCATGGGCCCATTTAAGTTGTTTCTGCAATAATTTTTCATTTTGACTAACTTTACACTTGTTCTTGAGGATAAATTCAGAATACATTTTCTAAACAATGATTAGGCGTATGGGCTTACGTTTCCATTCATCATCATTGAAACGTCATTCATAGTCATAAATTCAGAATATCCGGCATTTTACTAAACAATGATTAGGCTGTCACTTTGACACATGCAAGCTTAGTTCCCCTTGCCTTTCCTTCGGGATAAACTAAAAAAAAAAAAACAGCTGATCTGACATTGACATAATATTTCCTGTTTTTGTTGCGGCCGCCTAAACGTTTTATTCCAATTTATTTCCAATTTACTTTTAGATAAACCTAATTTGATAAATCTAGAAAACAAACTAAGGAGTGCTTTAGTGTAGATTAAATTATGCTTGTCTGACTGATTAACCGTCAGTATGATGACCAATGTATGCCCTGCGGGTCGACAGGCCCTGGCATGCTACTTTCTATCAGCTGTAATATTTACACTTTCGTATTTCTCTGCTAGTATTCTGGGTTTCAGTAAAGAACTTTGGGCACTATCTTACTGGGGCCCAGCTATGTACTTTTGCCTCTTAAATTTTTTCATTAGGTACACATACAAAGGTTTTGCTTACGAGGTAAGTTGGTGGTCTGGTTATACATACTAACTTGGCAATTGGAATTAATAAGAATATAAACTAAAGCGTCCTTACATTTTTAGGTATCAATTAGGTCAGCCTTCTTAGGAGCTGCATTCTCTACAGGCCTGTATCTGTCCACTTTTCAAGATGGGTGGAGAGTGTTTGGGTTGTATGTGATGGTTCTGACATTCTTCCACTTCTCTGAGTTTATTGCGGTTGCTCTCACTAACCCACGAACTCTGTCTATTGACTCCTTTATCTTGAACCACAGTGTGGAATATGGTGTGGCTGCTGTAGCTAGCTGGATAGAATGGGCAGTCGAAAATTACTTCTTTCCTAGTAAGTTGATCCTCAATCTATTATATAGGTTACTATAATTTTACCTAGGCTTAAGCTAGTAGCACAGTAGAATATTTAAATAAGTTCCTTGTGAATTTTTGGAACATTGAGTACCTACCTCGGTGTTAATAATAATAATAAATTTTATTCACCAACTAGCATTATTGTTCCTACTTACAGACATATTAAAAATAATTTTAGTGATAGGTCTACAGATTTAGGACGTCCTTCTGTGTCTATACTAGGCTAACCTGTGTTATAGACAACAGAGATTTTTCCTTTACTTATCTAATAATTTGCTATCTTATCTTAGTTACCATTTAAAATAATAGGAAAGAACTAGAAAATAAATACAAATGAGATCTTTGGAAAAGCTCAATGAGTAAATGAAACAGTTAAAATCATAGGAAAAGCTAAGAGAATAAATAGATACAATTTCAGTGTACCTATATAATATGAATAACAGTAGGAGTAAAGAAAAGTGGAAAGTGGGTATTTAAGAGCAAACATAGCTCCATCCCATACGCTAGAATACCCAATAATACCTCAGTTGGTAACTCCGTTGATAAGTTGTTAAAAATCAAATGTATACTTGCCTTTTACTATAGCAACTAATCTAACTTGCTGAATTTTAATTCCAACTTATTTATACTGGTTGACATCAAATTGTACAGAAAGTGACCTTCATGAAATTCTTTTTTCCAGATATGAAAATGCATTTCTGGTTATCAAGTATAGGAGTGGCAATGTGTATAGGAGGAGAATTAATGAGGAAGTCTGCCATGTTCACTGCTAAAACTAACTTTAATCACACAGTAAGTTCACACAAGCAAACCACTAGTAAGTAGGTATTGGGGTACTAAGATAATTATTTAAATGGTTGACTTTAACTGAGAAAATTAAGTATTAAAAAAGTTTTCTTTTCACCTACCTTCTGGACTACCTATTTACATACATGTGTGTACCCCTTCATCCTATAAAAAGTTGAGAAGCAGTGGAATTTAAAAACCCACTTTTTACCAGATTACCTATTATAGAATATCGTATCACTTACCTACTAGTTATTGCCTAGTTTACCTTCTTGCTTTGACCTGCTACTTTTTAAATGTGATAATTAGAACTTCTATTTCAGGTACAGTTTGTGAAGAGGCCGGACCATCAGCTAGTGACTCATGGAGTGTACGCATACACACGACATCCCAGCTATGTGGGATGGTTCTACTGGTCCATTGGCACACAGGTATATTGTGACACTTACATTTACTGACCAATGTTTACATTATCACTATACAAGGTGTAACAAAAAGGGTATGTTAAGCAAAAAGCTATGTAAATAGCCCACTGTAGAGAACCTATTCACAAAATTTGAGACCCGAAATCACATGTTTATTTTTCCCCGTTAGTATGGAGAATTTTTAAATATCTCAGGAAATTTCATACAATATTGAAAAATAGAAATGTGATTTCGAGTCTCAAATTTTGGAAATAGGTTCTCTATGGTGGGCTATTTACATAGCTTTTCGCTTAACATACCCTTTCTGTTACACCCTGTATAAATACTTGACTGTGTACCCGAAATGGGGTAGCCAGAACCACATGATCATAAAAGAAATCGCACAGCCTCATTTGACATAGCAGGGACAGATATCCTCAAGCAGCATTCAGCTGAAAGGGGACCTGATTGGCAGTTACACATATGCATGCACGGTAGGGGACTGACCAAGCATATCCCATACCTCTTTGTATCGTCTTTATGTATTTGTCATTTGCCTGTACCTTCTTACTGTTATAATCTCATTGTTGTCTTATCTTCCCTTTTATCTATTTTTTTTTTCTTGATTTATGTTGTCTGTGGATGTGTACATACCAAAAGCCAAATATTCGATCTATTTAATATTACTTCATATTCTATTTGGCAATTATTTGGTAAACATGCTTTCTAGTTGCAGTATATTCATCTTTATGCATGGCATTCATATACCTATATTATTTTTGCAATTTTCATAAAATACTGAACTTCAGTATTAATTAAGATCAGTTTAAATTTTGTGCTTTAAAGAACCTATCGTCGTCAGCCTATTGCAGCCACTCCTGGACGTAGACGTCCCCCAGGGCACGCCACAAGGCTACTTACCATGGGAGGTTTATGCCCATAGTCACTACGCTGGGCAGGCGGGTTGTCAGTACGGGAGGCGCTGCTGCCCACCTCCCGGAAATCCTTAATCGCCTCGTACGATACCCACGGGCAAGCATGGATTGGTTCGAACTCTACTCTGCCGACACCACGCGGCTATGATGATAAATTTAAAGTAAATTTACTTATTGTTGTTTCAGGTGGTTCTACTAAACCCGGTATGCCTGGTGATCTACACAATAGCCTCCTGGATGTTCTTTCGGGACCGAGTGTATACAGAGGAACTCACCCTGTTAACATTCTTCGGTCCACAGTATGAGGTTTACCGTTCCAAGGTCGGCACTTGGTTACCATTCATCAAGGGATACAGACCAGAAGCAGAGACAAGTTAAGATAACATTTAAAGGTATTTATGATTGTAATAACTAGGACATCTTGTTTAAACCTGGTTTATATTGGTTTTGTACCGAATTTGGACACTATAAAATGAGATTAATCAATTGCAAAAAGGCCCTAGAAATTTAGAATTTCAATTAACACACTAAAAGTCAGGTTATAATAGAAATTACATAGAAGCACTATACAGTTCTGTTGTATTGTAATAATACAAACATCTGGAATATAGGCTGTTTGCACATTTCGACTTTACGTCAAGAGTTGTGTTTACGGCATCTTTGTCGTGTATACCGATCGCCTAACTATTGAAATCCAAAATTAGGTACACTTAACTCACAGAGCACGAATTTTCGCTTCACGATATGTACATTATGTCCACAATCTACAACCAACGGAAAAACCGTGCCCCTGATTACCTGTTTTGCAATAGCAAAGCCGAAGCAGCGTCATAGCGAAAATTGTACAATATTTGCGTTGAAATGTCAAAATTGCTTTAACATTAATTTTACGTAATACGAATTTGATATGCAATCAGCGAATTTTGTACAATTTTACAATTTTGTACGGCATCACTGCTACAAACTCCCCGATTTAATTCTGGGGCTTTTGGGTATTCTTTCTCGGTTCGGGCGGTTAAGCTCTGGAATGAATTACCCCACACGGTTAGAGATTGTCACACTGTTGGCACATTTAGGGAAAAGCTGAAGGATCACTACCTGTCCATTATATGAATATGCTGTCATTTGTTTTTTCTCCTTTTTTTCTTAATGTAGTTTTGTAGTTTCTTAAAATTTGTTTAATTGCACATGTTACCCTGTTGTTAACAATTTCTCTTTACTTGCTTGGCTTGCTGGAAGAGATCTCTGGTAGAGATAAGCTTGCCATTGTACATGTATCTCTTCTTTAATGTTGTATGCCATATTTCTTTTTGTGTGTGTGCAATAAAGAATAAAGAAAGAAAGAATTTTCGACTATTTTCGCTGTCGCTTTGCTTTTGCTAGATAAGTTTACCTAACTTATGACACCGTGTGTAAACAGCCTTATACTCCTAAGATATTTAAATGTTAATTATTTATGAATACATAACTTAAATAAGCGCTTGAATAATGAGGGATTGCATAAATGGTTTGTTTTTTATCTCTAGATATTTATAAAGATGAAGTTGCTAGTCAATGAATGAACAATAAACAATAAACTATATTGGAATACCAGATATTTCTACAGTTATTTATTTATAATGCTGGCATTTAAATAATGTTAGATATGTGTAATTTCTACATACATATAAGTAAGTATATATACTATTTCAATTATCATATCAAGTTTTGACCCTATGTATTAGTAACTTTTCTCTAAATGATAAAAAATATGACTGACTTTCTAGCACATTTTATTAAAATGTAATTACTTGTATATTAAAATAACAGCCTTTTTAATATTAATATTACTAACAGTATGAATAAGACTTAAAAATACAGATTATAACTGCATCATGGATTAGGTAAATATTCTATAGTATTTCAGGTTTTAAGTATTTTGTAAGTATACTAAACTGATATTTATACCTTTTGCAATTCACCAATAAAATGTACGTAATTACAGTATCTATTATAAGAGCTTAAAACTATTTTAAAATGTAACACCAATATGGTCTATTCTGACAGTCACATTTAAACCTAAACGTAAATTTAGTCCTACCTGTCCTTTTCTCTCTCAGCCATTTTTGTTAAGAACGGAGAGATATAGACCTGACTAAGATTAGGTTTATGTGTGACTGCCGGAATCGACCCTAAGCTCGTAGGTGCTTTTGAATTTGAAGTAATGAGGAGTACTTACACCTTCCTTATGTAGCGGTCTCGGGAGTTTGTGACGTCAAAAAATTACTAATTCGCGATATTTCGTGATTTAAATATGGACGTTTTTCGGTATATACATACATATAGATACGGAAATTCCACATCCCCGGATACCACGCGACGTGTCGCAACTTTTTTTGACGATACAAAATTTATTGCACACCCAATTTTGTGTACCTATTGTTGTATTTTCTGTGTGTGATTTCATATAAACGTTATATCGAGTTTCTATGTCTATCTAATTTATTATCTAATATATCTAAGTTTCTACTGTTAGGTGCGTCGTAAATAATGTTTTTAGTAAACATTTTTCGTCTTACCGCTGCTCTGAGCGGAAAGCGAAATCGCTTACGCTTAAGATGGATGATAATATTTATGTTTGTTTTGATAGACATAGTAAAAATATGTTTAACGAATGATTGATTTGTATAATGGTTGTGAATGATGTACTCATACTGCGCCCGGTGATAAGATAAATGTTAACTGTTTAACTGAATTAAAGAAATATAACTATGTTTTGCTAACATGATTGTGTTTTATTGGTGGTTCTATTATGTTTCTTAAAAACTGCTGTTAAAAATCCAGAAGGCAAACCCATGTAAATATTACCAGCAGATAGGTACCTACATTTAAAATTTACAGTCTCAGAAAAATTACAAACCTATAGGGTACGTTGACATGATTGCGGACGAAGAAGCAGGGAAAGGCCAATGTTCTCAGCACCGAATCTTACCGCAATGTACTGGTACATAATAAATTGGTTTAAGGTCGCTCGTAAAAAATAGACTAGGGATTCTATAAAAAGGGAAAATTACAATTCACTAGATAGGTACATACTTTTTTATATATTTAGCGCAAGGGTCATACGTGGACTGCTTGATTTAGTGTTCCGCAAAAAGTACAAACTTAACGCTAAAATTCAAATAGTGCTAGGTTTCAAAACTCCTGTAGCATGTATTGTCAACAATCGTCTGTGTTTACAAAAACAAGAACTAGTGCACAATGACCACCGCCGTAGTGCTGGTTTTGCTACTGGATAATTGGCCAGGTATTTCTCATTTAAAATTGCAAAAGAAAATTGGTCCTTCGAGCTGGATTTTTTTTATCCGATAATTTTTGTTGTTAACTTTTCCAGGCTTCAATCGCGCTATAAACGATACGATAGCAAAAGACATATTTCTATCCGGTTCTAACACAACAATAGATCGATGCGACCCAATTGTTGAGGACACCATTTTGAAAATCAGAGGTGTGCAGACGTTGAACAAAAATTTCAACGATTTCTCCAAAAAAGATCCGATTAAAAGCATCCTATACGGTATCTACAACGATCGAGACGACTCTAAGAATGTTGTGGTTTTTAAAAGCGAACACAAAGTGAAGCAAGAACTCGTAAATAGGCTAAAACTATACGACAGTTTTAAAACTTTCCCGGCTGACCATAATTATCTGGTGGCGATTTTCGAAACTATTGGCAACCTGACCGCGCAGACGTGTGCGGGGTCGATTGTGGCGCCAAGCTGGGTGCTGACGTCGGCAAGCTGCGTCAACTTATTTCGCAGCTTAAATACCACATTGTAAGTTTTTACGGTGAAAATAATAATAGTAGCTTTGTAGAGCACGCATTCATCATAATTATCAGCCTATTTCAGTCCACTGCTGGACGTAGGCCTCCCCCAGGGCATGCCACAAGACTGCCATGGGGGGTATTTGCCCATAGTCACTACGCTGGGCAGGCGGGTTGGTGACCGCAGTTTGTATTTTGGACTATGTTGTCAACACGGAAGGCGCTGCTGCCCACCTCCCGGAAATCCTTAGAGCACGCATTGTTATATGTATAGTTATCTAAAATATCTATAGACTGTTTCTGCACGAAGAAATAGAATGTACTAAAAGCCTAATTCAAGGGTTTGCGACTGCTAAACTAATTTGTATGACAAATAGTTCCCTCTTTTGGATGATGGCACTAGTACATTATCTATTAGGTACTGCCATGAAGAAGGTATAAAAGAGGAGGTGGGACTATGAAGTGAGTTGTGTGGCAATCGTGAGGCCATAACATCATGATAGGGGAGGAGCTTCAGCGTCAGTGTAACGCAGTAGCTTAACCTTAAACCGTATTAAAATTACAAAGACACTGGCGCTTTTATCAGGGTACATTTTTACTTAGTCGCTACTCCTCTTTTCTTTCTTCTCCATGGGTACTGCATACAAAAAATGTTGGTTCCGAAATCAGGCACAGGAGTTATTCAATGAAACGGACTCTACATCTCTATATACGAGTATTACAGGTTTAACACGTCCGACCCCGCTCATTTCTACACTATAGTTGCTAACTCCAGCAACCCGCTACGAGATGGCTCTGTACACAACGTCACGGAGGTACTGGTACACCCAGATGAGTTAACAAGAGAAAACATGCTAGGCGAAAAGGGTATGTATTTTTGTTGATATTCTCGTATTGTGTCGTAAAATACATACATACACATAGTCACGGCCATTATACCTAAGAGGTTTTCAAAAATCTGCATATTATACATCAACTTTTCACCAGCTGTTCCACGTGTTAAGAGTAAGAACCTACCACCGTGTTTTGGGCTCATAAGTATAGGTATAACAATCTAGAGACCGTTACGAATCCAATGGGAAATGTCTCCAATTTATTCTAAACAGGAACATGGCCGTGTATAAATTATGTATTAGGTATAGACAGTTATTTATTAGCTGATTGTAAAGGACATAAATCTGTACATAACAAGATCACAATATTTGACTTGCTTTTGTATCCATTAAGTGCACTGTATGTCCATAAATATTTTTTTGATGTATTCAGATCTTCCAATCATAGCACTGATGAGAATTTCACCGGCAATAAACTTAAAAGTATTACCGATACTGAGGGAGCACGTCCGTGAAGACGTGGACGTGCAAACTTACGGGTGGATCACTAAACGGGTGAGTACAAATAGCGCCATCTATTAGCGAATAGCTGAACCTTTTTTCTGTTGTTCATCAGGTTCGAAATCTGCGTTACTTGCGTAGGTGATTTACGTGTTGATGGCACAAAATCATGCAAACTTTGTGTGTAGGTATTTGGTGTTTTAAATAGTTTTTAATTTCAGAACGAAACGAATAAGGACGAATTAAGAGCGATAACGATATCTGCGAAGATGAGCGGCTGCGAGAATAAGAACGTGTCCACTGACGCCGGCGCTCTCTGCCTGTACACTAGCGACGACCAGCATATTAAGAACCAGGTATTTACCGTAATAATATCATGATTAGACGCCAGTACAAAATAAGTCTACCTTCAGCAATGGCTGAACTGATAATAAATATATTACATATAATCACGCCTGTATCCCTTACGGGGGAGGCAGAGCACCACGGGCCGATAGAACCACATGGTGCCACTTCTGACCAATTTTGAGGGTATCATCGTCAGCCTATTGCAGTCCACTGCTGGACGTAGGCCTCCCCAGTGTACGCCACATGGCTCGATCTCCCGTTTTTGCCATCCAGTCACTACCAGCCGTCCTCTTTAAGTCATCGGTCCATCTGGCCGGAGGGTGTCCAACGCTACGCTTGCCGAGGCGCGGTCTCCATTCGAGAACCCGTTTACTCCACCGTCCATCGGTTCTACGACAGATGTGGCCGGCCCACTGCCACTTCAGTATGCTACATTTCAGGTTATAGTTGAGATATAATAAATGTAAGTATTCATTAATTAAATTTATCTACAGATAAACTCCGGCGGACCAGTGGTAGTGATGCATCACAGGGTGGTCACGTTGGCGGCCATCTTGCAGGCGGATCAGAACTCCACCCTCACCCCCTACCCCGTCAGCCGCTACTGGGACTGGATTCACCAGACTATACTACAGTGAACTAACAGTTAACGCCATCTGTTGACCAGTAGTTATTCGTTGTGGGAAAGATTCGATAGATTTGTAAATAAACGAATTTAATTTTGTTTTTGCCTCATTTCTGTTCAAAAGTGTAGGTAAGGAAGATCTGTGTAAGTGAGAATGACCAGGATTCTGTCTTGGTATGGTCTTTGTTGCTGTTCATCTATTTTAAGAAGGTCCCTTATATGGAACAGAAAGCGAAGAAGCATATTTTTGGATCACACATAGCATAGCATGGACAAATGTTAATGATCACTGACCTATTCTATTCTATTCTTTATTGTACGCAGACATTTTATATGGAAAAACATTTTACATTGACAATGTACAAAGGCGTGCTTATCCCTATAAGAGATTTCTTCCAGCAAACCACTTGTGATAGCGAAAGTTGGGTGAAAAAGGTAGATTGTATGTGTACACAATACCAAATAAATATTGTTGCTAGCTTATCTCCTGACATAATTCCAGACTTCCTTAGTAATTCATTACATATTCATACAGTAATTAGTAAGTATTCAGAGTAAAATGTCTATTTTACGGTATAAAGTACCTTTTACTATAAATCGACTTTTATATCTGGCACTGGCCGACTCAATTATAGGTTATGGAATTAGCAGTTACGGTAGAACTTTCAAAACAAACATTGATAACATATACAAATTACAAAAAAGTATCCTAAAATTGATAATCCCTAAACACATAAAAAAACTAATTAGTAACAACGAAACATCTTTATTCAAACACTGTCGCGTATTGGATGTTTACAACAAAACAAAAATGGCAATATTGATAGAGGAGGACCAGAATAAAAAATTTATGAAATCAAACAAAAGAATAGAAAAAGTACGACAGTTAAGTTATTTGCCAACATTTATCAAGCCTAAATATAATAATTTCTATGGAAAAAGAAAGTGGCAATATATTCTTACAGATATTATAAACGAACTACCGATAAACATACAAACTCATTATCTACAAACACATAAATAAAATAAAACAACATTATATGAACGCGAAATGTACGTAGGTATACCTACTTACGTACGTTTACGATGGGGGTACGTAAACCGACGGACGGAAGACAAGATGGTTGCCATTCATTCCAAGTGGTAACTTTTTAGATATGCAGTACTTACCTAAATAATATGTACCTATTTTAGCATAAGTGTTGTAAAATTAGTTTTATTAAGAAAGACCGCACTAGGCGGATAAACCCAAAGGGTTTTTGCTATCTAGTGTCTAAGTTTATTTAAAACGAAATGTAACATACTTTACTCAAATAAAAATAAAAAAAAAGTCGACTCTTGCGACATGCATGGAAGGAGATGCGGCTGACGAAGTCATGTTCTAGTTCAGCACGGAATTTTTTTACATCATCTACTATTAAAATATATTTTGATTTCATTCTATTGTTTTGATTTACCGAATATTAGTCACGCTGATTGCTTGCTACAAATACATATAAGTACTTCACCTATTTAAGGATTTCCAATCCATCTGATATGGCTAATATTAGGCAATACTATTTTATTTCAGCTATATACATCTCTAGCAATGCGCTATAAGCAAGGTAGCTGATAAAGTAACGCGAATAGTGGTCAATGAAAATTATGTCGCAGCTACTACGCCTACGTAGGTTATTTGGTAATTAATTAGATACTATTTTCCTGAGTACCAATCTGCCATAATCAACAAAAATAACCATAAAATGTTTATAACGTGTAACATGCATATACATAAATGGTGTTCTCATCGAAATTAGTTTTATATGCTTGCATCTAAGAATAGGAAGTACCTATCCACTTTGTACTTCATTCATGTATTAAGTACCTACTTACGTAAAGAAAACTAAGTTCAGTAGACGCGTACTAGATTTCTGAAAATAAGTGACGTTACACGTACAAATATTTTCTTAATTATTAATTTAATTAATTTAATTTAATTTTTATTTACAAAACCCGTCAGTGATCGTGTATTCTATAGTATGTACCAATCGCAGATAAAGTGCCAAAAATGTGTATAGCTAAATATGTCATTGCAATGTTTCTCTGCAGAGAAGTTGCTCTACATAGTGAAGTGGCCGAGTGAAATTAGTCCATAAAGCGTTCAGTGAAACAATGCTAACGTATGCTAATAAGGCTCTATGGGCGGAAAGATAGCGACTCGGAAGTGTAAGTCCGGCAGGAGAAACGCGCGCGCCCGGCGACGGTCGTGACGTCACACGAAGAAAGTGGCTCCTCGCCGAAGCCGGAGCCCGGCCTAGTCCGTCGTAGTCTGTCTCCGACCTCCGCGCCGCACGCACGCCCGCTATGGACGAACTGATCTGATCACCATGGCTTTCCGGAGGCTAATCAGCGCTGTGCGGACCGCGCGAGACGCATTGACCAGAGGAGCGCCGCTGGCGGATGGACTCATAAAATCCCTAGTTTCAGTTATTGTGATATGTTTTATTGCGGTGTCTCCGCCGGCGCCGGCGTCTGCGAAGCCGTTTGCGTTCAGCTTCCCGGCGGGCTGGTCGCTGGCCGGGCTGGTGGGCTCGGCGGGTGCTCGCTCGGACGATGCGGAGCGCCGGGAGCCCGCGGCGGGCGTGAAGCCCTACACCGGCCGCCGCGTCGGCAACGACACGCTGCGGATGATCTACTTCCACGATCAGACGGTGGCCGTGGTCGAGCTGGGTCCTGGCAAGCTTCTGCTCAACTGTGAACTCATCGAAACTATGTAAGTACTGTTAAAAACTTTGCAAAAACACGAAAGATTCGCTCAAGAAATCATGATGTTATGGCTTAGGTATGGATGGTAATCGCATTTTTAAAGCGAGTAATCAATGCATGTATGCTGTAAGAATTTTAATGTGTCCTTTGTTATGTTGTATTGTTTGATCGCGTTCCTTACTAGTAAGGCACATAAACGCCTGCAGCCGTACCGACGCTCAAATCTTCACAATACATGCTTGAGACATTGTATAACAAAAGTAGAACGTCTTTATTTTTTATGGCAACCGACGGATTTTTTCACTCCCTCTCATTTCATACTTAGTTCTTCGTAAGGTCTCTATCTGACTGACTATTTCAGAAGTTCTGACACGAATTTCACAAAGTAGATTATCAAAATCAATGTCTCATTTCATACATTTGTGCAAATACACATATTAAAACTTATAATGTCACGTATCGTTAATCGCCATTCAAATTCCTTTTAGTGCTCTTTACAAATCCGTTCTAAAGTGAACTATACAGAGTGATTTTTGGTCGTCAACGTTCCCGAAAACTACGGAATCTCCTCATCATCACGATCATTTTTCTCCATGGAAGCATACCTGGGAAGTGTCTGGTTTCCAAAATATTAGGGTCCAAAGTTGAGTAAATAGACTGCGTTTTTCTGCATAAATGCACATACGAGTAGACGCGCGTAGCAGGATTTTTTCACGAAAAATAATTAATATCTGTCTATAAAAAAACTAACATAAACACTAGACACTATAAATTTCGCACGATCAAGGAATTTAAAAAAATTTTTCAAAAAAAAAATTTTTTTTCCCAGCATTTTTTTTTGGCATAAACTTACTTTATTTCATGTATAGAATACGTACCCTTCGTTAAAGGTGGCCACAAAAAAACATCCTGTAGTGTTGTGTATATCATGTTTGTAATGTCTTTATACCACGGCCGTGTGGTCGTGTCATGCGATGATGAGCAGTGATTACGGCCGACCAATAGCTCCAGCTGATCAATTTACATCGCTAGTTGCTAAGGAAGACGTTTCGCACGCTAAATTGTTCGATAACATTCGAAAGCGCAAGTTATGTCGAATATAGATGGAATAATTGCGCGTGTACCCACCATGTCGGTGTGTGACTTATCGATCGCGGTAATAGGTACCTTGAATAATATATTGGAACGATTTATCGGTGACATTGTATTGAACTCGTTCTTTTAAATTATCTCTATAAAATATCAAATATTTCAATGTTGATATCAACTTACGCCAATCTACGACATTTCGATCGATATTATAAATATGTAAGAATACTAACATAACATAACAACAGATAAATTAATATTGTACATTAGCCTAACGTATATTTTTTATACATTGTAAGTTAAGTCCTGTGGGGTAAGCACGAACCTTGTAACGCGGCGTAACGCTAGCGACTCGCTAGCAAAATCTATGGGAATTAACAGTTTGACGATAGCGTTACGGACTATCGAGAGGTACGTGCTCACCCCTCTGTGCTGATGCGGGGATTCACTAGAATACTTATATCAACTTCCGCAGCTGTCATAAGAGTCGACTAAGGATCTCGGTGATCAATTACATCAGTCCCCGCTAAGCAAGCGTGTCTGTGGCATCGTTAGTACTATCGTGCAGTTCTGTCTACCTATGTATGAACGATATCTCTTTATAATATTAGTATAGAAAACCCACTACAATCTACGAAACACAACGCGAATAAGTAACTATATTGCAGATTATACAAACATAGTGGGCGCCCGCGACTTCGGCCGCGTGGACTGCAGAAAAAACAAAATGTCGAAATTATCCGTGATCATAATACTTTCCCGGGATAAAAAGTAGCCTATGTGTTAATCCAGGCTGTCAGCTAACTCCATACCGAATTTTATTAAAATCGCTCCAGCCGTTTTTACGTGAAAGAATAACAAACATCCATCCATCCATACGATACATGGGTTAGGTACCTACGGAAACTTTAAAACTTATTGCTACAGTTGCTAGGAAAAATAGGACGCGACTACGAAAAACCGCGTAGTAGTGGAACTATGCGACATATTTTATTTACTACGGATATTACGGAGAAGTGCATGCATTACGCTACAGTAACAAACAAGTCAATTTATGTAGTTTTTTTAACTTGAGTGAGACTTCTCTAATATACAACATCGATATTTATTTAGTATAAGTACTCTTTTTTTTTTTGAAGATTCACGATTTCACGCGGAAAAAGATAATGTGTTAACATGGGATGATATTTATATGTGTTTAAGTCACTTATTTATTACATATTATGTGGACACACTGCTGTGGTCCTAAAACGGTGTAGCCGGAACTGCAAGTGCACGAATGAGATCCTCCAGTCACGTTTTGTATAGCGGACCAACAGATGTTACAATCAGTGGCAAGTTGCTTCCAGTAGACTTTTAATTATCCTGCAAGCCTAGCATGACCTGCGAAACACGATATGATTTATCGACATTTAGCCTGTCATAATACGATAAATATAGCCGCCTCGTTGAATTTTGTAAAGAGACGATACAATATCGTACGATACGATATCCACGATGCGCGGTCATGCTAGGGGGGCTGGTGTAAAAGCGCACGGTCAAAGTGAGAAGAGAATTTAATTAGGTTCTAGGTACTCATCGAGCTTTTGAACTTACTCAGTTAATCTTTCTAGTCTGAATCATTACCACTTCGAAAACCTGTTTCATTTATATATTTGGTAAACTACCTAATAATGATGATAATTTGCTAAAACGATTATATAAATAGATAGAGTCACGTCCGTTATACCCAAACAGGTAGGACACAAGCATGGAGTCCCATTCCATCTCTTAGAACAAACCGTTAATTAATTTTGCTACACAGGTACTCTAGAGATTGACAAAGTAGGCTACATTTTATACCGAGAAAATATTTTTATCCCAGATTATTTCAACATTTTGTTTAATGAATGCCCATCAACTATTTTTCTTTATAGTTGGTATTGTATGACATACCTATATCTATGTAAGGGTCTTATCATACTAGCGGTTTGCGAACGGGGGCGGATCGGGTACGCAGCGAAAGCGTCGTGAACACGCTGCGGCTGCGCAGCGAGGACGTCGCGGACGCGTAGCTGATTCATGGCGTTTTTTAAACGACTTCAAAAAGAGAGGTTATCAATTCGTCTGTATGTTTTTTTTAATTTTTTATGTGTCCTCAGAACTCCAAGATTTCAATTTTTTTTATAGTTAGTCATGGTATGCTTCCAAGTTGGTCCCATATTCACCATATCAGGATGTGATGATGGGATCTTGGAGAAATCGAGGGCAATCCTCAAATATTGTAGGCACATATAGTCTGTTTTTATACTTTTACTGAGCGTTTTGATCACCTAAAACATAACATCTGATGATGGAATTTCTAAGGAATCTAGGGATATCCTCAAATGTTATAGGCACGAGTCCATTTTTAGATTTTTATAGAGAATTTTGGTCAGCTACACATAATATAAAGGAAACGAGGGTCTGATGATGGAGCCGCCGAAAAACAGATATTGGAACTTTTTAGTAACAAAATCCCCCTTAGGCAGGGGGAGGCCTACGTCCAGTAGTGGACTGTAATAGGCGTATGAAGTTGAAGATAATGTGTTAAGTCGTGTAATTATACATATGTTGAGTTAAGCCGTGTCCGAAGTAAGATGGTTATAGAGGACGAGGTAGTCATGAGAGTAACGAGATGAGGGATAATAGGGATGAATGAAAGAAGAGTACCTACATATTGCACCGACCCCAAATCATTGGGAACAGGGCAGGAAGAAGGAGTGTATTTATATGTTGCTTATATTGTCAGACGTAAAATTTCGAAGCCTAGTCATTTCTCTGAGTGCCCTTTCGTCATGTGGCCGATTTAATCATTTGCTGGCATCTAAATCTGACAATGTTATGCCTACTAAACTTCGTACACGGCTTAACGCAATATATATTTACCCTTTAGCAAAATTTTACTTTAGTAAGCTCGAGTTTTGGCTCATAGGACAAAAAGTCGGTTTTTCGTTTTTAAAAAAATATTTGACTTTAAATTTCATGTATAAATAACTCTGTATTAATATCCGAATCTCCCAATGATGCCATGATGATTTATACGAGTACGTCCTCTCACATTCATATCTCGTTACGAACTGAAGTGAGGCCCTGAAGTGTGGCCCGGGCTGACGTTTGTACGATACAGTACAAAATGGCGTCCACGCTGCGATCTCGCTGCGCGTCCGCAACGAATTCGCTGCTCATGCGCGACGTGTTCGTTGCGCGGCCGCTTCGCTTTGAGGACGCTCGCAATACGCTAGTATGATAACATTGATAACGCTCTAAAGTATAATATTTTCGGTGAGCAGACGTTTTCAAATTAAATTACACACCCATTTTGACTAGAAAAGTTTGACATTTTTCTCCGCACATCGCGAGGAAGTGCTCAATAAATGCCTACATTTTTTCTCATCTATCTATCTTTGTACCTGTAATTGACCTTTATTACTTCCCACAACCTTCTAAACAATACCTGAACAAAGGTGCTGTATGAATGTTTATCATGAGAAAAAGCGCGTATAAATGTGTAATTTCACTAACAATATGCTATTCTTGTGTAATGAAATATAAATATGAATGTGTATTTTCCGCAAGATGGATGGACAGCCTAGTCGGCATCGCGGGCTACTGCTGGATGTTTCCAACCATTAAATATATGAACGTAATGGGAGGTCTTTGCTTTGAACCGGTAGCTGTGGAGGTCATTGGGGAAGGCCAATGTACAGTAGTGGACTTCTGACTGAAATTATGATGAAGATTTTTTTTGCAAAGCAACTGTGCCAGGTTGGGACTAGTTGGGACCATGGGACCAACCCAGCCATTATTCCTCTATGATCCAGCCTTAGTTTAGCTAGGTACTTAAATCTATGTTAGATTAAAGTCAATATACTGGGTGTAAAAAGACAACTTTGTTCTTTTAATACCTCGTATTCTTTGTAACATCACGATAATTTTTTTCTATGGAAGCACCCCTGGGAAACTACGGGTTTCCAAGATATTGAGGTCCAAAGTTACATTAATATTATAATTTTTTTTCAATAAATCCATCTGAAATCGGTAAACAAACATTTTTTTCAAATATACCATGTCAAAATGTTATAATGTTAGTTTTGTAGATACATTTGTACTTTCCGCATTAAACGAATACATTGCTTGCAATAAAATTACAGTATTTTTTCATATTTTTTTTTGTCGTTTCCCAGGGTTGGTTCCATAGAAGAAAATGGTCGTAACCTTACAAAGAATACGAGGTATTAAAAAAACATCGTTGTATTTTTACTCCCTGTATAAATAAGGGTCCTGTATGGGCGGGCCGGCCCTGGTCCCGGTTAGCTATAGTCATTAGCTAAAGTACAATTTAGTTTGGCGTATCCGAATGTAAGCGCTACCTCAGTTACCGGACATGTCGAAATAGGCCTTGAGTACATATCCGAACATGTATATAATTTACTTGGATATGCTTAGGTAGATGGTTGTTTACTCAAATCCTAATTCTACAAAAACATTGAAAATTAATTCTTATTCAAAAAACATCTATGGTGAAAAGCCTCTTTTTTGGAATATTGTTGATTGAAACATTTAAAACATCCTAGGCTGACTCATATACGGGGTGTTAAGCTTCTTCTATCTAACGTGTCAAAAAATAAAATTTGTTTGCTGAAAGAAAACTTCATTAGAGATGAGCACAAGTTTATTCATTACTAGTGGACACCCGCGACTACGTCCGCGTGGATTGCAGATTTTTTAAAATTAAAACGCTTCAGCCGTTATTACGTGAAAGAGTAACAAACATCCATCCATCCATCTATCCATCCATTCATACTCACAAACTTTCGCGTTAAGGTATAATATTTGTAAGATCTTACTGGGTAAACCGAAATTGTTGGTGTGTACTTGTATAGTACTAAAGGTTAAAAACAAAAATTGCCTTTTTCGTATTCTATTCGTATGAAACTAGTTAGCGACGTACAGTCAGCATAATCTCACTACGCATGCGTACAGTTGGTGCACAAGGCCATCCTGAATTATTTAGCTATCAACGTTCGACATTGGCCGTTCAAAAGAAATATCAATGATATATCGGCTGCCAATCTCACATTAAACGCCTTATTTAAATATTTCTCCTGTTTTAGCTTACGTGAACTATGGCATACCCCTTTGGGTATAATTTGGGTAATAATAATTAACACATTCTACATTCGTAGTGCGAACGGCCAAGCTGTGAAACTCCCTGCCTGAATCCCTGTTCCCCATGAACTATAATCTTACGGTCTTCAAGTCGAGAGTGAACCGGTTTCTTTTAGGCAAGCGCGCTCCATCTTAGACTGCATGGTGCTTACCATCAGGCGCGTTATGGTCAAGCGTAAGCCTATTTAATATTAAAAAAAAAAAAAAAAAATTGTTATAAATTATTTGTAATTTACCTAATTATAATTTACATGATTGGTTTCTGCCAAATATATCAAACCATAGGATGACGGTCCAAGCAAACCTTATGAGCCCTAGTGGCCCTTAAGTATTTAGGTACAGAAGGTTATGTTATAATCACTACATTATAAAACAAAGTCACTTTCCCGCTGTCTGTCCTTATACAGGATGATTTTTGGTCGTCAACGTTCCCGAAAACTACGGAATCTCCTCATCATCAAAATCATTTTTCTCCATGGAAGCATACCTGGGAAGTGTCTGGTTTCCAAAATATTAGGGTCCAAAGTTGAGTAAATAGACTGCGTTTTTCTGCATAAATGCACATAAACGCGCGTAGCAAGATTTTTTCACGAGAAATAATTAATATCTGTCTATAAAAAAACTAACATAAACACTAGACACTATAAATTTCGCCAGATCAAGTAATTAAAAAAAATTATTGAAAAAAAATTTTTTTTTCCCAGCATTTTTTTTGGCATAAACTTACTTTATTTGATGTATAGAGTATCTACCCTTCGTTAAAGGTGGCCACAAAAAAACATCCTGTATATGCTTAGTTAGATTCGCTACTGATTTTGATGATTTTGATTTTTCAGGGTTTATAATTATGTATAGGGTGTAATGCCATTTCAAGCGGACGAAGACACGGGCAGCTGCTAGTTTTAAACATAACAATTGGTGTAACCATAATGGAAGGTCTTTGGATGTAACATAACCATGTTGTGCCAAATGTTATATAAATAGTTTAGTTACATAATAGTTTTTTTCAAGATTGTACAAACTCTCTGAAAAAGTTCTCTATGGAGGGCTTTTTAAAGCATTTCGCTAAACATACCACTTTTGTTACACCCTGGCAGTATTTATAATGTAAATGGCTATATTTTAAGGTTTATTTTTATACATCCTGTATATCAGCCAGCTTATATTCTTCTTAGCTAGGTTTTAACCTGTTGCTTATAAGGACATTTAGTTTAAAATTAGTAATTATAGACATGGAATTATCAAACAACTATCTAACGCATTAGCTAGTCAAACTGATTAGGCGGAAAACCTTGTGCACCTTGTGCAACATGCCTTTGAATGTACTAACCTAACAGATACTTGTTCGTTGACTGTGTATCTAGTTTATATAGGCAAGTGGATGATGGGCAATAAAGGTTTGTGCTCGTATAGCACCGTACGTTTTTAATTAATGTAACAAATGGAAGCCCGTGATATCCCCCTGATCTCTTTCTACTCCTCCGGAAAAAAGGCATGATTTTTTAGGATGGTTTAGATTCACAATTCGGTCAACTCAATAATGTTTTTGAACTCCGTCCGCGCGGACTGCAGAAATAACAAAATGTCGTTGACCGAATTGTAAATCTTAACAATTCTCGAACCTATTTGAACACACATGAAAAATT
This sequence comes from Carposina sasakii, assembly GCA_014607495.2. Taxonomy (NCBI): domain Eukaryota; kingdom Metazoa; phylum Arthropoda; class Insecta; order Lepidoptera; family Carposinidae; genus Carposina; species Carposina sasakii. The sequence continues at coordinate 773,415 of CP053160.1, read as the reverse complement.
TCATTAAAATCGGTCCAGCCGTTTAGAAGGAGTTCAATCACAAACACACTAACAGAAGATTTGTATTGTTGTTGATGTTAGAGAACCTTTTACGTAGGATCCGGCAGACTGCGCTGTAGTCGCTGTGTCGATTACTCACAAGGATAATAGTTTCAGTTACGCCCGGTAGATAGTTGTTATATCTCGGAAATGTTTCCTTTATCTTTATATAATTAATTAAATCTTCTGTTCGTGTGTTTGTAATTGAAGTTCTTCTAAAACGGCTAAACCGATTTTGATGTTTTTTTTGTGTGTTCAAGTGGGTTCAAAAATAGTTTAGATTCACAAGTCAGTCAATTAGACAATGTTTTTATTACGGTCCATATTGTTACAGCTTATTTCAGAAAGTTTGTATTTAAGGCGTAGGACAGAACGTCTGTCGGGTCCGCTAGTATACTCTGAATAATCTATCTGATACATCTGTTTCATGTTAATACAATAACGAGAGCTGTGTGTACTTTTTTCAGTAGAGGTAGTAGGTACGAGTAGTAGCTACAACTGAAATAAATAAATATTCACACACACACTACACAACACATTAACCTAGTCCCTCATTAAGATCCATAAGGTCTTGTGTCGTGGGTACTAAGCAACGGTATATAAATACATAGATACTTATAGAAACATCCATGACTCGGAAACGGACATCGATATTCATCATATCAATGTTTGCACCTACCGGCATTCGAACCCAGGACCTATGGCGTCGCAAGCAGGGTCACTACCTACTAGATCAATCGGCCGTCGAAATGAAAATGAAGCGTGTAAAAAACTGAACAGCGCAGCGTCTATCTGATAATATTTTGCATACGGTAAAATCCCACGATTTCCAAGCTAGCTATTATACTAATTTGATATTTAAAAAATCGATATATATACTTACTGACGTAGATACTTAATGCCTAGCTAGAGCAAGGATAAGCTGGACTTATATACTTACAGAAAAAATATAGGGAAAATCACCATTGCTTTTTCTAGCCCTCAGAAAGAATCGCCAGTATTTCAATTGTTATTAGAATTTCTATCACTAAAATAATCTACATTATATGCGATAGTTTGCAATAGATATCATTCGATAACTCCTCGTATCTCACGCGACGCGGTTACGTGTAATTTGATGAATAATGGACAATAGCTTTCGCGTGTCATCTCGATTGGATTACATTACAAAACGGCACGGCTCTCGACAGTTGTGTGGCGTATCCTTTCAATATACACGAAATGTGGTCACTGGACTTTATAGATGTTTCTTTTGTTTGTTTAGCTCAGTTACCAAGGGCGGATCCAGCTTTGGCGACAGGAGGGGGTCACATAGTCGTGGTCTAGTCAAGAACTTATAATTAAATTTTGATAACAATACAGGGTGATTTTTGGTCGTCAACGTTTCCGAAAACTATGGAATCTCCTCATCATCACGATCATTTTTCTCCATGGAAGCATACCTGGGAAGTGTCTGGTTTCCAAAATATTAGGGTCCAAAGTTGAGTAAGTAGACTGCGTTTTTCTGCATAAATGCACAGACGCGCGTAGCAAGATTTTTTCACGAGAAATAATTAATATTTGTCTATAAAAAAACTAACATAAACACTAGACACTATAAATTTCGCCAGATCAAGTAATTAAAAAAAAAATTGTTTTTTTTTTTCCCAGCATTTTTTTTGGCATAAACTTACTTTATTTGATGTATAGAGTACGTACCATTCGTTAAAGGTGGCCACAAAAAAACATCCTGTAGATACAAGTAAAAAGTAGGTATTTTATTAATGTACGTAGGTACTGTACTCAAAAATATTTATTCTATATTGTACACTTAAAAAACTTATCTGCGGAAAAATGTGTTAATCCAGGGTGTTAGCTAACTCCATACAAAATTTTATTAAAATCGTTCCATCCGTTTGTAGACGTGAAGAAGTAAGAAACCTACACACTCGCCTTTAAAATAGTGTAATAACTGTAATAAGTAGTCGCCGACACTGAATGTGTAAAAAATGTACAAAGAAAATATTTTTAGGGTTTTTTTATGCACACTGTTGCCATTTATTTCTCGAAAATGCAGGCTCTATCGAGAATTTGTGACGATCGCTAATGCATCATGTTAATGCTGATGCAGGTGAAGCGAACGATAATTATTAGCCATTTTCTACTATTAAAGCTTCGATTATTTCTTTGTAAAAACAGCATTTTTACTATTATATTTTGTGTTAGGCCAGAGGCCCGTATCATTGTGAGGTAGGTACGGCTGACGCGGCGCAGCCACGTCCCTAATACATAGATCAGGATGCGCGGAGTGTGGGGGTGGTGAAAAGGGCAGTGCTTCCGGCCCCACCGGGCCACTAGTCGTTGTTTGGCTCATGTATATATTCCAAACATTGTAAGAAACTTCGATATCGCGTTCTAGGATTTTGCTTTCGATTGTGGTTCTCTCCTGCATTCGCTACACGGACCAGGGCGGCTACATTTGGTCCACCAAAATTTTTAACTATAAAATGACGTAATTGCAAAACATATCCTTCTATCAAGTTAATCAGATTTCCCCTGACATAAAAAATGTCCGGGTTTTTAATGGATGGCAGCCTTCTGCGGGCGTCACATCTAAGTTTATCCTACTAGAGTGAGCTAACAACTTCGAGAAAAGCAAGAGACGAACTCACGTTCCATTTCATGGCGTATGCGTTTGTATCGTATTATACGAAATGATCAAGGATATAGACATGGGTAACTCCGGACACAACTATATCCTCGGATATATATCCAGAGGTGGATATGAATCAACTCCTTCACTTTAAAGAAAGTTACCATATCCTATATCCGACCTACCGAATAATGCCGAAGATAAGAATAAGTGAGCGAGACGGAATGCGAACGCGCCGGAACGCGCTGTACTATCGCAGTAGACGCATGAACGCGAATGTAACGACATTACACGAGTATATACGAATACTCACGAGCGACAGGCATGCCGTTTAGTTCGTTGCAATGTTTTGTTTTGAAATATTTGTTTTCGTAATTATAATTTTCAAAATTTCTATTTATTCCGTTTTATATTTGAGTATTTAAGTATTTTGTTTTTAATGTAAAAAGCTGTTTGGATTTGGAATTATTTTTAGGACAATAGTTTTAGTGTACCTATTTAGTGATTTTTAAATACGCCTATCAAATATTCTAATTATTATTTGGATAGATCATCCCAATCATATCTCGGTTCGCTTAATCTCTTCATTCCCGGATATGTACGCGGAGTTGGATCTGTTAAAAGGACACCTACAACAACCTAACCAAACCAATCCCAGTCATATCTCGCTCCACTTAATCTCTTCGTTCCCGGACATGCACTCGGAGTTGGATATGTTAAAAGGATATATATCCATAGTCGGAGTGATATGCTACATGTTCAATCCTTTCCCGGATATGATTAGCCCATGCCTACAAGGATACAATATACTGTCTGATTATACATATTTTGTATTCAATTATACGATCTGGCAGCCCTGAGCTAGACGTTACGTAGTCGACAAGCGCGCGCAAGTGTGGCGCGGTAAAATTCAAATTTTCGATGTGCTCGTTCCCAAACGTTTGCCATCATACAAAGTTATTATACTACATATATTAAATTAATTAAATATCAAAGGTATGTAGTTACATTAAATCTGTATGGTGACAAAATATATAAATAAAATTATTATGTTCAATTAGTCGTCCACCTAAGTCCTGGAACCAGCTTAGGGGGGGGTCATGACCCCCATGACCCCCCCCCTGGATCCGCCGTTGTCAGTTACTTCATACATACGAGTAGATAGGTACATAAAATCACGCCTCTTTTCCAGGGTAGGCGTTTAGTTGCTAAGAAGCTTCAGTTCGTTGTAATACTTATTAATTAATCTAGGAAGGCTAAATTAGCGAATCGTAAATCTTCAAATTGTTTTTACACATGAGTTTGAAATAGAATAATCTGTTGATTTGTCCCGATCTGTAGTACACTCTTACGCCGTATTACATTTATTATGCTAGTTGCATGCTGCAGATTTATAACATTCAACCAGGCGATTGTAGAAATTATCGTCTACTCATTAGCTTTTCCCACATCTGTTCCGCAAAATGTGAAAGGTACATTAAAAAACCCTAGCCTTTTTCTAGAAACTACTAGTTAACTGGTTCTAGAACTAAAACTTCTGCAATCCCATCCTCATGGATTACCAGAGTTAGGTAGAGTTTTCTTCTGAAACGGACCCTTTCTTACTTCATCGTTTCATATTGAGCGTTTTTCGCCCTTTGTTGCAGCCCTTATTTACACAGACTGATTGAGGTCATTCGAGCGCCCTGATAAATGATATAAAGATATCGATTATAAGCCTTTTGTGTACCTTCAGCCAGTAACAACAATGATGTTTGAGCGATAGTCAACATCAAGAAACAGTTTAGTTTTTCACGACATAAAAGGTATGTATATCTGTTACCAACTCAATCGAATGAACGAACCTTTGGAAAATATCGTATTTCTGGAAAATCGCCATATAACGCAAACAAATCCAGGACTTGTGTGTCGTCTGCAACTTTGATTTGTGAACTTTATAACCTACCTACTAGCTGTTGCCCGCGACTTCGTTCGCGTGGACATAATGTATCCTTTAGTGGATACAGAATGTATCCTTCTCACTACTCGTCCTATATGTATGCAATGTTGAATTATATTGGTTGAGTAGGTAAATAAAGCGTGAAGCGACAAACTTTCGCACTACCAAGTTTCATCAAACTCGTTCATTCAGTCTTTTTTGCGTGAAGAGGTAACAAACAAACTTATAGTTGGGATAACTAACGCTTCACTTCTCTTGCTCCTTGTGGTATTATCACATAGTGGACGTGTGCGATCATGTTCTCAAAGCGTGTACCATCCGGGCGGAAAAGTCCTGAATCAAAATCTGCATTGTACGGCTACAAATTACCCTTTGATACATCGTTGATGTGCCCATCTATTGCACCTTATATCTTCAGTATACTGGAGAATATTGCTCGAACGATGGATATAGATATAATGTAAGATGGAATACAATACACACGACGTTTTATTAATGTTGACCAAGGTTGCTAAGCGAGAAGAGCCGAATGGCGAATGCCCAAAGTTTCACTTTTTACAAATAGTTGGATTGTTATAACTTGGGCACGTTTACGATTTCTCTGTGAGAGTGGTATGATTTTAAGGAGGGATGTTCTCTTTGTAATATTTAATCCTCTTAACGGTAAGTAATAGAAAATACATATGAGTAGGTACAGTTTCAGTGGAAATTTATTATACCGGAAAAGTAGATAGAAAATCATACAGAGTAATTTAATTAGTTCTTCATTTTATTCCAAGTGACCACGTGTAGGATAGATATGCAAGAAAAATAATTCTATCAGGTAGGTACGTGGTAAGGTCGATGGCCAATGAATCAGAAAAATACGTAGTTATTCAATTACCGCAGCGCTTATACAATATGTGATACTTACAATGCTTGCATATTTTTTAGGTTTGTACCAGGCAATGAGCTAGCAACTTGTCTTTGATCTTCTACATCTGGTCCCGCTATATTCAACGTGGCCATGCTCTATCCCATTTTGGAAACACATCCATGTGTATATGTTGTTTCTTATTTAGGCCTGTCCGCGCTAACTATATGCAGTACAAGTGCAATGCCAAAGGACAGATAATATTATGTCGCATCGCACAATAACACATGTATAGCACAATGCTGATGCGATAAGCCTCACCTTGGGTAATTGTATTGCATGACAAAAGAAAAGAACTTCATCTGGTTATACAATATTACGATAACACACGTTCTACAGAACTCTAAGGATTCAGTCGGTACTTATTGCAGGTAGGTGACTAACACGTAACAGAGGAATTAATGTGAGTCTCCATACAAAGGATTTCCTCGTTGATTGGACTAAAGTCCATTTAGTCCCTGATTTGATATGCCGCCTGTCACATTAAGCTCTGCTTTATGTGAGCCTACCTAGGCTGTATGCAAAGGGTTTCTCCCTTAGAATGTAGGACTCTACCTTAGAATACTCTACCTATACGAGTTTGGAGGAATTAAATATTTTCTACTTACAATTTGTCGGTTGCTTATTTGATTCGCTACAGTGATTCAGCTCGTGCGTTTTTTTTTTACAGTTTTAACCAAAAAGCAAACGAGAAAAAAATTTTCCTCTACACTGGATGGAACACATACATTATTATTATATTATCAGCCTAATGCAGTATATAAGCCTCCAGAACGCCACAAGGCTGCTGCCATAGGGAGGTTTTAGCCCATAGTCACCTCGCTGGATAGGCGGGTTGGTGACCGCAGTGTGATTTTTGAACTATTTTGTTAACACGGGAGGCGCTGCTGCCCCCTCCCGGAAACACTTAGTCGCTTCATACAAGACCCACGAACAGAAATAGGGCGGTGCTATTCTACTTTGCCGACACCATACGGCAGACGGCAGGATGGGAATCACTTGACATAATACATAGACTGCAAAAATCATACTCGTAACTCTCCTCTTGGCTTTTCTGCCACAACAGCGAAAGGGGTCATGAAGGTGAGGGTATGTACTAATGTTCTTATGCTGGTAACTGTCTCAGGGACTCCCTATGTTACGCTGGTATCCTAGGGAGGAGCGGGCGAGGGCCGCGGTAGCTCGTCACTGATTGATCCATTTAGCAAATTGGTACTGCGGAATCGGCGCGCGCGCAGGACGGTCTTATGCAAGACTGGCATAATTATTGCTTAGTTATTTCGTGCGTGAAAGTTTTACGTGGAAATACGTTTATTTGCATACTATGCATGCCGCCTTACATAACAATACGGGTTATTTAAGTGTGTACTTAATTAATTAATTAATACGCTTTCCTTAATTAATATTATATTGTCACAAGATAGTCTCAAACAGGTGATTTTACCGCGATTTACCAAATGTACGAGTATATTTAAGATACATATAAAAAATGCATTTGGACTTTTTACTTTTTCCGGGGCAAACTTATCGCAATAAGTACTTAATTAAACAGTAGAGGAATATCACTGCATGCCAAATATAAAAAAATAAAAAAACGTCACTTAAGTGAGCCTCTCTATATTTCATCTTTCAAATATAAGATTAGGATTTTTTTGTATTGAATAACAGCATCCAACCGGGACAAACACGTGAGTTACGTACAATCTCCGTCGTGCGACGATGTCCCCCATTAGGGCCAGTCTTGTTCGAGAAAATTTTAGAACTTTTCTCTTAGAAGCTTTAAGAAACTGTAAGCTCTCAAGAACCAAATCACGCAATTCAAACCGACTGGACTTTTCATGCTTTTAAGTTAGAGACTAGAACAAAAAAAATGTCGGTAAGTATACAGGTGATTTTTGGTCGTCAACGTTCCCGAAAACTACAAAATCTCCTCATCATCACGATAATTTTTCTCCACGGAAGCATACCTGGGAAGTGTCTGGTTTGCAAGATATTAGGGTCCAAAGTTGAGTAAATAGACTGCGTTTTTCTGCATAAATGCACATAGACGCGAGTGGCAAGATTTTTTCACGATATCTGTCTGTCTGTGAAAAAACTAGCATAAACACTGGACAAGATTTTTTTTTATTTACATCGTTTCCCAGCATTTTTTATAGAGTACGTACCCTTCGTTAAGGGTGGCAACGAAAAAACATTGTTGTCGTCGGTTGGTCAAAAACCTATAGGCCATCTAATAGACATAAGAATGGCATAAATAGTAATGTGTATACAATAAAAAAATAACAATAACATTAAATTAGCTTCAGCAAGAAATAGAATTTGTTTACCTAAATTGCTTGGTTGTTAACATAGGGGTCACGAGCTCAACAACCAAGATATTTGGGTGGACCGGTTGTTATACGCGGATATTTGTTAAAAGAATTCACTAAATACGCGCCCGTCAATACGTTGTGTAAGAAGAAATCGGGCCCAAGGATGGACAGTCTACTGTTAGCTAATACGACGCTAAACGTTTGTTTTAGCCAGAAGAGGTCGTGGTTCAGACAAGACAACAGATGGACAGTAAATAAATATTACATAACTTCTAATATTTTAATTTTAGTAAACCTAGTAAACCATGTACAAAACTTAACGTAACTCGTCGAAAATGCGATAGTTATCAAACTTCACTGGATAATGGCATATATTCATATCCTATGACATGATCTGAAGGGTAAGCACGAACCTTTCGATAGTCCGTAACGTTATCGTCAAACTGTTAAATCACATAGATTTTGCTAGCGAGTCGCTGGCGTTACGCCGCGGAAAAAGTTTAGTGCTTACTTCACTGGCACTTGCGTTTATCTGTGTTGCCGCTGCCAGAAACTTTTCAATATGGCGATTTAAAATACTTACCAGCAGTCAGGGGCGGCTCGTGACCGTGATATTTTTATATCACGAGCGCCTATGCACTCACTCCCTTACCGAATGAAATGATGGATGCAACCTCACTCTTATTAAAATTCAGATGACCTAATGAAACACATTAAGGACAACCATAATCGTATCGCGTTCTAACTTGGACTAAGCGACATCTGGTGGCCGCAAACGCACACTACGAATTAATGTGAGGGGGCGCTCCAGATTAGGCTAATTTTTCATACGAAATCTTCTGTTTCACACGCCGGCCTATGTCAGTATGTCTTATTGAATACAGTACTATAAATCGTACCAAATTTCGTTTCATTGGAGCGCAATCGCTAGTACTCCACTCGATACATAAGATTACAACTTACTTGAGACGAACGCGTAGACACTATTGTATAAACATAGTAGAATAGAAATAAATATAGAGAAATATAGATTGCTTATGTAATCTTCGTGGGTGGGAGTGCACTGCACCAGCGCTTCTTAGGACGAGCCCCCTCTGCCAACAGTGTAGATAATAATTACCTATGCATTAGTTAGTTGATCTACACTAGTCGTAGTTCGTAGCACGAGCTACGGTCCATGTGTCGTTTTGAATATTATTTCGGTTTACTTCGCGACCCATGTATAACCTCATATAAGGTCAAAAACCGAGCAAAATTATTTTTGATTTACTTACGAAAAAACATTTTCCATTAAAACATACAAACATCTGCATTTCGCTCTAGGATCAAGTTTACGGTCACACAACAGACAAACTCGCTAGTTTAGTTAATAAACCGGCGAGATCAGCTGGTTCAACTTGTAAATAGCATAACGTAATGCCACAGTATAAATACTGCAGTAATGATAGATTTCTGATAAATTTTGTACTTACGTAAAGTAAAACGTTAGTTAGGGAGAAGAATAGAGACTCGTTATCAAGTCAAAAAGTGGTTAGCATTCCCTTTCGATGAAGTATACGTACTTTGTCTTGTTATTATATAACTCTGTGGATTATTGCCGCTAAGATATTATTATACACATAACTATTGTTTATATTCATATGTATTCCTATGATAAAAACATGAGTAAGTACGTAGATTTAAGTCAGTTGTTAGATATTTGTATCTTCGCCATTGCAGTTCATCATAAAAATGTATTGTATATTTCATGTCAAATTCTTTCTTTATTCTTTATTCTTTATTGCACATACACAAAAAGAAATATGGCATACAACATTAAAGAAGAGATGCATGTACAATGGCAAGCTTATCTCTACCAGAGATCTCTTCCAGCAAGCCAAGCAAGTAAAGAGGAATTGTTAACAACAGGGTAACATGTGCAATTAAACAAATTCTAAGAAACTACACAACTACATTAAGAAAAAAAAGGAGAAAAAGCAAATGACAGCATATTCATATAATGGACAGGTAGTGATCCTTCAGCTTTTCCCTAAATGTACCAACAGTGTGACAATCTCTAACCGTGTGGGGTAATTCATTCCAGAGCTTAACCGCCCGAACCGAGAAAGAATACCCAAAAGCCCCAGAATTAAATCGGGGAGTTTGATTATTTTCTTGGATTATTCTGAGGTAAAGACAGACTTAACCCTCTGTGCATATTTTTTAACACTGTGGCAATGCGGTTTGCAGACAGACTACTGCATTGGGTCTCGGTCACACTGCGGAAGCGACGAGTACACATCCGCACCGTCGGAGCTCGTACGGGCACGCTCTAAACTATATAAACTTGTTTTATGATGCTGAAATATTTATGATTCAGTTTTACAAGATATTTTATGGGTACATGTTTTAGGTCAGGAAGGTTCAATTTTTTAACAGTTGTTAAGCTTAGCACCTATTAGGTGGAAAAAATACGTCAGTCAGTCAAAGTAGGTAGGTACAGTATTTTTCAAAGATTTTAACGAATACTAGGTAAGCTTAACGGTATTGCTTATAGTACCTGTTGTTTGACCAGTAGTTAAGCTGACTGTTGGTTTAAATATGAACGTCAAAATTGCTATAGTTTCACCTTATCACCGGCCCCCTGATTACCTAATTTGCAATAGCAAATAGCTATTTGATAGCGAACATTGTGCAATATTTGCCTTGAAATGTCAAAGTTCCTTTGAAATTCATTTTACGTAATACGAATTTGACAAGCAATCAACGATTTTTGTACAATTTTCGCTATCGCTTCGCTTTTGCTATATAGTATAAGGGGGCGGGTATCACAGGCTAATAGCTTTCATATCAATCAACTAGCTTCTAGATGTGTATTTTGCACAACTGGCCAACAACTTTGAGGGTAATGGGCGTGGCATACATGTAACTTATGCACTAATAACTTCTTTCACGTCTTGAATATAATTTTCCTACTACGGCAATTTTATAGCATTGTTTAGTATTTTCTCCGCAATTACCTACGTGCATCACACGGTTACCGCCGATGGTGTACGGAGAAATTGTCACCATGTCGACATAGAAGGTAGAAAGCAGACCGAGACTCCGTTAGCCATGTTATTATAAAAGATTTAAACATTGTTTAAACTAAACATTGCCTCAATTTGACAGATATTCTAACTATTTTGCCGTAAAATGTATTTTTTTACCTGTGTCTGTCTAGTCTAACTTTGGATGTAATTTTGCAATAGCACTGTTATACGTCTGGTTTTATAGAATTATGTGTGATGCTTTAATCGTGAAAATAATGTAGGTGTTTTCAAATAACCAAACAATCAATATATGTACCTAATTTTGGATTTAGGTTTGTGTATAGACGCAACATGTGTTTCCTTTAGTATATATGAGAATGGATGGATGGAATAAGTGTTGTCCTTCTACACCGTGGTATAATTTAAGATTTTAAACTCCGTTTTGTATTCAAAGCAAGTGTTTGACCTTTCACTTGATGATCTTAATATGATCTGTCCAACATGTTTGTTTACACAAATTGCATTGAGAAATATTTTCAAGTTAATTGTGTTTTGTTTATTATATCAAACAGCAGCGGCTCAAAACTAGCCTCATAGTAACTTAGGTATTTAGATCTACATTAGGCCGGTATGCTAATATGGTTAGATAAAAAATATATAATTAGCTCACTTTACGTTCACAGCACAAAATTATTGCAACATAATAACAAAAAGGAGTAGCTAGGTACATATTTATCAATAACTTGATTGTTTGATTATACAGGGTGTAACAAAAAGGGTATGTTAAGCGAAAAGCTACGTAAATAGCCCACTATAGAGAACCTATCCACAAAATTTGAGACTCGGAATCACATGTTTATTTTTCCCGATAGTATGGAGAATTTTTAAATATCTCAGAAATTTTCATACAATCTTGAAACATAAACTTGTGATTTCGAGTCTCAAATTTGGTGTATAGGTTCTCTACAGTGGGTTATTCACGTAGCTTTTCGCTTAACATACCCTTTTTGTTACATCCTGTATAGAGCATTTCAGCCAAGTACGAGTAAGGAAAATAAAAGAAAGTCGACATGTAACAGCTCAGCTGTTTAACAATAACCAAAACTTTGTTTACTTAAGATATTACGTTAGGTACTACACTGCTATGTACGGCTGTCTCGGTAGCCTTGTGCCCTACATTCGATGTAAGGGTTAACTCAATTATGTACTTAAGGCTGTTACATATAATGTTACCAACTATGTAGGGCGTGTGAGAACACTGACTGTAGAAATCCGTGTTAACTACTCGTATTACAAAAATATGTTTAGGCATACTAAACATCACTATGATATTCCCTGAGAATATTCTATATTTTTTTGCTGCTTAAATATAATTTACAACCTCAAAGGTTGAAGTAGGTAAGTATCCACCATCGTTACTCGTATGGTCCTGAATTTCTGATTGTGTAGGTACAAAAAGGTTTGCAAATCTAACCCTATATAACCCTGCTGGGCGCACAGACACAAAGATAAATGGATATTGCGTTTTGCATCTAGTGATTACATTACATGATCTAGTGATATTAATCTTTAAGGGCTACATAGTGAAAACACAGCCCGTTTTCACTTTTATTTGTCTGTGACTAGAGCTTGACCAGTTAGATGCACAAAAAAGTCTCTACTTTTTGTTTGTCTGTCTGATCCGTCCGATATTCCTCTTCGATTTCGCTAATTTAAGCTAAAAATTTAATGCCCCAAAACATATCTAGAAATTAATTAAAGCAATATCAATCAAAGTAAAAAATAAGTGCCTAATCATAATCACAATTGGCGCGTTAAAGTCTTTTGTATAGAGTAGGGTCATATTATCTCATTACCTACCTATTCACAGATAAACATTATTAAATATTATAAATGTTTGCGATAATGTTTGGATGTTTGTTACTTTTTCAAGTAAAAACTAGTAAACGGATTTTGTTGAAATTTAGCAGTTATTTAATGTAGTTTTCAGAATAATATATGGGCTCTTAGGTATATAGGTCACTCGGAAAGATTGGCAGACATCCATAATTTAATATTTTACTATAAAAATAATTATGCAAAACTATCTATTACGTATTAATTATAACACTTGCGTAATGTATACCATTGACTTTCTACAACAGGATACGGTCGTTATGTATTTTAATAATATAATTATAATTATGAGAAATTCCCACAATGGCTCGCTCGCTTGAATATGGAAAATGCACAAATGAAACTAATGAAACAATTCCTTGATCGTGGTTGATTATGTAAAGGATGAGATTGTCGATATGTGACCATATTATTTTGATTATCACCAGGACATAGGTTAATCCACAGATCGCCTAAAATGTGTTGTTATTTTAGATCACTTTGTGACACACCAACTCTCCATTACAATTTTACATACAGAATGTGTTTTGGTCGTCAACGTTCCCGAATACTACGGAGTCGCCCCATCATCACGATCATTTTTCTCCATGGAAGCATACCTAGACAGTTCCCCAGATATTAGTGTCCAAAGTTGAGTAAATAGCCTGCGTTTTTTTTTTGCATAAATGCACATGTAGAGTAGAGTTTGTACCACCCCTGCCTGCCCGTGGGTATCGTACGAGGCGATTAAGGATTTCCGGGAGGCGGGTAGCAGCGCCTCCCGTACTGACAACATAGTCCACACTGCGGTCACCAACCCGCCTGCCCAGCGTGGTGACTATGGGCAAAACCCCCCTGTGGCAGTAGCCTTGTGGCGTGCCCTGGGGGAGGCCTATGTCCAGCAGTGGCTGAAAAAGAATGGTAGGTACAGTACAGAGAAAGTGTTTTTTAAATAGTTATACATTGTACCGCTGGTCTATCTTATATAAATAAATAAAGAAAAGCTATCGCGGGGAGCATCTAGCATGTCTGTCCATCTACTAATCAAACGAATCCATACAATACTTATACAGTAATCTATGAAGTCCGAAGTGAAAGTGAAGCACTATCGGGGTCAATGTCCGGCGTTACGTAACCGGCACGGATCCGATGACCTCACGTTATCGTGCTTCTGGTAATGGTCATGATCATCATGAATCAGTGATCGCTTGGGCTATGCTCATTATGGCTAAATTAGTCATAGACTATGAGTACACCTAGAATACACCTAGAGTACACCTAGAGTACACCTAGAGTACACTTAGAGTACACCTAGAGTACACACATACACACTGTTGTGTTCCCGAAACGGGGTAGCCAGTACTGCAGGATCCTGAAGGAGATCCCTCGGCCACGTTTAACATAGCTGTGTCAGATGTTAATGGTCTGAATGGGTGTGACTTATGAATGAGTTTCTAAGTCGACTCTTACGATATACAGCTGTTGCATACTAGTGAAGCACAGCCATAGCACAACACTAGAATAAATAATAATAAATAAATATATAAATATTCACACACTTCCCAACGCATTGACCTAGTCCCACATTAAGATCCCTAAGGTCTTGTGTCGTGGGTACCAAGCAACGGTATATAAATACATAGATAAGTATAGAAACATCCATGACTCGGAAACAAACATCGATATTCATCATACCGATGTTTGCACCTACCGGGATTCGAACCCAGGACTTATGGCGTCGCAGGCAGGGCCACTACCAACTACACCAATCGGCCGTAACACAAACATTTGAATGCAACACAAATGTAAATTAATTTGCAAATAGATAGCTGAGATAGATAGAAATCTGTGATAGAAATAGGTAGATCTATGTAGGTAAGAATATTTTAAGGGTATGATTTAAGCTGTCACCAATTGAAGTAGTTTTCTGTTTCCTTAATAATAGAGTTTGCCTCCAAAATAATAGATTTGTCACCAAAATCTAGTCACCAAACAATACAGATCTATCATTTTGAGGACAAACCTATTATTTAAGTAACAAAACTATTATTGTGAGAACGACGTTTATATTCAATCAATGCACTACAATTTCTTTGGTGATCCATCTTTTATTTTACACATATATTAACATTAATTTGGTGATTCATACCTGAGAACACATTTGTTTATCTGAGAACGAAAATATTTCGTGGAGATAGATCTAATTATTTGGTGATACAACTTGATGACAAATATAAATTTTGGTGACAGAGAATATAGTTCCCATATTTGAATGGTTATTTTTTGGCCAGCAAGCCTAGCATGACCCGCCAATCACGATATGATAAACCAATTTATCGACATTTAGCCTGTCAAATTTCGATAAATATAGCCGCCATGTTGAATTTTTTATAGAAACGATACAATATCGTACGTTACGATATCCACGATGCGTGGTCATACTGGGAGGGCAGATCAATTGATGTATTTGTACGATTTGATAGTTATAAGCTAATCAATTTTACATTACCGCGAATGGTAGGTAGTTCGTTCATGTTGTTAGGTTTACAAGTCAATTACGATTTGGTAATCTACAGCCTAGACCTGAATTTATTGAATCAAAATGTCGGCAATATCAATTTGTTTTTAGTCATTAGTCATAATACCTAGTGACAATAAATAGTATTAGATAGTAAGTTTGTAAATACAGGATGTTTTTTTGTGGCCACCTTTAACGAAGGGTACGTATTCTATACATGAAATAAAGTAAGTTTATGCCAAAAAAAATGCTGGGAATTTTTTTTTTTTTTTGAAAAAAAAAATTAAATTCCTTGATCGTGCGAAATTTATAGTGTCTAGTGTTTATGTTAGTTTTTTTATAGACAGATATTAATTATTTTTCGTGAAAAAATCCTGCTACGCGCGTCTATGTGCATTTATGCAGAAAAACGCAGTATAATATTGTATGTATAATATTAAATACCTACAGGATGATTTTTGGTCGTCAACGTTCCCGAAAACTACGGAATCGTCATCACGATCATATTTCTCCATGGAAGCATACCTGGGAAGTGTCTGGTTTCCAAAATATTAGGGTCCAAAGTTGAGTAAATAGACTGCGTTTTTCTGCATAAATGCACATAGACGCGTGTAGCAAGATTTTTTTACGAAAAATAGTTAATATCTGTCTATAAAAAAGTACAACATACGAGTAAACACTAGACACTATAAATTTCGCCCGATCAAGTAATTAAAAAAATTAATAAAAAAATTCCCAGCATTTTTTTGGCATAAACTTACTTTATTTGATGTATAGAGTACGTACCCTTCGTTAACGGTGGCCACAAAAAAACATCCTGTATACAGGATGTTTGTGACAGCCAGGCAAATATTGATATTGCGACTTCGGATGATGATTCTGAGGTGAAAACCAGTAAAAATTTTCGCAGGCAAATTCTATAATTTTCCGACTTTAAAAAAAAATCAGGAAAAAAATTGTTTCGTTCGTTATTTTAATAATGACTTAAGAACAAAATTTTAGTCTATGAATGATTAAAAAAAAAAAGTTGCATTCAAAAAAGTTCACTAACTGCATCACAGTGATCCAAAAAACAGCAATGTATCACACAATAACAAATAAGCTCATTTAACTAGTTTATTTATTTATTCATAGTCACAGTCTAGTCACTAACTAGTCACAGGATCGCCCGATACAATTGGCGCGAAGAGTAAACATTGCGTATAATCAAATCATAAATTGATTACCTGCGAGAAATAACACTATCGTATAACTCAAAACAATGGTACTTGTTCAGTATCTCAGTATTTGCCAGGCTGTCACACACACCCTGTAAAATCAATACCGTCTTCACCATAAACCTACGCCCAAATTTAGCATAGAGGAGCCATATAATGATCAGAGGTAATTGCTAGATCATCGCGCCGCGCCCCGGAGAGAATAACGCTCCATAATTCTTTAGTCGACTTTTACGACTAGCGAAAGGATATTCTAGTGAAGCCCTGCATCAGCACAGAACTGGCCAATAACATCCCTACGTAATCTTGGTCAGCGTCAAATTACAAATGAGGATGTGTTTAATGAATGCCGGATCTATTTACATGGATTAAAACTGTTGCCACTCATAAACAACTTTCTATTCGGTTTCAAGTTATAAAAAGTAAAGAATATGTACATATTTATTATTTATATTTATATCCGACCTAAGTTTTATAACAGTTTTCTACTGGAATTCTCGAATAGAAGATACTATTTTTCAGACACTGCAATTTCCTTCTGTTGAGAAGGAAATACTCATAGCAGTGTTTGAAAGATACGAGTATCTCTCTCTACTCGTTTACATATAACATGCTTTGCCCAATGACTGAAGGTTCAACACACAGCCTAAACCATTGATCTTATACCTAAAACTTGGACGCAGGCTTTGGACAAGAACGGATATCCCGAAATTCTCACGATAACGGGAAATGACGAGAATTGTCATGTTTCCGCGGACTAAGTCATGGGCGTCCGCTATCTCCTGTAAAAAGGGATCACTTTAGGCTTCGCGTTTTACTAATAAAACCTCATTCCTTCCTTCCAGTGACGAGGAGGACACCCTTCGCCTGCTGCATCAGCTCAGCCGAGTGAACCGCCCGCTCGGAGTCACCTTTCCGCAGATGGTCAAGCTCATGTCGCAGTGCCAGCAGGTAAGAAACTTTTACTGATGTTTCTACATACATACAGGATGATTTTTGGTCTTCAACGTTCCCGAAAACTACGATCATTTTTCTCCATGGATACCTGGGAAGTGTCTGGTTCCCGAAATATTAGGGTCTAAAGTTGAGTAAATAGACTGCGTTTTTCTGAATAAATGCACATAGACGCGCGTAGCAAGATTTTTTCACGAGAAATAATTAATATCTGTCTATGAAAAAACTAGCATATAAACACTGGACACTATAAATTTCGCCCGATCAAGTAAACAAATTTTTTTTTATTATTTTTCATCGTTTCCCAGCATATTTTTTGGCATAAACTTACTTTATTTGATGTATAGAGTACGCACCCTTCGTTAAGGGTGGCAACAAAAGAACATCCTGTATATACACGGCTGTATTCCCGAAATGGGGTAGCAAGATCATAAGGGAGATCTCACAGTCAAGTTTAGCATAGCCTGACAAGTTCCCTGAGAGAGCATCCCTAAATTCCTTAATCGACTCTCACGACATGCACGGAAGGACTAATATTTCTAACTCTATGGTAATGTTCTCTCGTTTGTTAAGAGCAGATCTTTAAATGATACTCGATTTGTGCTGCAAATGTAATTCTTGCTAAGGACCTAGCCATATTATCACGAATAGGTATTTCGCGATTCAAAATCATACATCTAGACAATTTGGTAAAGATTATGTACGGTACGAGTACGAGTAACATTTACCTGCTGACTTTGCAGTTTCTGTTTTCGCACATTATTTTCTAAATGTGAAAATGGTCTGGCTTTCACACAGAATGTTTATTTACTTACTTTCGCTCGTCTATAATAGTACCCACGTCCCACACACTCTAAAGGTCACTTTAGACAGCATTTATTCTAGGCATACCCTAAACTAATCCGTATTCTAAAAGTGGCATCGCCAAGGCCTTTGGTAGTCTCATAGAATAGTTCTTATGCCTGATTTCGTAACTAACATTTTTTGTATGCAGTGAAACAGCAAATGTCGTCACACACATAGTAACTAGCGCCATTATGCATCGGAAGAAATGTACTCTAGGAGAGCTAATCAAATATTAAACGTAGTACAAGGACACCAACCGTTTGTCACTACCTATATTTCTAAAAGTAGTTTCAACTAGCATTAATAATTATTGAGACGTTGAACGGCTAATTGGTTCCCACTCGAAACTTTATAACAAGGTCTAAGTATTCTATTTACGACAGTGAAAAAACAAGAGTATACTGGGTGTAAAAAGACGACTTTGTTCTTTTAATACCTCGTATTCTTTGTAACATCACGATCATTTTTTTCTATGGAAGCATCCCTGGGAAAACACGGGTTTCCAAGATATTGAGGTCCAAAGTTACATGAATATCAGCATTTTTTAAAAATAAATCCATCTGGAAACAGTTATCAAACATTTTTTTAAAGACACCATATTAATATTTAAAAATGTTAGTTTTGTAGGTACATTTGTCAATCGAATACATTGCTTGCAATAAAACAAGGTTTTTTTTTTCAAAAATTATTTTTCATTTCCCAGGGTTGGTTCCATAGAAAAAAAATTAACGTTACGTTACAAAGAATACGAGGTATTAAAATAACAACGTTGTCCTTTTACACCCTGTATACAGAATGTAACAAAAAGTGCACTTGCTTTACCTATACAGGGTGTGGGTGACAGCCAGGCAAATACTGAAATGCTGAACAAGTACTATTGTGTTGAGTTATACTACAGTGTTATCAGGAAATGTATTTTTAATTTGATTATCAGTAATCTTTGCTCTCCGCGCCAATTGTATCGGACGATCCTGTGACTAATTAAATGGGTTTATTGGTTATTGTGAGATGCATACTTTTTTTTGGATCACTTGTGACTCTCATTTGGGGTTGATTAGTATTTTGATCTTTTTTGAGAGCAACTTTTTTTTTATCGACCATGGGTTAATATTTTATTTATCAGTCATTATTTAAGGCCTAATTTAACGAACTACACAATTTTTTCCTGGAAAAATAAAGAAATACCCTTAAAATTGGTTCGAAGTGGCACCATGTGGTTCTATCGGCCCTTGGTGCTCTACCTACCCCGTAAGGGATAAAGGCGTGATTATATGTATGTATGAAAAATATAAAAAAGGTCGGAAAATTTGGGAATTTTCCTGCGAAAATTTTCAGTGGTTTTCGCCTCCGAATCATGTTCTGAAGTCGCCATATTAATATTTGCCTGGCTGCGACAAACACCCTGTAGATGTTTGCACAAGTTACAATCATTGTAATAAAAGTGTTTGTTTTCGTGCATAGATTACGTTAAAAAATAAGCCATGCATGCCATAGATGACATGCAAACAAATGCCTAGATAATCATCCGAGATATGTATAACTAGCATACCTATTCAGCCATAACATTCACACAACACGCAAATAAATATAAATAAATATGTTTTCTTCCGGCTCTTAAGTACCTTCCTGTATTTTGCACTTACTTTTTTATCAGGCACCTGCCGTAGGTACACCCTCATGGTACCCCAACTACTTACTCTTGGGAACAAAGAATCATTCAAAAAATCAAAAATTCTAAATTCTAAACCATTTATTCGACATGAAAGCATTAACAACTTGTTTGTCGAATTTCTTTTTATATGTTACTTTCTATGTTCGCACCCCAAAATGAAACCCCAACATGAAACCCAAAATGAATTTCCTACTGAGAAATTATTTCTGCAAGACTGATTAGGTACTTTTATTGTCTTTCAGGTGGAAGGCGTGGAGGCTATGGAGGTGAACACCATAAAGAGTGGGTGGCGGGAGGAGACTCAGGCGCGCGCCCGTCTGGACTCCGGAGGGATCCATGCGGGGCTGCTGGGCGGCAGTCCGCTTACACTGCTGCAGGGTATCATACCTGGTAAGATATTATTGATCAGCAGGATAAGAAAGAAGGATTTATCGTTCAATAAACACGCATTATGACCAGACGCTTTGCTCGGAAAGCACCTAAAGTTAACACGCACGTAAAGGTCCTACTCCTGATCTCTCTCCGATCGATATTGTTGCATATTGTAGGTACATATATGAATATATGATATAGGTACCTACATCATATACAGTACCTATGTATATGTATGTGCCCTAAAAGTGGCGGTAGACTCGATCACGCCTTAAATCATGAGTAGGTGTGTTTAACACAATGTACTGCCCAGCCTTTTTAGGTATGGCTTTTAAACACGCCGCGTGGTGCCGGCAGAGTAGAATTCGTACCACCCCATGTCTGCCCGTGCGTATCGTACGAGGCGATTAAGGGTTTCCGGGAGGTAGGCAGCGTGGTGACTATGGGCAAATATCCCCCATGGCGGTCTTGCGGCGTGTCCTGAGGGAGGCCTACGTCCAGCAGTGAACTGCAATAGGCTGATGATGACGACGACGACGAGGCTTAAACATTATAAGAGGACACCGCCATTAGTAACTACCTAATATTTGTTTTCAGGCACAAAATGGTGCGGTACCGGTGACATAGCCGCCGACTACCACGACCTCGGCGCCGACCGCCACCTCGACCGCTGCTGCCGCACCCACGACCTCTGTCCCACCAAAGTGCGCGCCTTCTCCCATCGATACAACCTCACCAACAACTCGCTCTACAGCAAGTCTCACTGCACATGCGACGACATGCTGTTCGAATGCCTGAAAGCGACCAACACCTCTGCTGCACATCTCATGGGGCATATCTATTTCAATTTGGTCCAAGTTCCCTGCCTCGAAGACATGCCGATGGGCAAGGAGTTTAGGGAAGCCAAACAAGGTTTCTAGCGCCATCTAGTGACAAGTAGAGGGTTTAAAATTCTGTCATTTAGCGCCATCTGAAATAAAGATTTTTAAACGCAAATTATGTATTGCGTTAATAATATTGTTAGTAAATAACTTCAAACTTATTTCGAGCAATAAAATTGCATGAATAATTTGATTGTTAGTAAGTGCTAATATCGATATAATTTATTTGTAGTATATGTGTAAATCAATTTGTATTCTAGTTTTGTATTAAAATGAATGTGTGAATCATAATGATTTATTTATCTGACATACTTGTCTTAATTATTCACGAAATCTAATAAACTTTAATTTGTTAGAGAATGAACTGTGATATGTCTGTGCCTTGATGTAGGTACTAATGCTAAAGTATTCAAACGATGGCGCTAGCTCGATACAAATAAACAAACATAGTAACTAGTATAATTTTAAGATAGAAAATTATTTTATTTATTTGATTCAACCATGACAAAAATAAATTATAATTATCATTATGGGTTAAAAGATAGTTATATGACTGTTATTGTGTTATAGTATTTATTTTATTATCAAATTAAATAAATATTTTTTAACGCTTTGTTTTATTATCTAAGGAGCTACCTATTAATTCGTCAGTAATTTACACCATACCTTTATTATATTAGTATTTAAAAAATTGAAGTGGTAGATATTTCCTTTTAGTTATTAAAATGATGACTGCATGCATGATCTGCCAGCAAATGAAAGCTTATAGCTGCCGACTTAATTATGTACCACACGCCAATGCTCTGCTGCACACTTTTCCTATGACCTTAAACGTCAACTCATCGATATGTGTATCCTGCTCCAGTCAGTCCTAACCGTCTAACCTACGGTAGTAATAATAATAATAATAATAATTGTTTTTATTTCAGACTACAAAAATTTCGCTAGTCCATATTGTGTTAGTATTAATAAAAAGAAAAAACGGAACTTATGGAAAAACTATATTAGTATTAATGCACACAGATACTTAGAACACTTGTTTGAGGACCTGGCACCGAGGGCCATCAGAGTGGCGTTGAAGCCTCCACAATAACCCTCCGTATCAGACTCCTTGGTGCGGAATTTTTCGACAGCGAAAGTTACAAAAAGTTACATAAGTACATAGCTAACTTTACACCTATGTCCCAAAGGGGTAGGTAGAAACAACAGATAAATCTCCATTTAATATGCAAACATACCTCTTTCCCCTCGTTCTTTAGATAAACCTACCCTTAATACATTCCCTAAAATGCTTTTCATATAATGAATTGTATAATGTAAGTATAATTTACGGTCGCTTAGATCCTACATTTATCCAGATGATTGGTACATACTGATACTACTGATATAATAATATACATATAATCAGAAAATACTTAATTAAAAACTGTGTACTCGTATTATTTTGCTACTTTATACATAGATGGCGCTTGTCACTTTCTAATCAGTTACTATTCACAGATTACACAGTATCATATTTATATTCTGTGGCAATCGTGTCAATGTCAAGCAACTCAACTTGATTGTCAATGTCAAAACATCCATTGATTGGGGAACGTCAACTTTTTTGTAGTTTACTCGGTTTACTTACGGTTTTTCCATCGTGTCTTGGAAATTCGTATGGAATTTTACTTTCCAAATCTCAATATAGATGTGATTTGACGATGCTGAAATAGCGAAGCGTAGTTTATCACGAATTTGAATAAACTTCAACGCGCCCCCTATGAACATGTCTGACGATACTGCAGATGGGAAACAAGGTCCTTTTTTATGTTTTGACTTCATGGGAGAGTATTAATAGGTCAATTCAAAGCGCAGGATGTAACCGATGTAATATGTATTTACTTTTAAAGCTCCTGGTAGCGGAGAAGGTAGTTACTCCGCGATGGACCAAATGCGTCGAGATCTGGAAGTGGAATTCAATGTACAAAGAGCTAAAATGAAAGACCTCTTCCTTCAGAAAGAAGGTAAGTACCTACCTATCTACCCTTATATTCACTGCTGCTAATTTTAAATTTATTCTATTTACTGTCTGAGGTCATACAATGAGTCATGTATGAGGTAGGTAAACAATGTTATTGATGGCCAAAAAATGTTATTTTACCTACTTTAAATTCTCTTGACATTCATATTTTTTCTTATTGGTTTAATTTTTAAAAGGCTTACTTACCATATACAATAGAACACCTATTATCCGAATTAATTGGGACTAGAGTTGATTCGGATAGTTAAAAATTCTAATAATCAGACATAGATTGGCAATAAAGAAAAACTAACTGTCACACATAGAATAAACTTATGGATTATACTTGTTTCTTGCTTTCAACCATAGCAGTTGAAATATCTATCTGGACTCCAGCGAGTTCCAACTTGTTACAACAAAACAAAACAAAAATTACTTGGTTTTAATTTTTTATATTACACTTAGGAACGATTTGGATAATTGGCGATTCAGTTGATTGGCATTCTACTGTATCATCAATCAATGTCATGGTTTTGAGATTTTAAATATCAGACTTATTTGAGGGAGGGCAGCTATACAATAACTTGCCTAACAAGATAAAGGAAGCGCAATCGCTTAACACATTTAAGTCTAAACTCATGCATGACTCACGTTTATAGTATGGGATATCATCCGTAAGATTGAAAACAGTTTACTAAGTCATTGACTACCTGTTTTTAATCATCCAAAGTGTAACATATAGAGATACTCGTATCTGTTATAAGAGATTAATCAGGTTTCTCGTACGGGCAGGCCGATGAAGGTAGATAGATACCTATTTATGAAATAATTATTATGTATGCTTATTTTAAGTGAACTTGTTATTGGTAATAAATATATATACAGGCTGTAACAAAAAGGGTATGTTAAGCGAAAAGCTATGTAAATAGCCCACTATAGAGAACCTATCTACAAAATTTGAGACTCGAAATCACATTTTTATTTTTCAAGATTGTATGAAAATTTCTGAGATATTTAAAAATTCTCCATACTATCGGGAAAAATAAACATGTGATTTCGGGTCTCAAATTTTGTGGATAGGTTCTCTATAGTGAGCTATTTACATAGCTTTTCGCTTAACATACCCTTTTTGTTACACCCTGTATAAGTAAATAAATTCTTTAAACCTAGACTGCAATGAACAGACACACTTGCACAGTTAACTCCTAAATCTATTGAAGTTATGATGCTTCAGAAGTGAAGTGAAATATCACTGACTGGGATACTAAATGTAAAGAAATACTTTTTTAATGTAATTTTTTGCTGTAATAATTATCCCAGATTATTAATTATACCTACCTACATAATTATCAAGTTGTGCACTCACAAATTTTTTCTTATATTAAATAGGCTTACTCTTGACCACAACACGCCTGACGGTAAGCACCGTTGCAGTCTTAGATGGAGCGCGCTTGCCTAAAAGAAACCAGTTCACTCTCGACTTGAAGACTGCTTACACGATACTTGTATGTCTAGAGGACCTCCGGAAGATGCATGATGAAAAGCAGCAGCTGGAGTCAGAGGTGCTGCAGCTGCGGGAGGAATTGCTCCAACTGCACACCCTCAGCCACAACCAGAGCTCGGAGATCGACAGTTTGCAGCTCCTGGTCAATGGTGAGGGATACTATAAGCAAATAATACTACATCTCGTGCTGATGTAGGGTTTCATTAGAGTACATCAGCTGCTTCCATGCATATCATTAGAGTCTAGTAAGATCTTCAGGCATATTCTCTCAGACGATGTTATGGGTGGCTATGGGCATACGTTAATCTATACATATAATAAAAATGTAACGGGTTGCTGTCTGTACATGGAAGATATATGAGAAAAAATATTATAGGAGACCTTTATCCACGCAATAGTACCCAAAAGAATGATTTTTGGGATTTTTGTCAGTTTGTCGGTTTGTCTGTGCATTTGTGCACGCTAATCTCAGAAACGGCTGAACCGAATTTGATGCAGTTTTCAGGAATATATTGTGACAGGTCCCACTTAACATATAGGCTACTTTTTATCCCGCGTAATTTCCACATTTTGTTTTTTCTGTCGTCCACGCGGACAGAGTCGCGGGCGTCCACTAGTGTTCAAATATATTTGTGAGGATCTAAATATGCCATCAAATATTACATAACTCATGCTGCTTGTTATTGACCTGTATTTGTATTATACCGAAGCTGAACTAACACAATCACATTATCACCTACCTAATTAAATATAAAAATTGATGTGGCAAACTTTGTTAAAAAATAACGTGGGACTGATAACAGGCCACCACAACTACTTATAGTTTTATAGCACCTATACAAATATCAGTAATAATGTTTAACATTGATTAGTAAATACTGTTTCGTGTGTTAAAATGATCTCCTCATGCTTCTTCTGGCGCAAAGAAGGTAAGAAAAGCGTCCATAGGATCCAAAGATAGATTTCAGCAGTGGTTTGGACACACATCCGCCTATTGCTGGACGTAGGCCTCCGCCAGGGCACGCCACAAGGCTTTAACTGCCATGGGGAGTTTTCTGCCTATAGTCGCCACACCGAGCAGGCAGGTTGGTGACTGCAATGGGATTTTCGGACTATGTTGTTAACACAAAATCCACGGGCTCTAAATCGCCATTTACGATACTCACGGGCAGGCATGGGGTGCTTTTCTACTCTGCCAACACCACAGCAAAGGTTGACATTCAAATTGATAGTATCATGAACATATAAAGAATAACGGACAATACACAGAGTGAAGCATTCATAGTAAGCTCGGTAACGTTATTTCATGGGGTATGGATGTGTATTGACGCGTTTATCCACCGCGCCGCCATTACGTTGCTTCAATCTGTGCATTGACAGCATTACGTCCGTTGTTCTTTATACGTTCATGGATAGTATCTTAAACTACAAACGTACCCGCTGTGCCCCGGATTCAAAGACAGGTATAGACGGAAACGATATTTTCAGAGACGGTGGAGGCGTCGTCTTCGGGCTCCGCGGAGATGCGGCGCCTGCGCGGCTACACGCAACATCTTGAGCAACAGCTGCACGCCTTGAAGCAGCAGCTGCAGGTAATATCTATATATTTTATCTGTTTTATTTAGCTGAACTATCGAAGCGTTTCCTCCATTAGGAAACTTTCAATTAGCGCGTTCGATAAATGTTGAGATGATTGATAAAATCAAGCCGTTAGTACATAAGTTAGACCTTTTTATTATAGCTTTTAACTTTTTTTAGGACAGATGCTATGAAAAGATATCTGAAATTCCGCAATCGTTAGTTCCTTAATTTTTCGTTTAATACCTAAATTAAAACTAATATTGGTGGAAATGTTGCGATAACTTTGCGAATTTCGCTGTCGCTTGTAAAATTGCTACATTGCCTCAGCCCTCTGATGGTGATGCCTATTAATATGCAGTTTTGTCGAAATTGTACTAATAATGATAACATACTTGAGTGAAAGTCTATAATAACAAAGTTTTACATACCGAGGCAGACTTGTGCCAAATGAGTTTCTTTAATGCCCGAATTAGTATACTTGCATACCGTCTCCTACTTTTGACATAAATAGAAAGATATGTCATGTGTAGATGTACTAGTCTGTTCCAAGTGGAGCTACTAGTCAAACGTTTGCAATGTTTCTAGCAATTATTTGTATGGAATCTTGTAATTTGTAGATGTAACCTTGTAATTCTCACAATGGACGATTACTAAAATAAAAGTCAATAGATTTAAATATAGACAAAAACATGATTATTTTCCCAAAAATATTTGCTTAAATGCTTAGTAAGAATGTGCCATGTGTACCTACTTACCAAAAAAAGTACATCCACTGTTTAGAAACCGTTTTTATAATCAACTTTATCTATGAAGATGTTCACCTTATAAATTAAGGCAAGTAATCCACTATAACAATATACAGGGTGTAACAAGAAGTGCATGGTAAGCGAAATGCTATAAAAACAGCCCACTGTAGAGAACCTATCCCGAAAATTTTAAACTAGAAATCGCATGTTTATTTTTAAAGATTGTATGAATATTCCTGAGTGGGTTAGGAGTTCTCCATACTAGCTGGACAAATAAATATGTGATTTCTAGTCTCAAATTTTGGTGATAGATTCTTTATAGTGGGTTATATTCATAGCTTGTCGGTTAACATACCCCTTTTGTTTCATCCTGTATAATGTTGCCTCAGATAAACTAAGGAAGGGTACCTATTATTTAATATCGCATTTAAAATGTATGTCGAAAGGTAACTTCTTTCAGTAATTTTATCAAGAACGAAGAAGAAGAAGAAGATATGTTATAAAATTACTTAGGTTCTTACAAGATTAGAAGTCGACTCGGTTACATTCATAGTTACTCGTTACTCTGCAGCTCACAGTATGGCTGATTTCAGAGTCACTCTGACGCGCGCTGACGGTCGGCGCTGATGGGTCAATTTCGCGACTCAAAAGCGCTAACTGTAACTACATACAAATTGACTCCATCATGATGGCATCAAAATATCTATTATCGCTAAATAGCTCCATTTGCGTTGATTAGTTAGTTTATTTATTTATTTAGATCAATTAACTGTATACAAAGATACATAGTTAAAGTATTCTTTATAAAGTATCAATAATAATTAGAAAATTTATGAATTTATTTGATCAATTTCACTCCTAGATTTATAATACGTAACATAAATATCGTTGCGAGTATATTTTTACCCGCGCCGTGTACACAATACTTTACGCCTACCGAACAGCTTATCTGTAACTGCCGGGGAAAATTTACATTTTAATGTAATTGTAAACTGAAACACAACATCGATATCTTAACTCGAAACTTCATACTGTGTTTCATGTTATCGATCGGTCGGTGCTGTGTTCATTGCGCTCTAGGCGACTATATAGGACAATAAAATAAACTAGTGGTGCTTATTGTTTTAATTTAGAGATGTGAATTTAGGTGGTAAAAACATTGATTTGTTGGAGCTATTAATAAAATAATTAAGCTACGATAAATAGTGCCCAATTCCGATTACCGTTAAATTATTAATAACTGCTGGTACTATCATTTATACTTATTTTCATGTAAGAGTTACGGAGTTTTCTGAAACTAAATGAAAATGTATACAACGGTGTATAAATGACATAGATACTGGCGCCTATGTCACAAGTCTTCTTACGTGAAAAGGACTAAAGTGAAACGTACTCTATGATATTTCGGCCAGACGGACCGATGACTTAAGAGTTCGGCTGGTAGTGACTGGATGACAAAAACGGGAGATCGAGCCGTGTGGCGTGCTCTGGGGGAGGCCTACGTCCAGCAGTGGACTGCAATGGGCTGATGGTACTATACGGTACGCTACAAAAGCAGTTATCAATAGTTTTACGGTGATATGCGGCCGTTAGTGTGTGTGTGCGATGTACTATACCGCGGGCGTTGCGCGCGCGTTGTGGCAGGACGCGTCGCTGGCGCCGGCCACGCTCGTGCGCAGCCTGGCGCGCAAGCTCGGCGCAGACACTGACGACCCGCCCGCCAAGAAGGTAAGGGTCAGGAGTCTTGTCTCAACACACACTGTTAACACCCGACGTGACGACACGATCACATACATTTTATACGGCGCATGACACATTAGTAACACCTCACAGTATCCCACGCGCCATATATTTTCGACGTGTTGTCGCGTCGGGTGTTAACAGTGTGTCTTGACCCTATTAAACGTGGTGGTAAGCATGTACAGGGCTGCGCCTGCTCTGATAATGGGCTTAACTAGAATACATCAGCTGCATCTCCTTCCGTGCATGTCGTGAGAGTTGACTAAGAAAGTCGGGCATTCTCTCATTTACGTCTGTCCCCACTATGTTAAACATGACTGTCCTTTATGAACTTGCGATTCTGGCTATCCCATTTTGGGAACACTGTGGTATGTATACATATGTATGCTTCAGAGAGATGTGAGTGAAAATTTCACGCTCGTCCGCGTTATAAATCAAAACCTAAGCCAAACATTATTATATTTACTGTACTGCCCCCCTAGCATGACCATCGTGGATATCGTATCGTCATCATCATCGTTCATCATTTGCCCTGGGAAGTCCACTGCTGGACATAGGCCTCCCCCAACAACCTCCATACCGACCGGTCGGAAGCAGCCTGCATCCAACCGACGCCCGCGAACTTGGCCAGGTCGTCCGTCCACCTCACGGGTGACCATCCCACGCTGCGTTTGCCGAAACGTGGTATCCACTCTAGAACTTTCCGACTCCATCGGCCAGCAGTTCTTCGAGCTATGTGCCCTGCCCATTGCCACTTCAGATTGCTGGACCGTTGAGCTATGTCGGTGATCTTTGTACGCGCTTTATATACGCTTTCTGTTTGACGAGGGCTTTACATATCTCTCTAACCTTTCAAATTCCACCTAATTTAATCCAGTAGATTCAGGGAAAATTGACTGTGACAGACAGACGACAGTCAGTCGTACAAGTACAGACAATAAGGGTTCCGTAGAAGGGTGTGAAGGGTCCCTTGGTAGCAATTTATTTAGTATCGAAACTGTCGTTTCACAGACCTCTGAGGACGGTGAACAGGACTCTATAATAAACCCGCTGAAACAAGAGATCACGGCGCTGAAGGAGAAGCTCAGAGACACCGACACACAGCTACAGGAAGCACTGGTATGCTCTTTACGTGTTAATTACAGGTTGTAGGGGGTTTATTATGAAAACCACGGTTACATGTAGGTATCTCTATATTGATAGGTACTGGACTTATACATATACTTGGTATATATTATTTCATCCCTACGTAGGAAATAGGGGTGGACGCGGAGCATACAGCATCCCCTATTGCCTCCTATTCTGTCTTGTTGGTTACGACGCGGGGCATCTATAACCAGCAAGTGTGGCCTTCAGAGCGGACCGCTGAGCTATCGTACTCTGAAGACATCTAGCTAAAGAATGATTGTCGTCGCCAGTGCGGTCGCATTTATACCATCGCGGCGTGCGAGTGTGTGCGTAATGCGTGTGCAGATGTAGACGAGTCTGAGCGTGCGTGCGTTTAGTATGTCTTGTTACAAGGTATTATTTAATTACATTACAAAACACTTACGCGGATTTTTGTGGCTGTAAAGTTGTAGAGGAGCCATCTAAGACAAAATAAATGTCATTCCATACTGCGCAGCTACATTGACGGTCGCAGTGCCACATTGAATTATTATAATTATTATTTTCCTCCATCATCACGCCCTTTGTTAATTCTTATTTTAGACTCTTAGTCTAGTTAATATAGGTCTAGACAGACTCCCAACTAGTCTAGATTTGTTTTTATTAACGTATGAATCACGCTGATTGTTTAGAAAAACCCTCGATAAAGGACGAACTGTCGTACAAAACTAAAGTTGAAACGAGGTTGTTATTGTATGGTTGTGTTATTTGTTGTGTGGCAGAAATCGAACAGAGCGCCCGCGGACACTGCGCCAGTCGGCGTTAGCTCGGCAGGCGACGCCAAAGGCGACCAAGGTACTTTTCATCTTAATATTATAGTGCCTGTGCTGATGCGGGCCTTCACTAGAATACATCGGCTGCATCTCCTTCCGCGTATGTCGTAATAGTCAAATAAGGAATCAGAGGCGTTCTTTCAGACGATGAGCTAGTACAGGGATGGCGAACCAATGGCACGCGTGCCACCCCTGGCACGTAACAAAATAGTTCAGGCACGCCTAATGATACAGATAAGAATGAATTACATAAAAAAATGGAATCGAAACCGTTTGTCAGATGACTCTAGTTCAGCAGCTTGCATTCTGCTGAAAGTAACAAAGTAAGAGCCTGACATAAAATACTTAGCATCTTATTTGAGTCAGCAGAAATAACACAATTTTTTATATGTTAAAATAGTAACATTACATACCGATAATTGTACTTTTGAATTTTTAATAAATACCTAGTATATCATTTAGTTTTATTTTTGTTCAATAATATCAATATGCCTAAATTATTTGATGGCACGTCATAGATATATTTGTCTCATAAAAATGGCACGTATATCACTAAAGGTTCGCCATCCCTGAGCTAGTAAATTGTTACAGATTGTTTACATCTGTTACTAATGAATATGTCACTTGATTGTTTGTTGTTGTCAACTGTATAATGATGATGATGATGATGATGATGATCTCCGACCGTATTTCGGCCAAGGCGACCAATCTCTACGGAGATTGGCCAGGTACGCAGGAGATATTATAGTGCACAAGTGTGTGCGCAAACACAGATGCACTCTCTATTCCCTCACTCTCATAGTCCGACGGGATGGACAGCCGACACGACCGGAGCGAGATCCCCCAACTGTATAATACTTACTACATGACTCTGGAGCTTCGAATGATACATCATAATTAATTTATGTAGCCATTGGAGCTTGACCAGAAAGTGTGAGTAAGACTGATGTAACTTGTTTTCTCTAGAGGGTCGTCAGTGTTCCATGTGTTTGAACTACGAGCGACAGTTAGTTGATGAGCAGGCGCAGGCCGAGGCGGCAAGGGAGAAGGCGCGGTGCAAGGAGCACGCGCTGAGAATGGTGAGTGATGATGATGATGGCAAGTGATGATGAAGATGATGGTGAGTGATTTGAGGATAGTGATGGTGAGTGATGATGAGGATGGCGGCGAGTGATGATGATGGATGATGGTTGCGAGTGATGATGATGATGGACGATGATGAATGGTGTTGATGATGGCGGCGTGGGACAAAGAGCACACTCTAAAGATGGTGAGTGATGATGACGCTATAACATGTAAAATCACAAAATGGCGTCATAATATTGACTATAAAGCCAGCTGGACGCATGATGGACCAATTTCAGCCAATGATCTTACTTTACGTTTGGGCGGTCTCAAATTTCAACCAGGTCGCAGATATACCAAGATTTTTGTTAATATAGGTTCTTCAAAAAATAAGTTTTCTCAAATCGACCGTACATTTTTCCCCTCATCATATTGACGCAAACATTTGGACGCGCAGGCGACGGAAGAACTAGAAGGCGTGCGCTCGCTGCACGACGAGACGGTGCGCACGTGGCAAGCGGAGCGCGGCGCGGCGGCGGACGCGCTGGATACGTTACAGGCGGCGCTCGCGGCGGCGGCGGAGCGGGGGGCGGCGGCCGAGGCGGAGGCGCGGGAGGCGGCGCAGCGCGCGCTGCGGGCCGTCACCGCGCTCACGGTTACCAGGGAGACGCTGCAGGGGAAACTGGACAGGTGAGGGGGGAATTATTTAAAAGAAGAAAGAATCTCAAAGAACGAAATTAGGTTTTTTATTAGGCATCATCCTAAAGATAATTGTAATAGGTCAACATGAAAAAAAGGTCAAACGTCACTCATATCTTACAAACACAAGTGTGCTAATTTTTACTATCACTATTTCGAAAACGTGGTATAATTATAAACCATGAAACCTGCGGAAGTGCTCCCGGATAGCGGAGTACTGTATAGATGGGGAAGGGGCTAAATAGGAAAGTTGAGATGTGACCCAAAGGTCACAGCACACATATCAACTCGGAAACTGTTACAGACGAGTTTTTTGTATGACGTAATCATCCGATAAGAAAGGATTTCCCCTAATTCCCACGGGAATTTCAGAAAGAGACAATTTACGCGTAGGAACTCTTAAGTTTCTTCTAATTATGTATACAGGGTGATTTTGGGTCGTCAATTTTCCCGAAAACTACGGAATCTCCTCAATCTGCACAAATGCACATTGACGCGTGTGGCAAGATTTTTTCACGAGAAATAATTCATATCTGTCTACGAAAAAGCTAGCATAAACACACGAAAAAACACTTTACAAATTTTTTTTTCCCTATTATCCTTTGTCCTTTCATAGAGACACAGACTACGGTCTAATAAAATGTTTGTTTCAGTTTAGAAAAGGATAACGAAATGTTGGTCGGAGCGTATCTGAAGACTGCCGAGGAAATGCAGAACGAACTCATTGACCTCCCTGATAATGTAGCGGTGAGTCACATTAACTGTATACCTACTACCTACCTTGTAGTAGCAAAACCGAAGCGAAAGCAATGCGAAAATTGTGAGTGCATCGATAAACCTTCGATGACGCATTGCCTAATAAATAACGTAATAGCCCTGCGGATTTAAATGTTATATCTATGCTTACTAGAATTAACAATTAAAATAATACCAATCTGTGAAATTGCGATTTGATTTAGTGTCAAATAAGCTAGCAGTAAGCCTTCAGAGTTGGATGGGAAAGTCCATTTTTTAAATATGAAACCAATTGAAAATTATGACATTACCCCCACAACCCTATGTATAATGCAAATTCGTTATATAAATTAAGTCCTGGACTTATAATAAATAGGCACTGATTTAACTGGGCTGTTATAAATGGTAGTTTTGGTAAGTAGAAAATATTACAATGCATGTTTAATAACAAGTTCGGCAGTTAAAACTTAGCAGTATAGTAAACAAAAATGGGTCTTAAAAAATATTAAACGGGTCGTAAAATAAATACTTGGGCAGTAGAATAGCTAAATGAATAACAATTAACAGTAACAAACAAGGACATATTAACATGATAATAAACCAAATAGGTAATGAAGTCGATCGTACCGACGCGCGTTGTTGTGTCAACACGCGACCAAGTGATTCTCCTCATCATCACGAACCTCTGAGAAGTGTCTGGTTCCCAAAATATTATATCGCATTTTTTTGCATAAATGCACGTTCACGTTTACAAGCGCTCTAAGTCTGGTGCTTGTACCACAGGAGCTGCAGGAGCTATGCCTGCAGCAGCGCGAGCGGCTCGTGTGCGCATGCGTGGGGCGAGAGCGAGCCATAGCTGCCGACTGCGCCGCGCGCGCAGCGCTGCAGGAGCAGGCCGCCGCCGCGCTGCGCCAGGACGGCGAGCTGCAGCGTGCGCGCGCGCAGCTCGCCGCTGCCACGTGAGTGTTGCAGGAGCGGACCGCCTCCGCTACCACGTGAGTGTTGCAGGAGCGGACCGCCGCCGCTACCACGTGAGTGTTGCAGGAGCGGACCGCCTCCGCTACCACGTGAGTGTTGCAGGAGCGGACCGCCTCCGCTACCACGTGAGTGTTGCAGGAGCGGACCGCCTCCGCTACCACGTGAGTGTTGCAGGAGCGGACCGCCTCCGCTGCCACGTGAGTGTTGCAGGAGCGGACCGCCTCCGCTGCCACGTGAGTGTTGCAGGAGCGGACCGCCGCCGTGCTGCGCCAGGACGGCGAGCTGCAGCGTGCGCACGCGCAAACATTAATCCCCTTTTATATCGACACTTCTTCTTCTTCAGCGTATTGTAGTCTACTGCTGGACGTAGGCATTTTCCCCTTATAAACATTAAAAAAATATAAATAGCTATGTAATTTATCAATGCGTCCTCAAGTTTGTTCACAAAGATTCCTCCATGTAACCCCGTCATCTCATTGCAGCCAAGAGCTGGACATGCTGCAGACGGAGCGGGAACAGATGCAGGAGCTCGGGAACAAGCTGCGATCCTCTAACGATATGATCGAAACTCTACTCGAGGATAAGGTATGTAGACGAGTAAC
This sequence comes from Carposina sasakii, assembly GCA_014607495.2. NCBI lineage: Eukaryota > Metazoa > Arthropoda > Insecta > Lepidoptera > Carposinidae > Carposina > Carposina sasakii. Next base: position 738,642 of record CP053160.1, on the reverse strand, counting down.
TGAAATGGGGCAGTCAGAACACAGCCACGCTAAATGGAGCGGGGATTGATGTAAGTAAACTAGTGACAAGTTGCTACCCCGTCGTTTAAGAGGATGCCCAAGTTCCTTAGTCGACATGCACGGAAAGAGATGCTGCTGATCTGTCTGTTCATAGTAGGTACATAAAATCACGTCTTTTCACGGAGGGGTAGCGAGAGATCATAGACCTCCATTTGCCACGGTCCTGACACCTCTTTCGCTACATCAACTTTCATATTGTTCTTCATACATGGCCAAGTTCGCGGGCGTCGGTTGGATGCAGGCTGCTTCCGACCGGTCGGAGTGGAGGTTGTTGCGGGAGGCCTATGTTCAACAGTGAACTTCTCAGGGCTGTAAATGATGATGATGAAAATGATGATGTGCTAACATTACACATGTACTTCCCTCAGAAACGTCTGCAGACGTCGGTCATGGAGCTGCGGTCGCGTGTGTCCTCGCTGCAGACGGAACTCGACAACAGCGAGAAAGTGCAGCAGGACTTCGTGAGGCTGTCGCAGTCTTTACAGGTATTTATTCTGTGGTATAATGTGCTAGCTTCGAAATAGATAGGTAACTGGTTGCATGATGTCCTTTATAGCACTACCAGAGGGTCCAGAGGGCTACTGGACGCCCAAGACTCCGTCCGCGTGGATTGCAGATAAAACAAAATGTCGAAATTACCTAGGTTAAAAAGTAGCCTATATCCTATCCCAGGCTGTAGACTGCCTGTGTACTAAATTTCATTTAAATAGGTATAGTAGTTTTGGCGTGATAGCGGAACAAACAGACAGAGTTACTTTGGCATTTATAGTCGTCGTCAGCCTATTGCTATTACTGTTGGACGTGTGCCTCCCCCAAAGTACACCAGACGGCTCGATCTCGCACTTTTGACATCCAGTCACTACCAGCCGTCCTCTTTAAGTCATCGGTCCATCTAGCCGGAGGGCGTCCAACGCCACGCTTGTGATTTATAGTATTAGTCGTATATTGTCTATGTCCGCCAGGTACAGTTACAGCGCCTGCGCGAGGCAGACACGGAGGTGCGATGGCAACACGACGATGACGTCAGCGAGTGTCCCGAGTGCCGCGCGCCGCTCAACCAGCCCAAGAAGAAGGCAAGTGTAGGAGGGTAGTCGGAGGTGGGATGAGGTTGGCGCCCAACGTGGGGCCCGGTTTTGTCGTTGATCTCTCAGATTATAGTACATAGTTACTTATCTCACCGTGGTCTATTAAAGGAAAATTTACACCGTAGGGCTAAGTTTTATATAAACTATGGGTAGGTAGTAAAAGGTATATATAAATAATAAGGTATGCCTATGAAATGTTCATACTGACTCGACGAGAAAAACTTCTATAACGCATTTTATGATTTGTACTGGTTATGTTGGTATCCGGTAAATGGCTCCGTTATACAGGATGTTTTTTAGTCGTCAACGTTCCCTAAAACTACGGAATCTCCTCATCATCACGATCATTTTTCTCCATGGAAGCATACCTGGGAAGTGTCTGGTTCCCAAGATATTAGTATAAATTTCAACCGATCAAGTTTTTTTTTTTTTTTTTTTTTCAAAAAATTTACATTGTTTCCCAGCATTAATTTTTAGCATAAACTTACTTCATAATGTATAGAGTACGTACCTTCGTTAAGGGTGGCAACGAAAAAACATCCTGTATACTCTTATTCTTTATAGTACACACATAAATAAAAAATATTACAATCTCAGTGTATAGGAGAACTGTACAATGTCGTTCTTGTCTCTTCAAGAGATTTCTTCCAGAAAACCAAGTAAAGGTGACGCAAACATACGCAAAGTAAGAGGGTAACAAACTACTGTATCTCCAGATTCACTGCCGGCACTGCGGACGCATTTTCTGCGGTAACTGCGTATCGTGTACGGTGGAGAGCGGGCCGAGACGGATGCCGGCTAGAGTCTGCCGTCTCTGTCGCACACTGCTGACGCCACATGCCGCGCCTTACTTCAGCACCGAGGCGCCGAAACAACCCGATTAGGTACACTACACACACGTCAGCTTATTGGAGTCCACTGCTGGACGTAGGCACGCCACAAGGCGGGTTTCTGCATATTGTCATCACGGTAGGCAGGTGGGTTGGTGAACCAGTGATTTTCGGACTATGTTGTGGATACGGGAGACGCTGCTGCCTACCTCCCGGAATCCCTTAATCGTCTCTTACAATACTCATTTGCTATACAGGATGTAACAAAAAGGGTATGTTAAGCGAAAAGCTATGTAATTAGCCCACTATAGAGAACCTATTTCCAAAATTTGAGACTCGAAATGACATGTTTATTTTTCAACATTGTATGAACATTCCTGAGTTGTTTGTTTGGGAATTCTCCATACTATCTGAAAAAATAAACATGTGATTTCGAGTCTGAAATTTTTTGGGTAGGTTCCTTTTAGTGGGCTATTTACATAGCTTTTCGTTTAACATACCCCTTTTGTTACATCCTGTATAAATAATAAGAGGGCCAAAATTTATATACATACATGGTTCATGAAAATAAGATTTGGGTCTCCGGTGAGAATCTTAATTAGACAGAAATATATATCCTACAGCGGAACTGATACTGTACGAAGGAAACGTCAATAGAAAGGAAAACGCTGGCGTATTTTATATACGTTGTTGTGTTTAATGCGCCAGCTGACAATCACAGAAATTGTTAAATTATTGTAAAGTAATTAAAAAGAGATCGTGAAAAACTCCGGAGTGCCACGCCTTATTTTCTTAAACCATTTTAAAGCCCTGTCTGTAACTGACAATGTTCATCTTGTATGCATGAAAGAAATGTTATTAGGTATATCCAAGTAAATAAACCTTAGGAGCATAAATAAAAAGAGATATTTAGGAGCATAAATAATAAGAGATGGTTTGTAAGGGTTGGGGTACACACGTAGCAAATGTGCTTCAGTTTGCAACTTGTTAACCAAATTAGTGTTCAACTTAAGCCAGAGCTAGATAGAAGTGTAAAATAGTGAAAATATTGTACATATTATGTCAAGTTCCGTCTCTTGCTTGTGTTTTAATTGCTACCAATTAATGACCGGTTTTAAAGAGAAATAATTGAAAAGAAAATGTTTATGGACAAGAAAGCGAACAGAATCCTTATAGTGCATCTGTCAGTCTGTCCGTCCGTCTGTCACAATATCCAGGAAAAACATGAGCAAGAGATGAAGATTTATTTGTTTCATATTAGCACTTCGTTCTAATTTCATTTTCAAAAGTGTACAGTGAACTTCTCTCATAGAAAAACCATACATGTTTTACGTTTTAAACAAGACAGCTTTACAGCAGACTACGGGCTGTGAAAAGTTAAAAGGGTTTTATTAGATTAACTTCAATTATAATTGTTTATTTGAACAAAAGTTTAGGTAAACTTGCCTGTTGTGTCACTGTCTTGCTTAAAATAGTACATTAATGTACACTAATGTGTAGTTAGGGGAAAAATAATTAATTCGAATAGATATCTAACTAAAGCTGTTTACCTACAACTTCTTCATGTGCACTATTGTCAGTTTATTTTTAACATAAATAAATCAAATCATAATAATATTAATATTGTAAATTGTATGCGCGTGTTTTGTATGTTTGTTTATATGTGGATGTCGAGGGCAATCTCTATAACCACATCTTTTTATTACGAAACTAAATTCTAGACATAGTATAAAAATCCGTATATAATGTTCGTATTTATGATTTTTCAAAGTAAATCAAGGGTCCTCTTATACAATTAGTAATTTATTCCGCACAGGAGAATAGAAAACGCAATATCCCTTCCACCAGTTAGCTAGTATAAGTAAATGAACAATATAGTGGCATGTGCAAAACAAATAATTTGTAAGATGGCCGCGAGCCACGTGATATCTAGTGCTAAAGTGTTCAGCACCTTTTTTATTTATCTGTAAACAGATATAGGATAGTTAGGAAATAATGTGAATGTAAAATATATTGTAAATAAAGAGGATTGATAAGTATTTAATTCTGTTTTGTTTATGTATGATGATAATAAATGATATGGTCAATATGATATTTTTTTGTTTTATTCCTGATTATAAATTAAAGAGCGCTACCAGACTAATATATTGTAATTGTACTTCGTGAATGTATATAATTTTATTTAACTTTGTAACAATCAAGAACGTTTTCAATCAACAATTTTTTTATGATTTTTTAAGTCTCGTATTCTTGTACATTTGACTCGCGAGCAAATAAAACAACCACCATACTATAATATCAAATACTTAATTATAATTATGTCATAACTTAACAATTAAATTACGAATAACTTGCAGTAGCAAATATATTAAGTCAAAAGAATTCGAAAGGAATGCCAATACAAAAATAAACAAATTCAATAAAAATAGTCGCGAGTGACCGGCGCGCGCGTAGTTCATGTCATGTGACTCGAGTCTCACACAAAGTTAAAAGCTACCTTATTTCTAATCATCGTAGTTTTCTAGACTGAGGGTTATCACGTCGCTCACCAGGCAGTCTGCAGGCTGTGGATATATAAATAAATATTAGTTTGAGCTTTTAAGGCTGAAATATTCAATGACAGGTCTATTGAAGGATGAAGTTGGTTTTGACCTCTAATTAATCAAGTTTTATAGAAAGACATAAACAAAATTATTTTTATAATCTAGAACCATCTGTCTATTGAAAAATCCGCCCTTAGCTTGATAGTAGTTCTTGATTATATTTTTGGTTTAAACTGGATATTCCTGATTTAACTTGAGATAACATGTAGTGAGAATAACATGCAATTCAGCCAGTAAAATGTTACAGGACTTCGAGGTTTTATTTAAAAGACAATAAAATATTAGTTGCATAGTTAATACAACTTAACACCATAGCAATATAGTATGTTTTTACGAAATACATAAATGCAAGAAAGATCATAAAAATATCACTTGAGTTTTTCAACAAATTTGAACCAATAACAGAACCGTACCTCAGAGCAGATCCCGACAAGTGCGTCCGCGCAGCCGTAGAACTCCTCCTTGAGCGAGATGACGATGGTCTGCAGACAGCCTCGCTTGGAGCGGATGTAGGACGCCACCTTACCGATGTTCGTGTTGTCGAGCGCCGCGTCGATCTCGTCCAGGAGGAAGAAGGGGGCCGGCTGGTAGCTGGGGGAGGTCGGGGGTGGAATTATTATACTGTTTTTTTTTAGTGAGATTTGAGACAATAAAGGTATATTAATAGCTCGTAGCCTCACTATATCATCGACAAGAGATGTCTAAATAAAGAGTGCCACTTCTTTCGCTATTGTTATTTCATCAGCATCTTCTATTATTTATAACACCTATCGAACGGTTTGGCATTTGTTTATCGTTGACCTTTTGCAACTAAATTGTCATTTTTTTTTACATAAAAATCCACACTTACATTCAATTACGTGACGTATGCCGTCTCAGTGACGTCATATCACTTATTTAAACTATCACCACTTCGCTATCTTTTAACAATATGGTCCATTCTTGGGTTCAGGCAGCGCTTGTAGTGACCGCACCTGTGTATGGCGAACAGAAGCGCGAGCGCAGCGACCGTTTTCTCCCCGCCCGACAGGTTGGACATGGGCTGGAACCTCTTCCCTGGCGCCACGCAGTTGTAGTTGATGCCGTCCAGGTACGGCTCCTCGGGGTTTTCCGGACCGAGGAACGCTTGCGCCGACTGGTTCATTGCGAGCGCCTGTAGGTATAAGCAAGCATATTGTTTTTAAGACACATAAAATATGCTGATGTAAACTAAGGCGCAATTTACACCTCCGCGGAATGGAAGCGTCAAATTTCAAATTCCAGTGCGTCAAAGCCCCAGAGAATTCTCGAGAATACGCAAAGATTCTGATTTTTTGGCTCGTATTTAATGAGTGTGTTATACTCTTACAATAAATATAAAATTATATTACACTATACAGAATGATTTTTGGTCGTCAACGTTCCCGAAAACTACGGAATCTCCTCATCATCACGATAATTTTTCTCCATGGAAGCATACCTGGGAAGTGTCTGGTTTCCAAAATATTAGGGTCCAAAGTTGAGTAAATAGACTGCGTTTTTTTGCATAAATGCACATAGACGCGCGTTGCAAGATCTTTTCACGAGAAATAATTAATATCTGTCTATAAAAAAACTAACATAAACACTAGACACTATAAATTTCGCCAGATAAAGTAATAAAAAAAAATTTTTGAAAAAAAAAATTCCCAGCATTTTTTTTGGCATAAACTTACTTTATTTGATGTATAGAGTACGTACCCTTCGTTAAAGGCGGCCACAAAAAAACATCCTGTATACAATTCCTTTGCAAAAAGTCGCTTCCGTTACATTTCGCGGCGCGGCGGTGTAAATTGAGCCTAAATCGTCATTTAATATTTACTTTTGTTATAATGGACACTCACCTTATAAATAGCATCTATTTCATTGGCGACATGCTCGAAGCAATCGATGAATTTGTCGTGACGTTCTTTTTTAACCTGCAAATAATTTGGTTAAAAGGAGTTCATATAAAATACAATACATGCCAATTGATAAAATAGTGGGATGTTTAATTAGGTTTTTGTGTACATAATTACCGTGAACGTATAAAGAACAACAGACGTAATTTAACAAAAAGATTGAAGCACCGAAATGGCGGCGCGTTGGGCATGTGTGCGTATTTTCCAGTAGGCGCCGAGCTTACTATGGTTTGTATGTGTGTGCGAATAACGCGTCAATACACATCCCAACTCCATGGAATATCGTTTCCGAGCTTACTATAATGCTGCACTCTGTCCGTTATTCTTTACACGTTCATGATAGTTACTAATTTAATAGTTACGTCACGTACCTTTTCGAAGGCGAGTTTGGCTTTGTGTGCTCGTTTACGCGCCGCTACGAATGCCTCATTCGTAGCGTTCACTTTCTCTCGCACCTCGTTCAGTTTTTGCATCGCCTGAAATAAAGCATAACAGATTAAGAATTTCGAATAAGCAATATTATGTCAACAAGGTTATGTTTGTGAAGAAAAGTTTGGTATAGCCTATTTACGAGTTGATTAGCTGGTGTGTTCTCAAAATGGAGACGCTGACGGCCTTGGCCAGCTTGTCGCCCCCCCGCCCCCTTACCCGCATGTTGGGCGCCTGGATCTTGTCGACGGTGGCCTGCAGCGCGCTGACGGCCTTGGCCAGCTTGTCGCCCCCCCCCCTTACCCGCATGTTGGGCGCCTGGATCTTGTCGACGGTGGCCTGCAGCGCGCTGACGGCCTTGGCCAGCTTGTCGCCCCCCCCCCTTACCCGCATGTTGGGCGCCTGGATCTTGTCGACGGTGGCCTGCAGCGCGCTGACGGCCTTGGCCAGCTTGTCGCCCCCCCCTTACCCGCATGTTGGGCGCCTGGATCTTGTCGACGGTGGCCTGCAGCGCGCTGACGGCCTTGGCCAGCTTGTCGCCCCCCCCTTACCCGCATGTTGGGCGCCTGGATCTTGTCGACGGTGGCCTGCAGCGCGCTGACGGCCTTGGCCAGCTTGTCGGCGCGGCGCTTCACCTCGTCCGCCTCCTCTAGCTCCTGCAGACTGTCTGACAGCGACGAGTAGTCCACGCGAATCCTAAACACACGATTATGATAAGATAGCCCAGTAGTTAAGACATGCGCCTTCCGAGCGAGGGGCGTAAGTTCAATACAAATGAAATCATTTCCTGTACGGATTTGAATGTTGTAAAATTTGTCACTTAGCTCGTGCCTCTGAAAGTCCATAAATGAATAAGATTAATAATAAAAGTAAAAATACAGAAATATGAATTATACTTGAGATAAGGTTGCATCTTCGAACCTAGAGTTCTGCACACTAACCTGGATTCCCGCTGGTACTGCTGTGTGGTAGACATGGAGCTGGGATCGGACTCGTTCTCCGTCTCGTCTAAACTCCCCTCTAGCAAGGGGATGGCTATGTCGTCTATCTGTGTATTACATACATAAATCAGGATATTGAACACCTTTCTATGATTAACTACAGAATAGGATGAAGGATGTCAAAAACATACTAAACGACGCACGTAAACACACCTCTGCATGACAGTAAATTAGCCCATAGATTTATTATACTAGCGTTAAATCGGCAATAGCGTTCAAGGGCGAGACCAAATATATGTCGGAGATCAAGATGTCATATCCTACAGTCGGATCTCCAACGCCATCTATTTTCAATCGTTGAAGTTAGAAACGTCAAGTCGACAGCTATCACTGACTGGAGGACAGCTGTCACTTGGGTAAAGACAAGACAGAGTACTGAGAGGGCGCCACTGTAGATTTACAACGACTACCGGGTCGTTGAATTGAGCCGGAGGGTATTCTGTTCTTTTTGGTGGCGTCTGTCGAGCGAAGCACGGGTGCTAATCAGCCTCTGTCTTGTACTTACCACGTTTCTACGTTATCCGCTAGAATCCTAGTAATCTTGTGCGTAGATACAGTGAAAGTGTTTGTGATTCCTAATTAAGCTTGTTTACTACACGCCGCATTCTTTATTTCGGATTTTGGAAGATGTCGGACACACCTAACGGCACGCCATTCGACCCATCTACGTCATCAGGCGTGGGATGCAACCCGGATCACCCACATGAAACACGTGCTTCAAATAGTGTCTCGAGCGAAGAAAAATGGCGTCTTCTCTTCGAGCAACAAAATCAAAATTTTCTGGCGTTGGTGCAAGCAATAAAACTACCTGCATCTTCGGACTCTATTCGCCTTCCTGATTTCGACCCAGAGAAAAGAGACATCGACGCCCGAGCTTGGATAACGACCGCGGACATGTGTATCACAGATCGACATCGCCATGGATCTTCTCTGATGATCGCGTTAAGCCACGCACTCAAGGGCGAAGCATCATCTTGGCTGTCTTCAATATCGTTTCCTAATATGACGTGGGCCGATTTTAAGGAGCTTTTCGTAGCAAGGTATGACTGTCCTGAAACTGCTGCTTCCTTTCTCATCAGTATGCACGACAAGAAACCGAGAGATAACGAGTGCCTGGCCTTATACGCCGCTACCCTCATAACATCCTTAATGGCAAGGTGGAATGGACTGACTACAGAACAGATAGCAATAGCCACTGTCTTAGCTCATATTTCAAAACAAGAGCCACGTGTTCAGAGGATTGCTATAACGACTGACATCAAGACGCGTAACCATTTACAAAAGGAACTGAAGGCTGTCTCGTTCCTGAAGAGAAGTTATTCATCAAGTATTTATCGTGATGGACCCGACCTAAAAAGAAACCGACCTAATGGATCTGCTGTGACCATCAAGTGCTTTAATTGTGGACAACTAGGCCACAAATCTCTTCAATGTCGCAACAAAGCCAATTCGAAGAAGCAAGATGACCGGTCCAAACACAGGTCCTTTCACGGGGACCATAACTCGACCAACCAACCTACAGGGAGAACCGATCGCATCACCTGCTTCAACTGCCGGGAACAAGGCCACTATGCATCCGACTGCCCGAAGAGGAAAATCAAGGAGGGGAACAACGGTACCGGCGGCGGCACTGGAACTGGTCCAGCTAAGGAAAAGCGAGTAGACGTGTGCATTGTGAATGCGCCTTCGGGTTCTCTGCGTCACTCTGGTGAGTCATTCCCATTTACTTACGACTCAGGTTCAGAGTGTTCCTTAGTTAAAGAATCGATTGCTTTGAAATTTAGTGGTAAGCGAATTTATGACAATATTTCTATGACTGGTATAAGACAAACTTCTATAGCCTCGACCATGCAAATTTTAACGACAATTGACATTGACAATATTAACTTTGAGATACTCCTTCATGTTTTACCTGACCATTGTTTGCGATACAACATTATGATCGGACGTGAAATTCTAGTTATCGGTTTGACTGTACATATGTCGGTAGATAAAGTACGTTTCGAGAAAATTAACATAGTCGAATCATGTGATGTAGTTGCAAATAATGGTATAGACCTTGACTTGGTAGATACTGACGTTAGTAATGAATACAGACCTAGGTTGATTGAGATTTTAGAACGGTTCAAGCTTAGTTTCATTACCGGTACACCTACTTCTCCTGCTGACACTGAACCTATGCAGATACGGCTCGTAGACCCGCACAAGACGGTAAATCGTAGCCCATACAGGCTGACCCCAGATGAACGTCAGATTGTGAGGGGCAAGATCAACGAGCTGCTTAATGCTAAGGTAATTAGACCTATTTCTTCACCGTTCGCAAGCCCGATACTTTTGGTAAAAAAAAGACGGTTCAGATAGAATGTGTGTCGATTATAGGGAGTTGAACGATAACACCGTTGCTGACCGTTTTCCTTTACCACTCATATCTGAACAGATTGCTAGGTTGCATGGAGGACATTTTTTTACAATTTTAGATTTAGCATCGGGATTTCACCAGATCCCTATCGAGTCGGAGTCCATAGAGCGCACAGCATTCGTGACAACTGAAGGTCAGTATGAGTACCTTACTATGCCCTTCGGTTTGAAAAATGCTCCTGCAGTGTTTCAACGTGCTCTCATACATGCTCTAGGCGATCTCGTGAACAAGTACGTTGTAGTGTACATGGATGACGTGCTAGTTGTGGCCAGTAACATCGACGAAGCTTTCGATAGACTAAAGGTAGTATTAGAAGTTCTTTCTGGGAAGGGATTTTCGTTAAATCCTAAAAAGTGCTCATTCCTGAAAGAAAAAGTAGAGTACCTAGGCTTCGAGGTGCGCCGAGGTCAAATTCGTCTGAATCCACGAAAGATAGTTGCACTTACCGCTTTACCACCGACCGGCGCTCTTAATAATCAAGGTAGATTTTATGATTTTCATTTTGATTCGGGTGCTGAGTGTTCACTAATAAAAGAAAGCGTTGCATCAAGTTTCAATGGTAAAAGAATTGCTAAAACTGTCTCTCTAACGGGAATTGGTCAAACCAGTGTATTCAGCACCCAGCAAATACTGTGTAATGTTGAAATTAATGATTATTGTTTAGAACTTTTATTACATGTTTTACCCGATGTGTATATGCGTAGTGATATTATGCTAGGTCGTGAAATATTGAGTCAAGGCTTCGTTATTAACTTGTCAACAAATAATTTTAGCATTTCAAAACAAAATAATTTGACAGTTTTAAATTGTGACGTTTTAACCGATTCTAGTATCAGTAACGACTTTAGTAATGTTGACACAGATATACCCTCTTGTAAAAAGTCAGATCTTTTAACTATTTTAGGTGAATATTCCAGTTATTTTACAACAGGTTTGCCAAAAACTCGTGTAACTACAGGTGAACTCGAAATTCGATTAATTGATCCGAAGTATAGAGGTCCTTTTAGGGTATCGGAGGTACTTGAAGGTAATCGTTATGTTCTTAAAGCCCTTAATTCCAATAGAACCTATAAGTACGCACATGACAGACTTAGGCGAATGCCTGCGAATGACATTACCAATGACATGCTGATATGTGACCGTGATGATAATCTGTGCGAACTTGACGGGGATGGACCGTCATGTTCTAATTAATGTTGAGTTGACTGATTGAGAGTGGTTTACGGATACCGGATAGAGGTATTCAAGAGTCACTGGATGGAAGTGACTAGACTGGTATACGGAAGCTGGATGGAAGTTTCTAAGAGTCACTGGATGGAAGTGACTAGACTGGTATACGGAAGCTGGATGGAAGTTTCTAAGAGTCACTGGATGGAAGTGACTAGACTGGTTTACGGAAGCTGGATGGAAGTTTCCAAGAGTTGCTAGATTGAGGCAACTAGACTTACTTGACTGACGTTACTCTATATGGATTGTGTATACTGTAGCCTTGTTTTGGAATTATTTACCTTGTGTGTGCCATGCCGTTTGGTTTAAAGAACGCCAGTTCAGTTTATCAGCGGGCTATAGCAAAAGCTTTAGGTGAATTAGCTCATAGTTATATTGTTTCTTACATTGATGACCTGCTGGTATTGTATTCTACAGGAGAGCAGGGGTTGGAACGTCTACGACGTGTCTTAGATGTGTTCATTAAGAATGAAAAACGTAATCAAGTTAAACTAGATCCTAAATTTTAAGGACCGTATAAAATTTAATTGTTAGATGGTGATAGATACCGACTAAAATCTTTGTCTTCAAATCGAACCTACAAATATTCGCACGATCGGGTCCGTAGGGTGCCAGACCATCAAGTTCCTAGTAATTTTGATATCGAAATTAATGTGACCTCAGAGTCTAAATGAATGAATTTTCATATGCGATGTACAAGTTACTGACCGGTTTTTTTAAATTGTGACTTTGACAAACCCTTGACAGACAGTAGTATGTATTTGTGGCAGAACCGAAGGACCGAGTTTCTGCTGTAGCCGATGGACAGTGCTACATGTGTGTGTGTGGGAAACCGAAGGACCGTGTTTCCGTAGTAGGTAGCCGATGGACTGTGCTACATGTGTGTGTTGGAAACCGAAGGACTGTGTTTCCATAGTAGATAGCCGAAGGACTGGCTATATGACTAACTGTTACTGTAATGTTGACCGAAGGAAAGGTCTGACTGATTTAAACGTATGTGCGAGTCTGCTTATCTTTTATTTTTTATGTCTTTACGTAAAGATTTTGGGAACTTGACGGTCGATGAGCGATTTTTGTGATTTCATGAACTATTGTAATAAGAAGTCTTTAAATTTAAGTTAAGGCAGAATGGCCGAGCGCAGATACTTCCTTGAGTTATCTTGTTCACAGATTCATCGGTTCTACCCGAGGACGGGTAGTCTGTCAAAATGGCCGTGTCGGAGATCAAGATGTCATATCCTACAGTCGGATCTCCAACGCCATCTATTTTCAATCGTTGAAGTTAGAAACGTCAAGTCGACAGCTATCACTGACTGGAGGACAGCTGTCACTTGGGTAAAGACAAGACAGAGTACTGAGAGGGCGCCACTGTAGATTTACAACGACTACCGGGTCGTTGAATTGAGCCGGAGGGTATTCTGTTCTTTTTGGTGGCGTCTGTCGAGCGAAGCACGGGTGCTAATCAGCCTCTGTCTTGTACTTACCACGTTTCTACGTTATCCGCTAGAATCCTAGTAATCTTGTGCGTAGATACAGTGAAAGTGTTTGTGATTCCTAATTAAGCTTGTTTACTACACGCCGCATTCTTTATTTCGGATTTTGGAAGATGTCGGACACACCTAACGGCACGCCATTCGACCCATCTACGTCATATATATATGAATAATAGCTAGCTGCTGCTGCTGCTTATGTATAGCTGTATAAAACAATATTAATACATAAGAGAAAGTAACTGAATATTTATTTATTTATATAATAGTGTAGGTATTGAGCCAGAGCGCAGTTTTACTCTTTGAAAGCATCTATGAGAAAAACATTTTTGATCGAAATGTTTTCTGCAAACTGTTGAGTTTTTTTTGGGAACCCAATCTCCTCTATTTAACATTCTAAGCCATTTTAGTCGAACATCATTATCTTGAGGAAATGTAAAAAAATTCAAAAACTATATTTATGACCATGTTGGCCACAGAAAACTAAAACCTAACTCAGGTGAAGAATTTTTTAATTTTCTTATTAATATTTTATAATATACCTAACTGTTAAAAATTCTAGTAGTACTAATAATAAGGCTAAATGTATAGCATACCTTTGCCTGTTAAGTTATATATCGATATGCGGATGACACTTATCGATACATTACGTCAAGCACTATACTTTAAGATTGAGGTTAGAAATACGACAAATTCACGTATTTATTATTTGGCTAAATTAAATTTTTAAGCATTTCGGACATTAACATGATGAAAAGCAATATTATGACTTATCCATTTGTGCACAATATTTTTGTCAGAGTTCTCAACATATTGCATTTAGAGAAATAAATCATTCGACCGTACTTGCATGTTAAATGAATAATTCTGTTAATTCACTTTTCTAGATGAATTACAACCAGACACTACACATGATACCATAATTGTTTACGTACATAGGACACGAAATTTACACTTTTAAACGCGTGATTTAATAAAAATATGTGGGATTTGTTTCGTTCACAACTGATGTCGGGCCGATACAGGCCGGTAGCGTGTATGAGAATGGTCTATCTATCTCGCTCTAACACACGAGTATCCTATGTTACTGTCTCTCGCTTTGCCGATCTAACGCTAGTATAATAAATCTATGAATTAGCCTATGTGTTATTCTGATCTATAAGCCATGTAACTGCTGAGTTTTGTCAAAATTCGTTCGATAGTTTTTACCTGAAAATAACAAACTTATAAACCTATATATTTATATTCTCATTTATAATAAATACCAATAGCACATACAATCTTTGTTTATGCTTGATTCACTTCAGAAATCGATATTTTGAAAATAAAACTTCGCATCACTATTTATTGCAATGAATAATTAAGATGAATAGAAGAAAAATACATCAACTGTTGCGACAAATAGCAGTATTTACTGCAGCCGTGATTCCATCCAAACCCCGGCCGCGGAGTTAGTACCTTACCTTGCACTGCCGCAGTATGTTATGTCGGTCGCTGCGTTTGCTCTCGATCTTGGCTTCGATGCTGGCAGCTTGCTTCTGCATGCTTTGAATGTCTTTCTGAATTGCCGTCACGTCTTTACGGGCCTGTTAACAAAATAAAATATCATAAATGTTGGCAAATAAGATGTAGAGAATTGTGACATATTACAACTCAAAACTTTATCAAACAAGAAATGAATAACGTTTTTTTTTTATTTTACGTAGAAGTACAGAGGTTTACATCAGTGGCCTACAGGTATATACCTTATCAGCGGCCTGTATACCTTCTCAACAGTCTATCAGCAGCCTATATACCTTACCAGCGGACTGTATATCTTATCAGCGGCCTGTGTACCTTGTCAACAGCCCGGGTAATATTATCAGCGGCCTGTATTCCTCATGGACAGTCTATCAATTCAATTTTCAATTTTAAAAGGTCTTTATTTTTCACATAATAAACACACAATACAAATCCAGTGTAAGTTTAGTCCTAGACAGTATTTTAAGCTTATAATTACCACGTTTACAAGCGTTAACATGACGCTTTAACAAACTTAATGAGCTAGCTATATAGAATTACTTAAAAACATACTATTTTTAACGAACATTACAATCACTGTATACTACGTTTAATCATGTAATCCTTAGTATTAAATTACATTTATTAAATTGAGGTTAATTTAAAAGAGAAGATGGTATTAAACCAATCAGATAGTAATGAATTGGCAGCCAAACATAATATACAAACGTTATATTACTTAAACTCAACCAACCAACTAGCTAAGATAAGTACAAACCGGGGACAAAAGAGTGGCAGTAAGCGTATCAATAGGCACAACAGCTCACACAAGCTCGCGCGGGACCTGCAAGCGCAGCGCCCGCAATCCCCGCGCCTTTGTCTATTGGATAAAGGTCGAGTATCGCCCGCGCCGCACGGGCAGCCGGCACGAGCTTGCGCGAGCGCCCGTACGTGGGCATCCATCGTGCTCAAGAAACAAGTGAGTGATGGGGTAATTTGTACGTGTGATATTTATCGATAAACTTTAGATCATTTTTACGAGTTTTGCAAAGGTTTTTGATATACTTATTTTTACTATTTGAATTATTATTTTGTAAATAGATTTTTTTTGTCAATTTGTAGATAAATTCGTATAAAGTAGGGAATTTTATTTTTTTGTGAAGTATATGTAGGTTTGTAAGAAATGGAGTATTGAAAGCATATTTCAAGGCTCTGTTTTGGATAACCTGCAGGTTATTAAAGTTGGTACGGCATGTACTGCTCCATATAGGGCAAGCATAGGTTATGCAGGGACGAATAAGAGTGCTATAAATACTTAATTTAGTATTACTACTGAGACTCGACCTTCTATTTAAGATAGGAGATAACGCATTTAATGCTTTAGTCCCTTTAAGTTTTAACTTCTGGGTGTTAATAGTCCAGTTAAGCTTGGAGTCGAGCACTATGAGAGGCACTATGCCTAGGTATTTAACAGATGAACTCCATGGGATCGTCTGTCCCTCGATTCTTAGGAATCTGTTGGGGGGCGACCTGTGTCTAGTGAACATAATGGCCTCAGTCTTAGAAGCATTAATTTTTAGCTTCCATTTTTTAAAGAAATCCAACAAGAGGTCAAGAGAGAGTTGAAGGCGATCAATGACTAGATCAACATCACTGGAAGATGTAAATGAGGCTGTATCATCGGCAAAACATGCTAGGTTTGTTCGAGCTTGTACAGGAATGTCGTTAAGGAAGAGTAAAAACAGCTGCGGGCCCAGGATGGACCCCTGAGGTACACCAGCAGGAACCAGCCTGGGTGCAGAGCAGGCTGTGTTTATATGCACTTCAAACGAACGCTCAGATAGGTAAGAAATGAAGATCTTAGCCAAGGGTACAGGGACACTAATTGACAGCAACTTGTGGATAAGAGCCTGGTGCCAAACTGTGTCGAAGGCTTTCTCGATATCGAGGAGGAACATGCCCGTGGATTCGAACATGTTAAGATGATGCGACACTGTCTCGGCTACCCTTGCAAGCTGCTGTGTGGTGGAATGCGCCCGGCGGAACCCAAATTGTTCATCGATTAAGACGTGCTCAGAAGCCAAACTTAGACGCGAACACAGTATTTTCTCGAATAATTTACCTAAACATGGGAGAAGGTTTATTGGTCGACAGCCAAGTGGGTCCGCGGGATCTTTGCCCGACTTGAGCACAGCAATAACTTTTGCTGTTTTCCACTGATTAGGAAAATAAGCACTCAGCAAGCAGGCGTTAAATATTTTAGTGAGCAGAACGATACATTTTCGAGGTAAGCGCTTAATAAGGTGATTTGAAATTTTGTCCGGCCCAGGTGATTTGCGCACCTTCAACGAGGATATGTGTTTGGCAATTTCTGACGGCCTGACCAGCTTCACTTGGGAGACGTCCAGTTGCTCATCTTTTAGGGAATTGTAGGATGTAACAACACTATCCTGTTCATCGCTCGTCCAATTGTAGGTAAGGAGCATGTTGTTGTAAAAGGTATCGGCTAGGATATCAGCCTGATCCTTCGCGTTTACGATTAAGGGACCAGAGGGTGATTTAAGGGGAGGAATAGTTGAGAACGTTTTGCATTTTAGACCTTTAGCGATCCGCCACAGATCCGTGCAGGGGTTATCTACCTTTCTTAATTTCAGGTCCCAAAGTCTCTCGCGATGGGATAATAACGCACGATCGGTTTCATGTTGGAGGCGTTTAAATTCGTAGTAGAGCAATTTACGGGTACAGCTATTTGTTTCTCTGGCGTACTTACGACGGATCCGGTTTTTATCTTTAATTTTTCTTTTTATACACCTAGGCAATGACGAGTTCCAGGGCTTAAGTATGGTTTTAGGAATGTTTGCGTCTCTAGCTGAAATAATAGCCGATTGGATATGAGAAATAGCGGAGTTGATATCATTTGTAGATCTGAATTTATGATTGTTTAAAAGTAAATGATTATTTAAGAATGATTTAAGTCTATCAGCGGCCTGGATGCCTTATCAACAGTTGAGTAACTTATCAGCGACCTGTATACCTTATCAGCGGCCTGCATATTTTATCAGCGGCCTGCATACCTTATCAGCGGCCTATCAACCTTATCAGCGGCCAGTCTATCTTATCAGTGGCATATTTACCTTATCAACGCCCTACATACCTAATCAGCGGCCTATCAACCTTATCAGCGGCCAGTATACCTTATCAGTGGCCTATCTACCTTATCAACATCTTATAATATAGGTATATACCTTATCAGCGGCCTATCTACCGCATCAGTGTCCTGCCTACCTTCTCAGCGGCCTGCTCGGCGGAGTCCTGACGGGCTCGCGCGGCGGCCCGCTCCGCCTTCAGCGTCTCGACACGCCGCAGCTCGCGGTCGATGTCCTGGCGCTGCTTGGCCTCGGCCTGGCGACTGGTTTCCAACTCGTCCTCGCCGTCCTGTACGCAACGCTCCCAGCGGGTCACGTTCTCTGCGGTGACGACAAACGAGTCGATAACGAACGGTGTTATAACAAAACCACGTCTAAAGTTACGACACTTCAAAAATGAAAAACGTTGTGTATGGAATATCTTAATTTTCCATTTCTTTATTAATCATTTTATAATATGGAATATCTGTCGAAACTAAACAATATCTGGCAATAAAATGTCTTTTTTTGTAATAGCACGAGAAAATTTTCGACGGTTGGAAACATGAGCATCACATTGTGAAATATACGAGATTCTACATACAGTTGTTAGAAGTGACGCAGTCGATCTATGCGTCGAACCCCATGCGACGCTCTCATACAAGGTCACACACACTCACTCTGCGTGTCATACACACTCACTCTTCGTGACATACACAATCACTCTGCGTGTCATACACATCTTCTCTGCGTGTCATACACACTCACTCTGCGTGTCATACAAACTCACTCTGCGTGTCATACACACTCACTCTGCGTGTCGCGCGACCGCTCGAACTCGAGGTTGGAGGCGATACGGTCGATCTGTGCGTCATACTCCATGCGACGTTTGGCTCGCTCTTGTTGCGCTCGCAATTCGCGTTCCTCGTACTGACTGCAGACAAATATACGGACACATTAGCACAAGAAACATTACTACCTATATATCCAAAGACACAACACTTTACAGGGTGTAACAAAAGGATTACGTAAGAACTTGCTAGCTTATCAACTGAAGGAATG
This sequence comes from Carposina sasakii, assembly GCA_014607495.2. Taxonomy (NCBI): domain Eukaryota; kingdom Metazoa; phylum Arthropoda; class Insecta; order Lepidoptera; family Carposinidae; genus Carposina; species Carposina sasakii. Next base: position 719,892 of record CP053160.1, on the reverse strand, counting down.
CCCGAGTTCCTTAGTCGACTTTATGAGATGCCCGGAAAGAGATACAGCTGACGTAGTCTAGTGAAGCTTCTAAATACCTATGGAAGTACATAAGTGTATAAACTAAACAACAAATTGAACATGAGATATCTTAAAGAAATCTCACCGTATGTTGGCAACCCCGATGTCGCGGCAGAACCGTTTGAACACGACATCCTCCACGTTGTTCATGTTCTCCTTCACCTCCTGAATCTTCTGGTCGCGCGACAGTATCGTGCGCTCTATTTCCTCCACTTGCGGCTATGAGAGAGTTTATGATAACAGTCAGAAACTACTTGCAAACTCACTACAGTAGAATGCAGAGCTAATTTGTAGTAGTAACGCTGAAGCAATGCGATAGCGAAAATTAGAGTGTCTATCGCTCTGCTGCTGCAAGTTAGTACATAATCAGGGGGCAGGATGTAGGAAATAAATGAGATTTCATCAATAAACCTTGCGGCGAAATTATAAATCATTTGAAATTTTACTATCAAATTATCTTAACTAATTTTTTTTTATTTTTTTTATTTGAAATCAAGTATTTACAATTCATCCTTATCTAATATTTAACAGAGTAGGTATTTGTAAAAGAAAAACACTTTGCCATAATACAAGGAGAGCTGAGTTTATAGCAGTCCCCACACTAGGTCAGGCCTGTATCGTGGGGGCCAGAAAAGAATTACAGTGGCGAGTTAAAATGTTAGGTGTACTCTGAGAATTTACCGTTGAACAATAATATATGTAAGTACGTATATATATAGAATTTAACATAAAAAAGTAAAGAAATCAAAGATAGTAGATAAATGTAAATGTATATTTATTCTTATGTCAATATATTTAAGTATATACATACACACACTTATATATACTTATATACATACAAACATACATAAACATACATTAGGTAATTATATAGTCCAAGGAGGAATTTCGTAACTAGTACTTTGGCTTGACGAATTGAACTATTTTTTATGTCACAGAATTTAGCGATTTGGTTGTAAATAAAAGGTAGACGGTAGAATTGGAAATGTTTGGCAAATGTAGTTTTAACTAGGGTCTGATGAATTTGTAATACCCGTTTTTTTAATAGAGCTTTATATTCCCCAGAGGTGATGGGAATATAAAGCTCTATTAAAAAAACGGGTATTACAAATTGCCTGACTATACTAATTTGGAACTGACTAGCTAGAAAAACGTGGATAACGATTTTACTTTTTTAATTAAAAAAAATGATTTGGGGTGTTTATTAATCTGTTTCCTTTACTAAAAATAAATAAAATGTAACCTGGAGTAAGTTTATATTTAATTACTTATATTGATTCTGACTTAACTACTTACCACGAACAGTTCCATCTTTCTCTCCAACTCAGCCAGTTCTGCATCCAAACCTTTGATTTGTTTTTGCTGGAAAATTACAACAATAAAAAGGAAAATATTAATAAAGAAATGAAAAAAAAATTCACCCGAGTGAGATATAAACGCACATCTATAACGCGATTAGGAGTCAGTTTTCAACCAACCAACTTTGAAAATGTTTTACTATATTTTACGGGGACACTTGATTCCGCCGCCAATATTAAACCATAGACGTTAAATGTTATTTTTGTTGGGAAAACATACAGCCTAATCTATTTTCACAGACAGATCGGTAAAACAAGTATAATATACAGGATGTTTTTCTGTTGTCAACGTTTCTGAATACTACCTATTGTCCTCATCACGAATATTCAGATAATCCTATGATAGTATCGTATACTCACGGTGGTGTCCCTGTCGTTGATGGCGTATTTGAGTCGGGACTCGAGCCCGCGTATCTGCGAGTCCACGGTCGTCAGTTCCGACTCCTTGCGGGACTTCTTCATAGACTCACGGAGCTCCTCCGTTAGTTTCTCCTGCAAGTATAAAATATATAATATCAAGATCATGAAGGTTGGAAAAAAAGGTCAAAGATTCATATTGAAAAGCGAATATGACAACAAACTGCGTTGTTAATTTATTTTTAAATTTCTACTTGGCGACGATTGCCTCCTCAGGACACGCCATATTGCCCATAGACACCATGCTGGGCAGGCGAGTAGGTGACCGCAACCACATAAGCCAGATTGCGATGTGGCCTGACTTCTGCAGTTGTCACACATTGGCCTATTGCAGTCCAATGCTGGGCGTAGGCCGCCCCCAGATCATGGCACTGCTATATGCGTGGTTTTTTGTCAATAATCACTACGCTAGACAGAGGAGACGGTGATCGCAGTATTTCCTCCCGGAAACCCTCGAAACCCACGGTCAGACATTCTATGTTGAGTCCTATGCCTTATTTGAGACCTAACATTTTTTGTATGCAGTAACATTGAAAATTAATTAACTAATTTCCTGAAATAACGAGTAGGTAACGGGTAGCTAGTGGACCCACCTTCTTGGCCTTCAGCTGCGACAGATGCTTCTCGTCCCAGCGCTTGGCCTTGCGCGCCAAGTCTAGCGAGCCGCCAGAGATGATGCCCGACTTCTGGTAGAACGTGCCGTCCAGCGCCAGCGCCTGCGCACACACTAAATGATAATATCTAGACTAATATTATAAAGCTGAATAGTTTGTTTGTTTGAACGCGCTAATCTCAGAAATTACTGATCCGATTTGAAAAATTCTTTCGATGTTAGATAGCTCATTTATCGAGGAAGGCTTGTTCAGACAGACGGCGCACGTACGTCGTAGCGGCTGTTCTTCTGACGGTCCAGGTCGTAGGCGACGCGGCTGGCGTCCTCTGGGGTCTCGCAGACGAGCGCGTTGTTCGTCACAAACAGGACAGCACGATGGATGGCAGCCGGCTCGAAGCGGAGCACGTCGAATAGCAGCTTCACGTTCTTCGGCTCTTTTATGTCGCTGGAGGGAAAGAGACGACACATGAATGATGCGAACAATAGATAAAGTAAATGGTGTTATCTAGAAGAGAGGAAGTATATAGGTAGTGCGCGCGGTAGATCGAGCGTTTAGAAGTTTGTACGAAGAGGGCAGATACTTTCGCATGGAAGTGTCACAGTACGTTATATACAGGATGTTTTTTCGTTGCCACCCTTAACGAAGGGTGCGTACTATATACATCACATAAAGTAAGTTTATGCCAAAAAAAATGCTGGAAAACGATGTAATTTTTTTTAAATTTTAATTACTAGATCGGGCGAAATTTATAGTGTCCAATGTTTATGCTAGTTTTTTTCATAAACAGATATTAATTATTTCTCATGAAAAAATCTTGCTACGCGCGACGTGCGTGCATTTATGCAGAAAAACGCAGTCTATTTACTCAACTTTGGACCCTAATATCTTGGGAACCAGACACTTTCCAGGTATGCTTCCATGGAGAAAAATTATCGTAATGATGAGGAGATTCCGTAGTTTTCGGGAACGTTGACGACCAAAAATCACTCTGTATAATAATTTTCGTACACGATTTTAGAACTTTATTTTTTTCTTAAACTACCAAAGCCAGAAACATGATAGACCATGGCTTCCTTTTGTAACATATAGGTCCACCAAGAAGAAATTTCCCGAAATTCCCACAGGAATGCGAATTATAAAGGACCATTTTGCAACATTTGTATATTACTCTTTTAATACTTTGTAATTTTTAACTTGATTGTATACTATGTATAACTAATGTTGCAAATAAAGAAATTTGATTTGATTTGATAAAGTCTACGCGGACGAAATCGTAGCTAGCCGCTAGTAAGTTACCTAAAAACCCATATGATTTTTATATTTTAGTAGGTAAGTACATATTGTTGTGACGCAACTATAAATCTTTGTTACTTTTTACCTGACAATGATTAATTAGTGGAAAATTCTTGTAAATTAACTTACCGCAATCTTTCTCGTAGAGGTTTGGCTTGAATGTAGTCCAAAGGTAGAAACGTTTCCGGTTCCAACATGCGCTCCTTTAACACCTGGTAAAAATAATCATGACTTATTACATAAACAGACATAAATATTGAAAACTAGACAATCATCTAGATCAGTGGTTCCCAAAGTGGTCCAGGTGGAGCCCCAGGGGTCCACAGGAGACTCGATGGGGGTCTACGTTGGCGTGAAAAAATAAGGGTTCACATTTAATTTGTATGTGATGTGGGCCTGGAGGGGGTCCAGGGGGTCCACCAGAACCAGATAACTTTTGAAAGGGGTCTATGAGGAATAAAAGTTCGCGAATCCCTGATCTATCTAGAACAGGGATTCCCTACCTAGTCTATCTAGACTAGAGATCCTCCACTGAATAGAGATCTCACGTCTCATACTTGCGATCTCAGGCAATTACAAAAATGTGGTTTGGCGGTTGACAAAAAACCAACAAACCGTTCTGTTCAATTCTGTTCATTAAATAACCCTGAATACCATATACAGGTCATAATGTTTACGCAGTAATCAATAACTATTCTCCCTTTACATATTTTTTTCTTATTTATTACCTAAGAAATCACTAGTTACTAGATATTATAAAACAAAGTCGCTTCCCGCTGCCCCTATGTATACTTCGATCTTTAAAGGATTTTGAAACTACGAAAAGGATTTTGATGCGGTTTTTTTAATAGAGTGACTCAAAAGGAAGGTTTTATGTATAACTACGGACCCGCCCCGGCTTTGCACGGTTGTAATGCTCTCTAACGCGAACAAAGTCGTGGGCGGCGGCTTGTTATATAGATTACATAATCGTACACTAGGCAACTAGCGCCACCGTTCAAAGGAAATACTTTGGTAATAATCGCACAACTCGTAACGTTATAACGTCACGGAAAAAATAGCGCGCTACTTGCATGTAGCATATCACTTACACGCGTTCCGAGAATATAGCTTATTTGAACGCCACTAGTATCTATGTCTTTACATTAAAAAATTAAATGTGGTATCGTGGGACAATCAATTTGCAAAAGAAAAATCGTGCTCTATTTTATTTAGGTTTAAAATGTATCTATAATCTGAGTATTCGTCACGTGCTTGTCCATGAATTCATGAGTATATACTATGCATTGGCGGGGTGGAGTAGTAATAGAAAGAGAAGGGATGAGAGAACGAAAAGAAAGAGGGAGAAAGAGAAAGGTATTATACACTACTCGCTTGTGTATACGACTGTCGCGCCTGCGCACGTCTCATTTAACGGTTTTATTCCACGCACTTTTTCTTACGGTTTTACTATCACATTTTTTTCAGTTCGGTCGCGCAGCAAAATCCCTATCTCCTCCAAGCCTGCCGTAAGGAACTTCGTTCCAATAAATATAGTCTATGTAAAACCATCGCACGCGTTTCATTAGTGACTACCTGTATGCACCTCCGGGCCGTCTTCTCGGTGTCAACGACGATGGCCTCCATGTACTTCCCGAGCACCTTGGTGATGGCCACGTTGTAGCGCTTGTGCGTCGGCTGGCACATGTTGATCATGCGGTCGTACTGTAACGGTGAGTTACGTTGGTGTAGAATAGGTTAGTTGGACTGTTGCTGGAGACTGGAGACATCTGATTCTATCGGGCTCGGACGGATCTAAAGTCCGATAGAAATGCGATCGCGATATTGAAATTTTTCACTCACAACGAGTCAGAAACGCAGCATACGGCATATATAAGGTCTACCAAAAAGTACTGATTATCTTTTGACACGAAACTAGGTAGGTAAAAAGAAAGATTTTTCATTATGGGACCAACTCCGAAATAGTGAAAAAAAATCAGCTGTTCCATACAATCTCGAATTTACTGCACTGAAATGTATGGAACAACTGAATATTTTTTTCAATATTTCTGAGTTGGTTTCATAGTGAAAGTTGTTTCTTTTTACTACTAGGTAGTTTCTTGTCAAAAGATAATATAGATAGACCTTATATACAAATTATTCAAAGTTTCAAAGTTCTCGACGATCTCCTGCTTCTTCCGGCGCCGAGCCTCCTCGTGTTTGTCTCCCCCCTCCATCCCCCTCCCCCTACACACTCACCACGCCGGGGATCTCCCGCTTGAAGTTCTCGACGATCTCCTGCTTCTTCCGGCGCCGAGCCTCCTCGTGTTTGTCTCCCCCCTCCATCCCCCTCCCCCTACACACTCACCACGCCGGGGATCTCCCGCTTGAAGTTCTCGACGATCTCCTGCTTCTTCCGGCGCCGAGCCTCCTCGTGTTTGTCTCTCCCCTCCTTCTCCCTCCCCCTACACACTCACCACGCCGGGGATCTCCCGCTTGAAGTTCTCGACGATCTCCTGCTTCTTCCGGCGCCGAGCCTTCTCGTGTTTGTCTCCCCCCTACACACTCACCACGCCGGGGATCTCCCGCTTGAAGTTCTAGACGATTTCCTGCTTCTTCCGGCGCCGAGCCTCCTCGTGTTTGTCTCCCCCCTACACACTCACCACGCCGGGGATCTCCCGCTTGAAGTTCTCGACGATCTCCTGCTTCTTCCGGCGCCGAGCCTCCTCGTGTTTGTCTCCCCCATACACACTCACCACGCCGGGGATCTCCCGCTTGAAGTTCTCGACGATTTCCTGCTTCTTCCGGCGCCGAGCCTCCTCGTGTTTGTCTCCCCCCTACACACTCACCACGCCGGGGATCTCCCGCTTGAAGTTCTCGACGATCTCCTGCTTGTTCCGGCGCCGAGCCTCCTCGTGTTTGTCTCCCCCCTACACACTCACCACGCCGGGGATCTCCCGCTTGAAGTTCTCGACGATCTCCTGCTTCTTCCGGCGCCGAGCCTCCTCGTGTTTGTCTCCCCCCTACACACTCACCACGCCGGGGATCTCCCGCTTGAAGTTCTCGACGATCTCCTGCTTCTTGCGGCGCCGAGCCTCCTCGTGCTTGTCTACGCGAGCGTCCCCTAGCTGTGCAGCGACCAGCTCCAAAGCGGACTGTAGCTCTGCGGCGCGCCCGCGGCATTCACCCACGTCCGTCTGTACACAATGTCGGCATATTATACACAATATAGCTATATAACATTTTATAAATATACATATATACATACATACATAATAATCACGCCTCTTTTCCGGAGGGGTAGGCAGAGATCACGGATCTCCATTTGCTACGATCCTGACACACCTCTTTCGCTTCATCTACTTTCATGATATTCTTCATGCACGCTCGTCGGTTTAGGGTACTCGTGACCTGACATTTCTTTAGAATTTCACCAATTTGATCGGTGAAAGTCCGGCGAGGTCTTCCCCTTCCAACCCTTCCATCCACTCTTCCGTTGTACACTTTCTTTGTCAGTCTACTTTCACTCATCCTCTCCACATGCCCAAACCACCTCAACATACCCTTCTCAATCTTCGTCACCACGTCCTCATTTATACCACACTTCTTTCTGATCACCTCATTTCTTACCCTATCTTTCAAAGTGACTCCACACATACTTCTCAATGCTCTCATTTCCACTGCATTCACTTGACTTTGATATAAATATAACATTTTAAATTTAACCCCGATTGACAATAACGTTTGAATATCATTATGTACAACATACATATAGGTACATACAGCAGTGACGGTGGATATTTGTAACTATGATATTAGTGCGCATGTACTTACTACATACATATAAAAATCCGGATATAAATTTATATAATATCCGTGAACCAAAATACATTTTTTTTTAAATCTATTCGGAGAATAGCAGGAATTAAAAAGGTAGAACTGCTGTTGCATTTGATATACATTGAAAAATATATACAAAGACTTAGCACATCCAGCACTATATTCACAGCAATTTATAACATTCAACAAAGTTTAACATTGATTCTTGTAACATGTAAATAACTAAAACCCTTACGCAAATCGAATATTGTTTTCTTTTCTGGAATAATGTTAATAAATTATGTAATTAGGTCGTTGCAAGGTGTAATTGAAGCCCGCAACGTGTAACGTTACGCGAACCGTACCTGCAACTCGTTGCGTATCCGTCGTTGTTCCTCCAACGCTTGTTCGGAACTCTTGATGTGCTCGTTTAGCTTCTCCACGCGTTTCAGTGCCTCGTTACGTTCGTGACCCTGTAAATATGCAACAAAGCTTTAGAAATTTTCTATGTTGTTGTCAGAAAAAGAAATACTAGTAAATAACAGAGTGTATTTCGCAAAATACTCGTAAATGCTCATATTTCTCATGAAAATGAAATTTTTTGTAACTGTAGAGTAAATATTTACATCATAACTTAACTCCAAGGTTATATGATGGTACTCGTATGTATAAGTTTTAAGTATGAAGTCGGAACAAGTTCGGACTACGATGACAGATTAGTAATCATGAACATCTATCAAAAAACTATAAAATTCCGAAAAAAAAAACAACGTAATGGGTTAATTTCGTATGGTTGAATCATAATATCTTATTCTTATCAGAATAAATAATCAAAATCATACCTATCTGTAAAATAACAATTTGATTAAGTGTCCAAATGAGGTAGTCATAAGCCTTCAAAGTTAAGTGGGCAAGTCCATTTTTCAAATGTGAAATTAATTGAAAATTACAACATCGCATATCCACCTGCATCATTTACAGCAACTTTTGTTTTGTGACCATATTTATAAACGCAATATTTAATATACTAGAAAGTTCTTTTACGCGCATACAAGTTACTTAAAGAGTGACGTCACGCTCACGTCGTGGTAGCCGTTTGTATGGAGCGTTTTTTGGCAAGTCTAAAATTGTGAATTTGAAATCGTTATATCTCGGAAAGTTTTCACGATAGCGAAGTTTTTCTTTCGCATATGTTTCTTTTAATTTATGATCTTTTGATATAAATACAAATAAAAAAACTGTAAACGACCCTATTGCCTAAATGGCACTAGATTCATATGTTATATCATTGTCTGTTTATACATTTTTACTAACCACACGCCTCAGTATACCTTTTGAGATCTGTTGAGGCCCTCTGCCCCATATTTAGGTGACACAGGAACATAAGTCATAACATAGGGTACCTTCTGCCGGTGCTTGTTCTCCAGCTCGGCCTTGCGTCGCAGCTCGTTGTCGAGACGGTCCTGGTCCGCCTTCTGTTCTCGGTTGACGGAGTCCAGCGCCTGCAGGTAGCGCGCCGCCTGGCGGGACGCCTCCATCTTCAGCTCCTCGTACTCGCGGATCTGGGGACGAGGTATGGGTATTAGAGACTGAATGTCCTTTGCTGGGCTATATTAGAACATCTGCTGTATCTCTTTCCGTGCATGTCGTAAGAGTCCACTAAGCCAGCCCAGCATCTTCGTGATCGTGACCCTGCAGACCTGACTACCCCAGTTTTGAGAACACAGCTGTATGTATTACTTGTGGACGTCAAATAAAATAAAAATAAAATAAAAACGGCCGATTGGTGTAGTAGGTATTGGCCCTGCCTGCAGCGCCATAGGTCCTGGGTTCGAATCCCGGTAGGTGCCAACATTGACATGATGAATACCGATGTTTGTTTCCGAGTCATGGATGTTTCTATACTTATCTATGTATTTATATACCGTTGCTTAGTACCCACGACACAAGACCTTAGAGATCTTAGTGTGGGACTAAGTTAATGTGTTGTGAAGTGTGTGAATATTTATTTATTTATAAAAACATTTTCCCTGGATAAAAATTAGCCTATATGTTAAGTGGGACCTGTCACAATATATTCCCGAAAACTGCATGAAATCTGTCCAGCCGTTTCTGAGATTAGCGTGCACAAACATAGATCCCTTACAATTTTATTATATATAAAGATTATTACATATAGATAGATGTATTGAAATACTGTTAGATCCCACTCTTAGACCACACCTTGTGATCCTCCGTACACCAATGTTTGATTCCGAGTCATTGATATTTCTATACTTATCCATGTATTTATATACTATTGCGTAGCACAACACAAGACTTTAGGGATGTTAGCGTGGGAAGCTGTGTAGTGAGGTGTGTGAACATCTGTTTATACACGGTGTAACAGAAAGGGTATGTTAAGCAAAAAGTTATGTAAATAGCCGACTATAGAGAACCTAATTCCAAAACTTGAGGCTCGAAATCACATGTTTATTTTTCAAGATTGTATGAACATTCCTGAGTTGTTTAGGAATTCTCTATACTATCTGGAAAAATAAACATGTGATCTCGAGTCTGAAATTTCGTGGATAGGTTCATTTCAGTGGGCTATTTACGTAGCTTTTCGCTTAACATACCCCTTTTGTTACACCCTGTATATGAGTTCCACCTACCTGTGCCTCCTCTAGATGCACGTCCGCGCGGCCGGTGGTGGCTCCCACCGTGGTCAGCTCCCACTGGGCTTTCTCCGCCTCCACCTGGACACATCAATACTACATGTACTCTTCCACTAACATACTACCTAAATTAGGTGGTCCTTTGGGCTTCTAATGTAGTCGAGCTGTAAAGGGCGCATATAAATGAGTTACATATACATAACAAAGCCTGAAAAGGTCGATATACAGGGTGTAACAAAAAGGGTATGTTAAGCGAAAAGCTATGTAAATAGCCCACTATAGAGAATTTATCCACAAAATTTGAGATCCGAAATCACATGTTTATTTTTCCCGATAGTATGGAGAATTTTTAAATATCTCAGGAATTTTCATACAAACTTAAAAAATAAAAAAGTGATTTCAAATCTCAAATTTTGGAAATAGTTTCTCTGTTGTCTATTTATACAGCTTTTCGCTTAACATACCCTTTCTGTTACATCCTGTATACATATTGATGACCTACAATAGAAGACATATTCCTAACTTAATGCCTATTCTATTTATATTAGTGGACGCCCTTGACTTCGGTCGCGTGGACTGTCATAATAATGTAGTCTATGTCCTTCTCCGTACTCACACCAATAATTATCATCTTCATGCTATGATCCCATCGTTTCAGGGATCGACGCAATATGGTTTCTTTCGGTACTCCCAGGACCACCACACATCATCATCATCAGCCTATTGCAGTCCACTGCTGGACGTAGGCCTCCCCCAGGACACGCCACAAGACTACCATGGGGGGTATTTGCCCATAGTCACCACGCTGGGCAGGTGGGTTGGTGACCGCAGTTTGTATTTTGGACCATGTTGTCAACACGGGAGGTGCTGCTGCCCACCTCCCGGAAACCCTTAATCGCCTCGTACGATACCCAGTCGATCTAGCTATCCCGCTCACAGCACACACAAGCCACTAACGCCAGAATGAGATATACCTGTCTAAGCTCCTCCTCCAGCTTGTTGATATCCGCCTGATGTGCCTGATGAGCTTTCCGCGCTTGCTCGAGCGTCTTCATGGCGCTTTCCACCTTCTTCTGGTTATGTGTGACGCGCTCTTTCGCTTTTATGAACGTCGGCCGCTTTTTTGACACTTCTGCTTCCTGGAAAATTATTTTAATGTACTCGTATTTCATGAAGAGTCGCCATGTGGTTGTTTTGGAACAATACTATTTTGAACATTGCATTCATTACTACCACTGGCGGACTAACAGGGGAGCGGTGGGGGCGGTCCGCCCCGGGCCCCACAACTGAGGGGCCTCGGATTGGCATATTTTAAAAAAAAATTCCTTGTCTACTCAGACAATATTTTAATAATAGTCAATATTTTGTCGATTGAAAGAAAAGCAGCATCGGTTTTGAATTTTGATGACGTTATTAATAAATTTAGTGCATTAAAAGCTAGAAAACACAATTTGAAATGTTTGTAATTAATTTTAATTACTTGTAGTGTGGTTGCTTGTTTTTTATTTGAAAGCTGTAATGTTAAAAAATATTGATTAAAATTTTAGTTTCTATCTATCTGCATTTGTTTAATTCAGTAAATGATTATAATGAAGAGTCGCCATGTGGTTGTTTTGGAACAATACTATTTTGAACATTGCATTCATTACTACCACTGGCGGACTAACAGGGGAGCGGTGGGGGCGGTCCGCCCCGGGCCTATTTAAAAAAAAAATTCCTTGTCTACTCAGACAATATTTTAATAATAGTCAATATTTTGTCGATTGAAAGAAAAGCAGCATCGGTTTTGAATTTTGATGACGTTATTAATAAATTTAGTGCATTAAAAGCTAGAAAACACAATTTGAAATGTTTGTAATTAATTTTAATTACTTGTAGTGTGGTTGCTTGTTTTTTATTTGAAAGCTGTAATGTTAAAAAATATTGATTAAAATTTTAGTTTCTATCTATCTGCATTTGTTTAATTCAGTAAATCTGGAGGGCGGGCGCCAGGGGGCCCTAAAATTAAAGACCGCCCCGGGCCTCAAAAAGTCTTAGTCCGCCAGTGATTACTACGTATTTGCGTCATCGTTTTCTAGAGGTGCTGTCGTACAAGTCATTGTACAAACTAATGAGTAGTAGAGCAGTAGTAACTGTAGGTCAGTGAATCCATTTTGTCTGGGCAGAGTTTGGGAAACTACTATTTGTGTCTAAGATACCCCAGTCCTTCAAGGCGAAGGTATTTAACCAGTGCTTGCTACTGATGATGACCTACAATATATACAGTAGATAGATAGATAAAATTCTTTATTGTACTACAGCAAAAAAACACATGTACAAGGGAAGTACGAGTACAGTGGATCTATGTTTCAACGTCACAGCCTTACCACTTCTCTAATGTCTTGCTCGATCTTGGCAAACTCCCGCTGCACGGTACCCGCTTCCTTCTTCTTCTCTTTCAGCACTTCCTCAAGCTTGAGCCGCTTCTTGTCGAGCTTGGCCAGCTCACTCTGCTTGTGCTGCAGCTCATCCTCCAAGTTCTGGATGTCTCTCTCATTGTGGAACAGGTGGAACAGCTGCAGCTCCACTTTTTGCTCTTGCTGTGAGATTTAAGTCATTTTATAAAGTATCCAAAACAAAATGGTGAACCTTGTATTTTTACAGTAATTACAAAACAATTACAATTGTTCAGTTCACCGTAAAACAATTTAATTAATTAATTTGAGTTTAATATTAAGAGATACATAAATGCATACTAACAAACATTCACATTTATTATATTAATAACAGGATGAAAATAAACAGTAAAACAGTCAGCACTTACTAATTCCTCCTTGAGTCTGGTGTATTTCTCGGCCTCCTCCTTTTCAAACTTGGCCTCTTTCCTCTCAGCTGCAACTCCTTTCTTCTTCTGGTAAGAGAACTGAGCCTCCTCATCAGCTCTGTTCACCTCTGCTCGACATGCTTCATACTGCTCTTTAAGTACTCCGGAACTGGAAATATCCAATCAGCCTTATCCCTGGTCTTGTATGTGAAAGCTATTGGTGAAGAGCAGAAAGTCCAGGACTTGGATCTTTGTATAAAGAGGCAGGGTCACTTTACATTGTGCCAGTCAGATCAACGTCCCAATTAATTAACTTGATGCAATAATACAAACAAACTAGTTTACCTTACCAAATCTTTCGAAAATATAAAAATAATAACTCAAAATGTTTCTTTTAAACCATTGAGGCCCCAATGGATGGCCTACCTACCTAGGTGAATTCCACAATTGTATGAGTGAGTTCAGGAGTTTACTCTAGGTCACTTACCCACTAATCTCTTCAAAAAGGGCAGTTCTTTCCTTGGGGTTCTTCATAGCAATGCTCTCTACTGCCCCCTGGAATACGAGGAAGTTCTTGGCCTTCGCGTTAATCCCAAGTTTGTCCAGCTCACTTAAATATGTTGTAACTGATACTGGCTGAAATTATATTATTTAATCCGAAAACAAAGAATTGCTTTGATAAATGGAAATCTACCTATGATAAGACATTGAATAGAATGGATAATAGAGTATACCGAGGCAAGCAGTAGATAATCTTAAAATAATAACTATGAATCAAGAGTGTTAGAACAGAAGCAAATAAATGTCTGTGATCTTTGCCTTCCCTTTCAAGAAAAATGTGAGATTTTATAATAATAATAATAATAATAATAATAAGCCCTTTTATCCTGGTTTACGAGGTTACATGAGTTTTTAACAAATATAATTATAATATATCCCGTAACTCAGTGTGCCTTTTGGCATAGGCCTCCTCCAACTCTTTCCATTGACTTCTGTCACGGGCCACCCTTCTCCAGTGATGTCCCACAGTCAGCTTCAGATCGTCTTCCCATCTGGTCTGTTGCCGACCTATGTTTCGTTTCCCATCTCTGGGGTACCAATCAGTGACAGTTTTGCTCCATTTGTCTTGGGGACCACGAATCATGTGGCCCGTCCATCTCCACTTCAACTGGTCTACTCTAGTAGTTATGTCTACAATTTTAGTTTTTTCTCGGATTGTGCTGTTTCTGACTTTGTCCAGCCTTCTTATTCCTAACATGCTCCTCTCCATGGCTCTTTGGCATCTTTCGAGCTTCTGTCTGTGATGTTTGTTGAGTGCCCAGGTTTCGCAGCCATAGGTGATGACTGGGAGTATGCATGTGTCAAAGACTTTTCTTTTTATTTGCATGTTTAGTTCTTTGGACTTCACAATTTCCTTTAAAGACCAGTACTTTTTCTTTTTCTTAACCAAATAAACATACATAAAAATCACGCCTCTTTCCCGAAGGGGTAGACAGAGATCACGGATCTACATTTGCTACGATCCTGACACACCTCTATCTCTTCATTTACTTTCATGATATTCTTCATGCATGTTCGTCGGTTTAAGGTACTCTTGACCTGACCTTTCTCTAGAATTTCACCAATTTGATCGGTGAAAGTCCGGCGAAACCAAATAAACAAACAATCTATACTAACATTTCCATCAATTTTGTGTTCAGATGATTGTCCAATCACTGATCTCTGAAACTGCTTCTCCGTCATATCTTCCAGCACAAATGTGGCCATTACTGATGCACTTAAAACAAAATAAACACAGTTGTAACATGTGGAATATATTGAAAGAAGCCATTTTAGTTTTTTTTACATTATTTTGCAACTTACCTTCTTGTCTAGTGGTAACAGAACATATTAGGAAGATTAATATATAAAAAACCTAGTGTAGTTGGATGCACAGTGGCATTCTACATTTACAGTACTTACTTTCTAGACACAGGTTTGTTAATAGATGCACCATGAATGAGGTCACTCAGCCTCTTCACTCTCAACAGAGATGTCTTTTCTCCCATAACAAAACTTACAGCATCCATAAAGTTTGATTTGCCTGCAGGAAACGGCATAAATTAATGTGGCACACAATACTAGTGAAACAGATTGGCAAGTTTATATGTCGTGTAATTTTGTCATTATTATATTTTTACGTACTGTACCTATACAAATAGGATTAGAAATGTACAAGTACCTGATCCATTTGGCCCCACAACGGCGGTAAAAGATTTTAGCGGGCCTATCCTGTGGTGTCCTCGGTAGGACTTAAAGTTTTCCATGTCAATATACTTTAAAAACGCCGGCATTTTGACTATATCTAAATGACGCCTTCAAAACGCACTCAAGTAAAATAAGTTTCGTTTACATATCACTGATACTGAAAAGAAAATAATGTAAATTACGAAAAGTAGCGCAACAGCTTCTCTCACAAACAATTAGCCAAAACCATTTTTTTTTTTTTTATATATAGTTTATCCCGAAGGAAAGGGATTCGGCGGGAAAAGCTGGAAGGGTGCAGGTGTAATTTTCTTGTTAAAATCAAAAATTATTTGTAAATGGCTTGCATGTGTCCGTAAAGTGATGTTTTCTGGTAGATAAGTTATATTTTGATTACTTGTGATGTGAATCTAGTGCGTGTGCATGGTTTTATACGCAGGTAAGCCGAGTAAAACTTTAGCCGGATTACGATCTCTTCATGGGCGCATGTAAGTTGTTTCTGCAATAATTTTTCATTTTGACTAATTTCACACTTGTTCTTGAGGATTTTCCCGACGTTTCCATTCATCATCATCATTATCATCCATCATAAATTCAGAAATTATTTACTAAAGACAATGGCTGTATGGGCTTAGTTCCCCTTGCCTTTCCTTCGGGATAAACTAAACAACAACAACAACCGAAGGAAAGGCAAGGGGAACTAAGCCCATACAGCCATTGTCTTTAGTAAATGATTTCTGAATTTATGATTAATGATAATGATGATGATGAATGGAAACGTCGGGAAAATCCTCAAGAACAAGTGTAAAGTTAGTCAAAATGAAAAATTATTGCAGAAACAACTTAAATGGGCCCATGAAAAGATCGTATTCCGGCTAAAGCTTTACTCAGCTTACCTGCGTATAAAACCATGCACACGCACTAGATTCACATCACAAGAAATCAAAATATAACTTATCTACCAGAAAACATCACTTTACGGACACATGCAAACCAATTAGAAGTAATTTTTGATTTTCACAAGAAAATTGCACCTGCACCCTTCCAGCTTTTCCCGCCGAATCCAAACCACATACTAAGTAGAGAACACAAAAAGAAATAATTGTTCTGTCAGGCAGTCAGGTCACTTTTTAGGGTCCCGTATCAAAAGAGTAAAAACGGGACCCTATTACTAAGACTTCGCTGTTTCTTTGTCCGTCCGTCCGTCCGTCTGTCTGTCACCAGGCTGTATCTCAAGAACCGCGATAACTAGACAATTGAAATTTTGACAAATTATGTATTCTATTGCCGCCAAAACAACAAAAATATTGAAAACAAAATAAAATAAATATGGGGGCTCCCATATATACTTTAATAATCTATAATATAAAAATGAATCGCTGAATGTGTTGCTAAACACAAATCTTGAGAACAGCTGAACCGATTTCGCTTTTCTAGAATAATCCTTGAATTCTAAAATCAACACTTTTCTATAGCGGCCGCCCACTACTTTGTCCACGTGAAAGGGCAATACTTCCGTGCAAAGCGGGGGCGGATCCCTAGTAAACAATAAAATTAAAATAATATAAATATTTCAATAAATATCTTTAAAAAAAGGTATCATTAGTACGGAACCGGCTGATCGCGAGGCCGACTCGCACCTGGTTCATTTTTTGTTTAGTTTATCCTGAAGGAAAAGCAAGAGGAACTATGCCCACACAGCCATCCTCTTTGTTTCATCAGAACTTAGAGCAAAGACTTGGAGCAACGCAGGCTTCCTAACGGAAGAAAGTGTCGGGAAAATCATGGGAAAATATTCAAAGTCAAGTCAAAATTAAAAAGAATGCCAAAAACAACTTACCTACATTAGGACATGAAGAAATCGTCTTCCGATTCAAGTTTTGCTCAAGATAACCTGCATAATTTAATATTTTATATTGTAAAATCTTGCACACCCACTAGAATCACATAATGACTTGACTTATCTATCAGAAAACATCACTTTACGGACACATGCAAGCCATTTACAAATAAATTTTGATTGATTTATTTATTTATTTACACGTACAAAATACAGAGTACAGTTAACGTTTTACGCAACATCATTTTAATAAATTATAGTACTAAACTGCACTCCAAAGCTTGAGTACAAAATCAAAAAAGAAATCATTTACTAAAGACAATGGCTGTATGGGCTTAGTTCCCCTTGCCTTTCCTTCGGGATAAACTAAACAAAAAAAAAAGAAAGTAATTGGTGACATTTTCGATTCCGTGAATTTCCCTTTTTATCTTAGGCAGGTTTATAAACAAACAGTTGTGATAAGCTGTGTATCATACATAATATAGGTACCTACTGTAGAATGCTACCCTGACTATACATAGATATGTACAAACCAGGGATTATGGGTGATCGTGATCTTAGTCCAACAGAGGATTCAGACCGCGAACAGGCTGTTCTCATGGATGCGATAGACTCAGACAGGAACCGATATCCATTCTGTATTGTTTGGACACCTATCCCTTTGTTAACGTAAGTTACTTAGCCGTTGATTGCTGAGCTATTAATTCTCTGGGCCAAATGGTAGCCTAGCAGTTAGCACTTTATTATAATATTAACCCAGTAGTAGAAAGCTATGTTAGGCTTGTAGCTAAAATAATAGGTATAGGTATTTGTAATATATACTTTAAAATTTACTTTTCTTAGTGGGTATTATTAGTAGTATATTGAGCCTTGTGGTGTGCTCTGGAAGAGACCTATGTCCAGCAGCAGTAGACTGCAATAAGTTGATTGAGAAGATAAAGCAGTTTGCTTGTTATCATTATATTGATTCCCTTTTCAGATGGTTATTCCCTTTTCTTGGTCACATGGGTATATGCACATCAAGTGGAGTTATTAGAGACTTTGCAGGTCCCTACTATGTGTCAGAAGACCTCATGGCTTTTGGGAATCCAACTAAATACTGGCAATTATCTCCTCACAAAGCTGTGAATGGACAAGCTGGATGGGATGCCGCAGTTGCTGAAGCTTCAGAGATATATAAAAAAAGAATGGTATGTTCTCCTTTACCATCATCTAATTTCCTAGGACCTATTCTTAGCTAATTGGCTCAATAACTAGTAGTATTTCAAAGTAGAGAGGGAAGTGTGCAAATGGATCATATTAGGGTCATTGTCAAATTTTGAGCAGGTAAACTTGTCCCCAGAAGAAAATATTTGGATGTTATAACAAAATTGTGATAATTGATTATTTAACTGTGTCAATATAAAACTGATTATTGGAATGATCTAAGTACTGAAAATAGTTTAATCATGTAAAAATACTCAGAAAAATTTTATCAGTAACAGAATGGTCATAATTGGTATTTCAGTATAGACACCTGAGACGGTAACAGAGTTGTACATTTTGCATACCCCTAGCTATAAATTGTGGAAATTAAACAAAAACCAAGAGTAATATGTCAAGCTTATACTGTGTATATCATTTAAGTTGTTACTACAGATTCCAACATATTATAAAAACTTCAATTTCAGGACCTTTTAAATTGTTACCTGCTCAAAATTTGACAATGACCCATTAATTAATGTATATGGGTCATTTTCAAAATAATTGCTCATTTCAGAAATGTTACTTTTATGTCACAATAACATAAAAGTAACATAAAAGAAAACAAGGGCTGCATTCACAGTGGTAAATAAAACAGTTTTTTAGTATTTAATATTGTAATAATTAATCAAACACGTACACGTACATTATTATGTACAGTTCGTGAGGTTTAAGCCGAGCTTTGCATTTGTGTGAGTGTGCACATAGACACAGGTTAGGTTTATATCGGCGTAACTCCGTCGCGCTCCTACATTTCTTTAAGTCACTCACATGAATAGCTAGCTTAGCGTAGACCCCGCGGCTGTACTGGACATAGTGAACATAAACATGAAACATACAAAATAATGACAATAATAAAACCGTCAGGGTTATGTTTAATTTGAAGATGGTTACTCAGTTAATCATAAATCGAAAATAAAAATATAATATTAAAATGCGAACTTTGAACATTCTCTCTATCGTCATGATAATACTGCACGATTAACTTCCTAATATTTATATATAATGTCTGCCTATTCATACATGAAATATTTTAACAGTAGCTTCTTAAGTCGTATCTAAAGATACAAAACAACAAAAAAAAATATTTTAAGTGTTTTTCTTTTTACGAAATTATTATAATTCAATTTTTTTTATATATTTTGCATAAAACCTTTAATGAAAACCCCTTAAATGAAAGTAAATAAATAAACGTTCTGAATGTTAAAGGTCAAAAAATAAGAAACCAGTATTTATTTTGTAGCTCAAGTAATTTTAAATTATTTAATGTAAATATATTTAATAAAATTAGAAAAAAAACTTTTGAAATGGCTTCGTTATAACCGTCTAACAGTTAAAAACCGTTAGATGATACCCTTAAAATATTTCGTGTATGAATAGGTAGACCTTATATAACTATACATATTATTCACTATCGCTACTAAAAAGATCCCAGAAATTTCTCTTCAAATCAACCGTAGAAACATTATAATATTTTGATGGCTTTTTAACCATCTTTGCTAGATCCTTAGGTTTAAAATTTACTTTAATATCAGATAAAATAGTAACATTTGAAGTAGATGCATTACTGACATGATAATGATTAGTTTCTCCTATAGGTTCGACATCATCAGAATTAGGTAAAACTTTATTGGTTACTAACATCTCTAGGTCTTCTTGCTCAGATTCACTTTCAGATGTAGATTCTATAACAAGTCGTTTTGCTCTTGAACGTTTAACATGATCAGTAATTAATTTGTGACTTTTTATGGCATAACATTGGCAAATATTGGGCTTTAAACAAAAGCAGCTTAAAATTCGATATTGAATTATATTATCTTCGTTTGGTATTACTTGGTGTATTTTTTGCGTATTTGGAACGGCCACAAATTTACAACCCTCAATTTGATTTTCTATTCTCAATATGTCCTCCTGATCAATAAGAAATAATTTTACAGTGGTAGCAGTATTGTGTTCAAGTAATTGAATCGCAGTTTCAGCATCAGGTATATCATGTCCGTATGATATTTGTTTATCTAACAATCTTTTTACTACTCCCCCAACCCCATCCGCTGCACCCTTCCCATGGGCCGCTTCAAAAAAATTCCAGGTTGCAAAAATAAAACCATAAGATTCTATCATTTTGGTAAGAAGGGCAAAGTTCTTCTTTTGCCTGTATTGACTTGACGGACCATCTGAGAAGAAATGTATAGTGTCTTTCAAAGGAAATCTATGTTTAATGTCACGCATCAGGGGCTCCAAGTGAGCCCAGATCGATTCCGGTGTGTGTTTGTTGCAGTTGGAAAATGTACAAAATGATTCGGGATCAGTTTCATCATTATATATAATGCTTGTGTGCAAGGTGATTTGTGAATGTGATGCTCCAAAATGTACTGCTTGTATTTCATTATGAAATTTGCAATTATAATTTTCTGAGAAGTCACAATGTAGCATAATTTCATTTCTTTGTAAATTCTCCTTCAATGATTTATAAATTTTGTATTGATGTGAAATGTTGTAAATATGAATTTTAAAGCCTCTTAATTCCGTGTCAAAATTTGATAATAGAGATTCTAACATACCTGATATTATTTGTTTAATTGTTTTTTTGGTTGATTTTTTTTCATTGTTCTTTTCATATTCTATGGTTTTGACCGTCCACTCTAGCCATGACACTTTTTCATTCAATTTTATATTCAGTAAGTCATATCTGATTGATTTGTTTTTGCAAATATCACATGTTGAATACATGCACTTTTGGGAGTATAAATCACACACTGTAGACTTTATAACGGTGTCCAAAGTATCACCGTCCTTAAAATTTTTTAGTGTTTTTAGGGATGTAAACTTGAAATCTATATTACTGTGTCTTTTGCAAAGACAAGTATTTCGATTTGATAAATTTGGGATCAATACGTAAAATGGCTTGAAACGTCTGAATGTGGCGTATGAAATTGGAATTCCAGTCTCCTTTACAAATTTTAACCGTAAATTTACCATCGAATCTAGCAAATATCGTCTTTGCATTTTAACTTTATTTTTTGTTTTAGTTTCTTTCTTAGCTGCAGTAGCTCGACTGACATCATCTTGGTTAAAAAAAGTATAAATTTTATTTGCTAGGTTATTTCGTTTAATATTAACTTTTTTTGCATTACGTCTGATTGGGTATTTAATCCCAATAGCAGACTGTAATTTACTTTTCATTTTATACCCTTTTACGATGTCGTTACTTACAATTTCTTTTAATACATTTCTCTTTTCATTACTTCCTGCTGCATTATATTGTATTTTTAAGGATTCTATTAACACATTCTTTTCAAATAACTCCTTTTTAATAATTTCTTTTTCTTCTTCAGTAGTGTTTAAATTAGCAACAAATGAGTTGGTTTTTGATATTGGGCTTGACACAGTATAAAATGACTCTCTGCTAAACATATTTTCTTTTTCTTCGTCTTCTTTTGTGTTTTGCAAAATTTTGTATCTATATATTTTTTTCTTTAAAGCTTTATTCTCTTTGATTAATAATTCAATTTTTTTCTTCATATTTTTATTTTCTTTGGTTAATGTTCTATATCTTTTCTGATATATTCTTTGGTATTCTTTTCGAGTTTTACCCTTTTCTATAACTTCTTGTTTATAGTCTGATTTTTGTTTTAAAGTCCTCCAATATTTTCGCCTGCTTTCTTTCTCTCGATCCGATAGCTCCCCAATTTTTTTATAGAATTTTTTAGCTCTTTCTAAATTTTTTTCCTGTAGTGCTTTCCATTTTTGAGGATTATTCAATTTTAGTCGGTCTCGGTACCGTTTTTGCCTCTCTGCCGCAGACAAAGGCATATTTTCTGTAAAGAATAAAAAATACAATGTAATAACTCAGAAAATAATAATTAAAAAAATCATATTTAACGATAAAAGCAGTCTATTTTGAAGCATACGTCGTCGTAAAATTTAACGTGAAAATTAAATTTTGCATCACATTAACAAATCACATTGTATACAAGTATTTTGAACATTGAGAATAGTATCAAACTTGTCATGCTAGAATAAGTCAGAGCCTGTTAATGCTAGACGAAAATACTTGGGTTATATTAAATAAATATATTACACTAATAACTCAAAGCTGCAGATCGCAATATACACTCGATCGCGCAACTTGTACAGTATAAACCAAAACGAAGGTATAAAATGATTAGTAAATTACAGTCAGCTATTATAGGGCCAATTTGAGGATTTTAAGTTATCCAAGCATCACTCAAAACACTGAATACGACCATAGAAAAACATGTTTATTTTACTATTGGTTTAATTATAATTTATATAATATTTTAAAATCATGCTGTGGACACGTCTTAATCCAATTTTATGTAACGTAACATAAAAAAATGTTACATAAGTGTGACATAAAGGAACAAGTAAGCATGTTTTTCTACAAACTAACCTCAAATCACAGAACATAATTCACTCGATCGTTGCAGCTAATTAGCGACAGAATAGCACTATCATAATAGTTTCCTGACAATTAAAAATAGTTTAAATTTACTTACCTTGCGTATTTTTTCCAATTTACCAAAAAGAAACCAGATAAATGTTTTTTATCGACGCACACCATACACCCAACTTTTTTGCCGAGAACAAAATGGCTGCTGCCCTGTGATTGGTCGCCTGAGGTTCGGACAGTGACAGCAAATGTTGCCAGTATTAAAGTTTAACAAAATACCTTTTTCGCGACTAAATAATGCGTTACATAAATGAAATAACATCGATGAAGTAATTTTGAGACCAGTTTTATTTTTTATTTATAACTAAAATTAATGTGTCAAATGAATTTTCAAGGATTCTACACACATTTTACAGTGTTATTAGAGAGGATAGCCAATTTTGTTTGATAATAAATAAAATACTTTTAATGTTTTTTCAAGTTTAAAATATCAGTGCTGGAAGTTGGACACACGTTTTTTGTAGGAAGACCAGAAACATGCTTTAAAAATTTCGCAATATATAAAAAATGAAGTATCAACTACCAACAATGACATTATAATACAATATAAAGAAAGGCTTCTTTGTAATGTTCAGTATTTTATTAATATTGCCATTACAGTTTTTTTGTAGAAATTAAGGAAAGATGATGGACAAGATTTTTTTCTGAAATGAGCAATTATTTTGAAAATGACCCATATGTGAAGTAAATTGTCTTGCACTGTCCAATTCATCAATCATTCAAGTGTTGATTGCCGACTGCTGGGCAACAAAACAGCATTAGGTGCAATTGTTCTCTTTAGTTGTAAAGTAAGCTATGATTGTTCTTTCTTATTGTGAAGCCATAACTTGTTTCAGCACATTTTATTTTATGATAATTGCCACTCGCATGTAGCAAAGGCCCTAAATATTATGAACTATGACAGTTCCAAGAATTGGAATATGGTAAACCTAGCATTTTACATGCTAATTAACTCCAGATATGTGAGGTAAAGTATATTGGTTGTCATGTTGTGCCACACTCTGATATAAGTATAATTATGTCTCAAAAACTGCTCAGCAAGACCTCTCCCCGTCCCCTTGTGTGTGAACAAACAGGTGTTATGTTTTGTAATGACTTAACCGGGCGAAATTACAGTGTTTATGCTAGTTTTTTCAGACAGATATTAATTATTTCTCATGAAAAAATTTTGCTAAGCACTATGTGCATTTATGCAGAAAAATGCAGTCTATTTACTCAACTTTGAATCCTAATATCTTGGGAACCAGACACTTCCCAGGTATGCTTCCATGGAGAAAAATGATCGTGATGATGAGGAGATTCCATAGTTTTGGGAACGTTGAAGACCAAAAAACATCCTGTATTTCATGATTGGCCCCAATGTACAGACAATAAAAACAAGTATTAATATTTTTTGTCGAAATCATATTTCTGTATGCCTTTTGCAAAATTTAACATCTATTCACCTTATCAATAATAAGATAGACCTTTCTTAGGTGGGAACCTGCGATTTTGTTTTGGTATTTTATTAAAAAAAAAACAACTTCAGAGTTTTACAGCAAACACCAAGCCACTGTAAAATCCAAATAAAAACCAAAAGCGAAATATAATGCACCATATTGAAGATTGATTAACACATTCACTGCTGGCTGATTCTCTTAGCATGTTATCAGTTCTACACCTAGTGCCAGAAATGCAAATAAGTACACATTGGTAGCACCTCTGGAAAACAAAGGAAATAAACTAATACATAGTCAGTGGCATGTGTTTGTTACAGTGAATAAAACAATAAAATTTTCTGCTGTTTGGGCATACTATAATACGGTTTTAGTTGACTAATATTTCTTAAGTACATATTATCAAATCTGTGAGTAAACTTTCTTTATTTTCAGTGTGTCTGGATTCTTTAAGACTTGGCTGCCATTCTTGGTTATATTTGGAATCATATTCTCCTTAGTGACTTTGTTATAGATATGGGACAATCAAAGTTGTATGTTTGTCGAGAAACTAAACTGTGTATTTTCAAAAATGGTGATGAATGACTATTGAAGACTTGGTGTTTCATTGTTGTGTAACAAAATTGTTAAGATGTATATAATTTTAATGTTGTATTTATAAGTGATAATATACCTATTACTGCTAGCTGATGTAATTATGAAAATTAAATATGTATAGAATGCACATATTTATTTACACTTAATTAAATTAACTTAATAATCAACTATATAATTTATTAAACTAACTAAATATTTAAACAGTAAATGATATCAAACATAATTAATGAGTGATCACAGAGGTGAGTCGATAGCATGACTCACACAGTTAAACATACTGGTTGTACTTTCTATATGTACAAAGCAAAATTATTTCATATTCCCTAAACACAAAGCTAACATTCCCTTAACACACTCTTTTCAACAGAAAAATCATATTCATAGCTACTTAAATTAATTTTGTTTGTTAGAAATGATAACACATTGCTCACTTCTGTAGCTAAACTATCTTGACCGGATGCCATTTGTAACTCTCGTGATAAGTTAAATGGTACCCCTTGTAGGTAGTGGAAATGGTCACCTTGGTTCATTCTGGGCAATGGAGCTACTGGAGCTGGTCTTAGGGGATATGGCGAAGGTGCCACCACTCCACTTATATTCGGGTACATTCCTCCTGGAGGCCCAGCGGGATTAATGACAACAAAACCGTCGTCTGACTTTGGTCCGGGAATCGGGGGTGTATCTCCTTCTACTGGTGACGATTTTCTTTTTCCAAATATCGAAGAAAACATGATTAATATGAATTTATTTTCTTTGTATAACTTAATATTTCTACGCAAAATCACAGACTACTTAGACGTAGTTTTTTTGTTTGTTTAGTTTGTCCCGAAGTAAAAAGGCAAGGGGAACTAAGCCCATACAGCCATTGTCTTTAGTAAATGATTTCTGAATTTATAATGGATGATGATGAATGGAAACGTCGGGAAAATCCTCAAGAACAAGTGTAAAGTTAGTCAAAATGAAAAATTATTGCAGAAACAACTTACATGCGCCCATGAAGAGATCGTAATCCGGCTAAAGTTTTACTCGGCTTACCTGCGTATAAAACCATGCACACGCACTAGATTCACATCACAAGTAATCAAAATATAACTTATCTACCAGAAAACATCACTTTACGGACACATGCAAGCCATTTACAAATAATTTTTGTTTTCACAAGAAAATTACACCTGCACCCTTCCAGCATTTCCCGCCGAATCCCCTATATAGTTTCTGATCACAGCGCAAAAAGTAATAAAAAAAAGATTTTTTGTTTAGTTTATCCCGAAGGGATTCAGTGGGAAAAGCTGGAAGGGAGCGGGTGTAATTTTCTTATGAAAAAATCAAAATTTATTTGTAAATGGCTTGCATGTGTCCGTAAAGTGATGTTTTCTGGTAGATAAGGTATATATATTTTATTTACATACTTGTGATGTGAATCTAGTGCGTGTGCATGGTTTTATATGCAGGTAAGCTAAGTAAAACTTTAATCGGAATACGATCTCTTCATGGGCTCATGTAAGTTGTTTCTGCAATTCTGTTTGATTTTACTAATTTTACACCTATTCTTGAGGATTTTCCCGACGTAAATCCCGAAGGAAAGGCAAGGGGCACTAAGTCCATACAGCCATTGTCTTTAGTAAATGATTTCTGAATTTATGATGAATGATATTTATGACGATGAATGGAAACCTAGGGAAAATCCTCAAGAATGGGTGTAAACTAAGTCAAAATCAAAAAGAATTGCAGAAACAACTTACATGAGCCCATGAAGAAATCGTATTCCGGCTAAGGTTTTACTCGGCTTACCTGCATATAAAACCATGCACACGCACTAGATTCACATCACAAGCAAACAAAATATAATTTATCTACCTGAAAACATCACTTTACGGACACATGCAAGCTATCCACAAATAAACTTTGATTTTCACAAGAAAATTACACCCGTTCCCTTCCAGCTTTTCCTGCCGAATCACAATGGATCCTTTTTTTTTGTTTGGTTTATCCCGAAGGAAAGGCAAAGGGAACTAAGCCCATACAGCCATTGTCTTTAGTAAATGATTTCTGAATTTATGATGGATGATAATGATGATGATAAATGGAAACGTCGGGAAAATCCTCAAGAACAAGTGTAAAGTTAGTCAAAATGAAAAATAATTGCAGAAACAACTTACATGGGCCCATGAAGAGATCGTATTCCGGCTAAAGTTTTACTCAACAATGCGGCTGTCCCAAAATAAAACACTGAATATGCCATTTTTGTGAAAATACTGTTTATCCCAATTTTGGATATTCTGTGTTAATATCTTCCGTTTATGGCGTATTCTGTGTTTTTGGACCTTGGTGTCTTTGCCATTTTAACCATTTTCAAAAACGGATTTTTGATTTAGGTACGGTTGCACACAGAACATCCAAAATTGGGATAAACAGTATTTTCACAAAAATGGCATATTCAGTGTTTTATTTTGGGACAGCCGAATGGATCCTGTCACACAGATGGTTTTATTTTTGTTTAGTTTATCCCGAAGGAAAGGCAAGGGGAACTAAGCCCATACAGCCATTGTCTTAAGTAAATGATTTATGATGATAAATGACGATGATGAGTGGAAACGCCGGAAAAATCCTCAAAAGCGATTGTGAAATTAGTGAAAACCTAAAAGATTTGCAGAAACAACTTACATGAGCCCATGAAGAGATTGTATTCCGATTAAAGTGTTACTCAGCTTACCTGCATATAAAACCATGCACACGCACTGGATTCACATCACAAGTAAACAAAATATAACTCAAGCCAATTACAAATAAATTTTAATTTTCACAAGAAAATTACACCCGCTCCCTTCCAGCTTTTCCTGCCGAATCACGCCGACCGAATCTACCTCAGAATCTACGAAGTACATTCTGTGGCCAAATCTGTCACAGATGATGTGACAAGCAGGGATTTGGTATCTCTTGTGACATCAGATGAATGATATACACCAGGGATTTGGTATCTCTGATATACACCTGTGACAAGCAGATATTTTTTTGTTATTAAATAGTTTAAGACCAGGGAAACTCTGGGAAACTATATCCATACAGCCATTGTATTCAGTATTTTTAGTACAACACCTTTTGCTATGCTATAGTCACAGATGGATCCATAACTACCTACACTAACTAGTAAACAAAATATAACATAGGATTCAACCAGAATCATCACTTTACGGCAAATGCAACGTCCAATCAGCTGTATATCATTCATCTGAGAAATCAGCTCTATTTACCTTTGCGTTCCTCACGCGTTTAGCGGTAAAAAAAACCTATACGTCACCTCTATGTCAATGTCAAAGTTGGATTTGTCTTGTCAAGAGTTTTGTTGTCAAATCTATGTCAGATCCTGAAATAAAAACAATTTCCTTCATTGTTTTGAAGAAATTACAGGAATGTGTTTTCTCCTAATTATTTGGTGACTTGTCAGTATTATACATCCGTGAAGATAGTGATATTCTTGCGAGTAACATTTAGGTTTATATATTGTGTGTGGTTATACTAAACATTTTTCCCTAAGCAGCTGTTGTGACTTGGGGTAGGAAGGTAAATATTTTTACAATTTACTAATTTTATCTTATCTAAGTACCCTTTAATCCACTACAGATTTGTAAATCATTGGTATTATATAAATTTTATCCTAAAAAAGAATCATTTATACAGTTCCTTGTATTTAACAATTATAAAGTAATGATGGCAATAGCTTTAGGAGACCTTTAATCTATAAAGAGATCCTTAAAAATAGATAAGTTAAAGATGTAAAAAGGTAATACTTTATTGAGAAATAAAAGGTTTACATATTATTATTATTATAAATTAATGATGCTTACATACCTTGCACTTGTATCATGTTATTATCAGAAAAAAAGCTCATGGATTCACGTTATTTACACTGTATCTACATTACTACACACAAGTAGTTTATGTACAAAAGTTTATGTTAGTTAAAAATAATAAAGGTTTATTTCTATTTAGCCTATAATGTGCTTACTAAAGAATAATTGTCTACTAATTAGATATACACAGTATACACAGTAGAGTAAAACCTATATTACAATTCATACACAAATAACATCACTTGGTAAAGTATAATTATGTAGTGCTTCAAAATCCTCTCTTAAACTATGAATGGCGCCTGAGGGGTAAAAGAAGGGAAATAAGTAAAGAATAAATTTGGTTATAATTCAATATTTTTATTTGTTTTTAAACTAACTAAAATCATGTTGTTCTCAGGAGGCAACTGGAACTACTTAGAAGATGGCGGACAGACCAGGGCCGTCTCATGCAGGTAGTTAGTTAGTTAGCGGTTACCATGTGGTTCGGTCGGCCCTTGGTACTCTGCGTACCCCGTAAGGGATAAAGGTGTGATTATATGTATGTATGTATTATACAAATGGCTGTACTAACAAAGTGGGGTAGCCAGATCTTTAAGAATGCAACATTATTTTATGTACATAATTAGGTATGATTTTAGTTGATTTATGCTCTCTGCAGATAGAAAGAGTGAGTGAAAATGGTTAGTGTCCCCAACCATTATGTTCTCAATATGTTGTTATTGATAGTTTTATTAGAATCCTAGGTTAGAAGGAATTTGTTTATGTGCCTTAATCTAATTATAAATCAAGCCTTGTTGGTTATCATCCTAAGCTCGTTGGATGGACTCAATACGCTGCGAATGAACCGCGTACCAGGGGCACCAAGCAACACAAGAAAATTCCAGAATGCTACGCACTAAGGCATTGTAGAGGATTATTTTTACTCTTACGCTAAAAATCTTGGTATTTCTCTTAATAAATCTAAATCTAAATAAAATAAATCCTTATGGGAAAATGTCTATGGGAAATTGTCTTTATGGTAAGATGGTTTTATGTGAATTGGTTCTTATGGGAAGATGTTATAATAACTTGAATTTCTTAAGAGAGGTCCTGTGTTTAGTAGATTTGATGGGTACATTTTTCTGTACAATAGAAAACTCAAGTTTTTTTTTATTGTTTCCACTAAGAGCTTGTTTATACATACATACCTATGTGTTTGCTACAAATTAACACTATATGTAATAGTGTTTGTATTGTGTATACAACAAATCTGCAGATTACATAGTCTATGGCGTTCACTGACATCCTAAAGAAAACCAGAATATATCATACATACATACACACACTGCTGTATTCATTTAACTTCAAGATCAAGTTGAAGTTGCTCATTGAGCCTGGACCTCTACCTATATTTGTTTATGTTCGTTGTTCAGCGACAAAAAAACGGCGATTTGTGGCGAAGCTCGAAGTTCCATCAAGTCTATCAGCTCCCTACCTAATAACTCGTAGCACGCGTACGCAAAGCTGGTCGCGTACGCTCGTTTACCGTATTCGATTTCCGAATTCGTTTTTGACATTCGGAAGCCCAAACATGAACCACACGTAAGCTAGCTCGCACGTTCAATGAAGCAAAACTAGACTGTTCATGGTGGAGGCCCTTCTATGAAATCTTGCGCTACGAGTCGTGGGGAGTCGGTACGGAGTCCGTTAGGAAATCGCTCAACTCTGTGACTACTTTTGTAAGTCTTTGTACTCTTCTGCTGTTCACACGCAATGGATGCACATCAAGATGCTTTTGCGGGTTAAACGGAGTTCATACGGAGTCCGCTCCGCCCGCGGTGGAAGGCTGGCTTTATGTAGACTATCTCTCCCCGTGAATCCGTCCGGATCATAGACTATACACAAACTAAAGAACAAAAAGTGATTTACCCGGAACGGACACAAGATGTGACTTGATTTCTGCTTCGTTCGTTGAGATCTGGAATCACTAACAATACGGCATCGACATCGACGTGCGCAGCCACGCGAACGGGCGGATCATACGCTTCCGAGCGACACGTGGATACGTACTCCGTAGCTCTTATGGGAATTATACTCTAAGTCTAGTCTATAAGTCTAGTAGGTTCTAGTTAGTATTGGTACCTATACCTATTACCTACTACAGTACATTGAAGTAGAGCGACAAAATGTTGGCTGGTGTACTTTTATCGAACTAATTCAAAGAGAATGAATCGATTACCGTTTTATTATTTTTTAGGAAACTCTTTGTTCATAATAGTTATACAATGAAATGCACTTTATTGAGCTTTTTCTGCTGTTAAACGAGTTTATAATGATGTTTTTCTAATCAATGTTTATGATGCTAGTCAGTTGCTCACCCGATAAGCCGTAATGTTCCTTACTCTTTCCCAAATCCTGGATATTTCGTTATCCTTACCTTTTTCACACAAACAGACAGATCCTGTGTATTTGTTTACTCTTTTGTTCCATTATTTCTTCTATTACCGCGGGCTTAAGGAGTCATCTGGGATACATAACCGCAAGCTCCAACTCCTAGAAATGTCGTTATTCCTCGAAGGGAGGTTTTAGGGAGGAAAAGCCCCTTGCTCTTCCGGCGGAGGGACGCGTGTAACCGTGAGGGCTCGTCCTGCACGCCCTTTCGATGGATGCCTTCAAGGCCATGGCCGGGCTGCTATCGATTTTATATAAATAGACCAAGCCCTGCCCCGCAACCCCCCCGGTGGGGCGGTTCGACGAACGACCTTCGGGTCCTCGTTGGCTGATTGTCCACGCTCCTTGGCAACGGTTTTGGTGATCCTGTCAGGTGTGGCGTATGTCCTGTTTTGTTGCTATCGGGTTTTTTTTTGTGTATTTTTTAGGGTAAATAAATAACCCTAATGGATTTGCCATGTCCTTGCGTCCGTCTTTTACAGTTTAATCTTATTCTTTATTGTACATCAAACATTACAAAAAATTCAGAAAAATTTACAAAAGAAATGCATACAAAGGCGTGCTTATCTCTGCGAGAGATTTCTTCCAGCATACCTTTTATTATACACATTTCTTTTAATTTATTCGGTACTTATTGCAAATTAATAAAATTTTCATGATCTCTTCACAAAGTTGAACCCTAAACTAGATATTATTTTTTATGCCTTTATATCAAGTAAAGGTTAAACCACACAGTGGCGCAACGCATCAGCGGAGCACAGTTTTTCCCTGGAAAAAGTCATACGAATTCATAGAAAGAATATTTTTAAGGCTTCGCCGCCGCCCCGTGTCATTTGACCTTTAGATCTGTCATATTTCATAACTCTCAAAAGATTTTAATATGTATTATTGGAAGGCTTACATAACTTATTATTATTAATAACAATATTTTTTTGCACCATTATCTCTTGCTCCATCAACTTGACATTAAAACTTAAAAAATAAAGAAAACAGAAAGCAGATTTTTACAAAAAAAGTCTTGTCTCTTATTATATTTGAATTTTCGATAATAATTATCTTTATAGTAATAATAATTAAGAAAGAGATGGTAAAATTCGTCATCCGAGTAATTAACCCGGTAGCTCAGTGGTAAGAGCGCTGGCACGGAATGCAGAGGTCGTGGGTTCGATTCCCACTCGGATGAAGAATTTTTTCCATTTCTTTATTAATAATTCTATAATAATTAACTATTATATGGCTTACAGATAAAAATATTAAGACTTTGTTACTAGCTGTGATTTTTCCATTAAGCCTATCCTACCAATATTATAAATGCGAAAGTTTGTGAGGATGTATGTATTAGTGTGGGTGTGTGTGTATGTTTGTTACTCTTTCGGGCAAAAGCTACTGAACGGATTTTGATGAAACTTGCAAGTTATAATATAGCTTATACACCAGAATAACACATAGGCTGTATACAGGGCCAGATTTAGAGGTCCGGGGCTTCGGGGCCACAAAGGAGCGGAGGCCCCCTCGCCCCAAATTATTTACCAAATAAAATCTCTCATACTCTCTCACCTTTGTACGTTATCTTCTAAAATATTGTATCTTGTGTGTTTTTTTCTGTGTACAAATAAAGAATTAAGATGAACATTTTTTTTCAGTCGAGTTTTTGTATAAATTAATTTTTATTTATAAATTTATTGTGAAACCGAGTAGATTCTCTTCATTGCAGTTAACAAATATATGTGAAGAATGAAGAAAAATGTGTAGATCAATGATTTCTGTTAATATTTAAAAATAATATAATCAAATAATCACGTGTGTACAACGTACTGTACCTAAAGGCAAAAGAGCAAAAAAAAAATATCAAAGGAAAAGATGTTTAATAGTTTGAATTTGAAAGAATTCCGAAATTTCAATTGTGGGGGCCCGGGGCCACAAATTGTTTGTGGCCCCGGTTGCCCTCCCCTAAATCCGGCCCTGGCTGTATACGTGGACAAAGTCGCGGGCCGCCGCTTTTAAGTAAATAAATTTGTAAGTATCCATATGAAACCTGTTTACGCATGTGTATTCCGCAGGAGTGAGCTATGAGGTTTAGTTCGGTAACTTACAAATATGTTATAAAATTTACATTGATAATTACAAATCCGAAATTGTGGTCAGTTATATTTTTATGACAAATTGGCGAACTTGATATGAAGAATATGGATATCTAAATGGCTCTCTCCAAGATTTCATACATTTAATATTAGTCTGACCGTGACAGTCCGCACTAGGTGTTTTAACGCTAAGAAAATAAGAAGTCGCCGGTGGGAACGCTTGTGTGGGTTTCTTTCTAGGATTAAAGTCCGGACCTTAAACCACCTGTAGTCAATCTATTGTAGCCTTGTTAGCTATCCGCGTGTAGAAATTGTCTTTTCATACTCGGCTGTCGTAACCGTAGGACGCTTTAATTTAAAAAAAAAAACAAAAACCAGACTGCGTAAGAAAGAACCAAACTATGTAGGTAATAATAATGAAACTAAAAAGATGAAAACAAGCACTAAGATGTCCGGTGGTCTAGAATAGAAAAATCGGCCCAGGCGTTTGGTCTGTGTAGTGCTTCAAAGGAACATACATACATAGGCTGTTAAACACATTACCACTCCTTTGCGTCGCGCAGTCGGGTAAAAAAGGAGAGCAAAGCGAGCACGCCTGAACGTCGTCGATGAAGTCCGTGGATAATAAAATCGTATAAGGTCATTTACTGTCGTATACTCTGGTACGCTTTTCTTGCAGGCTCTGCATGCTTCGAAGGCGCATACTGGTGCAGATAAAGATAAATAAATTAGATTAATGAATATTTAACATTCATCTGGTTATCCTTAGCGACAAATAATCTTTTGATTTCAGTGACGCATCTCATCAAAATGATAGTTTTTCCGTAATTTCCCGTAGTTAATTATTCCATAAATCATGGAAAAGCGTCTACTTGTTGTGACTGCGGTTGTTTGGAAACGGAAGGTCAAGGACGCTTTTAGGGGGGTCTAAGGGGGGCGGATGAGGGTCGGGGGATCTCGGGAAAGTGGGCGGAGTTTACAACCTTGCTGGAAATAGATTGAGCAACGTTTATCAACACACGCCTACGCAGAGCGACTTCGGGACCCCGAGCAGGCCCCTTGGACGCGTTTCTGGACCCCGCATATTTTCTATCGAAGTGTGGATTTTTCCAGCAATACCCCCCGTTGCCTTTCGAGAAGCTCGCTGATTAATTTATTTCATTTTCGAAGAAAATATTTTGTGTGTAGTACCTAGCTTTCGGGAGGTATGATTGAATTGACATAGATTTACTAGTTAGGTTCTAACTTAAAAGTTAGTGCCTTTAATATTTAAAACAAACTGAAATGGCTGACGGGTATCCTCCTCTGTACAAACGGGCTGGTCTTCATCATCTACCTGCTTTACCTATTATTTTTGGGGTTGGCTCTTGGTTTCTCTTGAAACTCATTTTACTTATTTGGCATTAATTTGTTATTCGGTCGCCTGACGCCAACCCTTCTTGTGTAATGCAATGCATACCGGTGAAGCTCCTAGTGTCTATCTATTTGATTGAAATATTAAGAGCTTTGTGCTGACTCTTTATGGCTTGCGTAGGCATTGATTGTAAGAATATTGTTAAAATCTAAATATGTGGATCATTTTACTTTGTTTGAGGATTCTGCCATAAATCCGCTGATAGGATGGACTCTTAAAGTAGGATTGTTCTTCGTGATTTCGAGATATTATGGTGCTCTATTTCCCCCTGCCTGTCTATACAATTATTCGCCTGACTTTTAATATATAGTCGTACCTTGATCTGGGAAAGTGCGTTCACAGATTCATCATGATTTCCTTTGAATTCCTTTGTTACTGTCGAAAAGTTTACCTATTATGCTGGCAATCCACTGGCACGGTACCACTGTCAATAACAGTAATCAGGCATTTCTATTAATATTTATTATACAACCAATAAAAGCAAAAGTTTTTAAAGCAATAATTACTATTTGGAATGTTTCAGACCATGCCGAAGAGGTGGGGCGGGGTAGGAGGTTTATTTGTATAAAAACTCCACCCTCGTCTTCCTACCGCGAGCGAGGTTTATCTCATGGGGTTTTATGCGCTTGTTTGTGTCGTTTCGTCGGAGATTGGAGGCATAACTCCTGTTAACTCTTGTTTAGCCTACTTCCATCCCATTGGCTCCACTTGCAGTGACTGCTTTTAATCCTTTATCCCTAATTTACGTTAGTCTTTTATGTAACTAAGTTCGTCATTAAAATGCCGATACATTTTTATACAACAACAAGCAATTAGCTTTCAATAGTTACCGCACCGAACTTAACTTCATTAATAGTAACATTGCAAATACACTCTCTCCCACTGCACTGCTATTTATATTGTACGCGCGAATTGCAGGAACCGGTTACGTATGCGCCTTAAATTCTAAATATAGCACCAACCCTCCAACATTTACACAATTATTGGCTGGAGGAGTGGAGGCTGTAGCGCAGCGCAGTGCCACCCCGACCGCCGGGAATGACACACGTGTGTTCAGGGCTCCCTCTGCGCTGCGATGCCTAAGTGTTGATACCTCAGTTTCAGCGAAGGCTTGAGTGTAAGTTTTGGTTCCTGAAAACTGAAGTGCGATGCTGTGAGTGACTGTACTGTACTGTTGTGGTGTAGCAAACATGTCGATTACACCTGCTTTGGCTGCGAAAGGTAAATAGTGTTGTTATTGTTGTATACCTGTATGTCATGATTTTGTTTATATTTATTGTGTGAATGTACCTGTATTTTGGTTTATTTATTTTATTCTGGTATAAGTGGTGATTGTACAGCTTATCTACCTTTACATTTAATTCTTTTACTTTGAACTAGACCTGTTTGCTACTAACCTAAACTCATATTGATGATTGACTCATTAAGATGATGAGGTATTTATCGCAATACCGATAACATATCCTGTGACTTCGTCTGTATAGACTTTAGAAACTACATTAAATCCGTTGAGTTTATAAGAAATTGCTTCAAATAATTGATAAGGCGCTTAAATCAAATCGGGATTTTTCGGAAAGTAATATAATTATCCGGAATGACAAGACGTGTCGTATGTGCGTCCACGGCTTAGCAGTAACTTATACCGAGGCCTTTTTGTGATACATTGACCTTAAACTAAGCGGGGATCAAATAGAAAATACAGATATTATATTACCGATCCCTGGGGTAGAACAGCTAGACGTCGCATTATCTTTAACTTTTAAGTAGCCGACAACCTTCCCGTTCCGGTTGAAGTTTTGGAAAATCCTTTCTTATCGGATTCGTACAAAGAACACACCCTCTAAGTTTCAGGTTTTAAGACCAGCGGTTTTGGCTATGCGATGATCCGACAGTCAGCCAGTCATTCAGTAGGTACAAAGCATTTTATATGTATAGGTATCGGTAGGTACATAATAGCTGTCCTAATCAAAGCCTCCCAAAGAAATGAAAATCTTGAGGTTTATATGTACATCATAAAATATGTAACGGCGGCGTTAGAATTTCTTTTTCGTTTTAAGTATTTGATTTACTTTGTTAATGTAGGACCGTATCACGTTATCAGCCATCAGTGAGAAAGGTCACGGTGACGTCACGCTGCGTCGGTGACGTGCGGGACCGATCACGCTACGGGCTTATCAGCTAGAGCAAATTCGTAACTCATATATATATTTAAAACGGCTAAGTATATTATTTTCACTGATGAAATTGATATCCATATGAAACTAACTGTCTGAGTGATTGACTTACAGCCAACGCGACGGATAACAGTAACTAGCGGCCATCCACGACTCAAGTGTAAAAACATTCGTCTCCTCGTCTTAAGACTTACCCGCATATAAATGCTGTTTTAGCCTTGCAAGTAAGCTTGCAAGGGTAGCTAATCTTTCTTTCACACAAACCTCTAGTTTAGTGGCAACCTGTCTGTCGCTTACATAAAAGCAATGACAAATGGGTATCGAATAGCCGGCAGAACGCATATTACTGTTTTGACCGGGTAGTACATAGTTTTTCAGGGAGGCTAACAGTTAAATACGAAAGGTTACTTACGTATAACCGTTTGGATGGAATTTGTAGGCGGAAATTCCCCGTAGGAAGTTACCAGAGTGCAAGGTAGGCGAACCTTTGTGCATCGTATGCTAATTTGTCTGATGAAATGTATAATGAGGTCATAGACGTGTTTACTTCGCACTTTTTTTTAGTGCAATATGAGTTACGTGGTCAGTGGCAACTGGCAAGGGTTTTGATTCGCCAACTCTGCCTGTTTAACGCATTACAACGTTTTGGTTGCGTGGCCGGCCCCCTTATTACCTAACTAGCAAATGCAATGCGATAGCGAAAATTGTACAAAAACGCTGATTACTTGTCAAAATCGTATTGCGTAAAATGAATTTCAAAGGAACTTTCACATTTCAAGGCGAATATTGTACAATTTTCGCTATCGCTTTGCTTCGGCTTTGCTATTGCTTTTACGTAATCAGAGGGCGGTGGTGGGTAATGTTGACGTAGACCAACCAGCAACGGTCACCAACCCGCCTGCCCAGCGTGGTGACTGGCCAAATACCCCCCATGGCAGTCTTGTGGCGTGGGGGAGGCCTA
Source organism: Carposina sasakii (assembly GCA_014607495.2). Taxonomy (NCBI): domain Eukaryota; kingdom Metazoa; phylum Arthropoda; class Insecta; order Lepidoptera; family Carposinidae; genus Carposina; species Carposina sasakii. Next base: position 682,148 of record CP053160.1, on the reverse strand, counting down.
CATCCAGCAGTGGACTGCAATAGGTTGATAATGATGATGACCCTGGTCGCCTCTGTTGGTCCTGGCGTATACGAGTAGGAGTCGCAGTGGCGGGAATTAATTATAACAGCTAATAGTTTATGTATTTAATTATTTCACGTGTGCAACGAGTTCACGCACTCGTTTATAGACAATTGTTAAATCGTGACATGTTTTAAAGTGAGGCACGTGTAGCTAGTTTTAATATTTTTACTGAACGGTACTTTTATTGATCTACATCAATTAAACAGTGTTCAATAGGTGTACCTGCTGATGTTTGAAACAAGGAAGGTTTAATGGAATCGCCATATAGATTGTGTAGTTTTTAATAGCTACCAAGACGAGAATACGATTTTTAGCCATCTAGTATTTTATGGTAATGAGAAGGATTTGGAGCAAGGAGAGGGTTAATAGGTCTGCATACACCTGGTTGTACACACAAGTTTTTTTTTACGATTAATTCGCCGTAGATATAGGGACGTTTTAGTTTAGTTTTATGGCAAAAAAAACTTGTGTCTGTGTAAAACAGACCTTAGACCTCTTGTTTACATACTTGTTTATTCGCCGTCAAAATCTACTGTTAATTGGCCGTACGTAGGCACAGTTGTCAGTGTTGTATGGATCACTATGGGAGGTTATCTTTGCCGTGCCATGTACAAGGCCTAGGTGTACGCTTAGCTCCTCAAGGTTCATTTGATGCGGAAGAAGTCGGTCTTCCATACGTCGGTTTCGGTATCGTCGGTCGACAGATTCACAGTTAGCGTGCGTTGCCGTCGCGTGCCTTGCTCACTTTGGCTTCCCTAGGGAGTTGGAGTCAACTGGAAAATTGTGTTAATTACCTACTGTACTCGGTGCTTCATAACTTTAACTGAGCTGTAACCCTTTAGGAAGGACGATAGTAGAATAGAAGTTGGTAGTTGTTTAATCTTAAATTCGATACGCAAGCGAAGCTTACTAGTTACGCAACGGCAGTCGTGCTAAAATAATTGAGGGGCATGCGTGCTAATCGGCGATTGAAGAAAAACTTTTTGCAAGTAGATCTAAAGTTTCATGTCCTCAAATACACGATGAGTTGGCCGTTCCCTGTCGCGACGCAGTTTTCTGTCAGTTACCACCGGATGACTAACTCGCGGAAGAGCGGCTGTTAGAAACGTTTAGTTATTATCGTGTATATTCGGACGCCATTGACGCAAACCGTAGATTTGTAGCCTGGATACGTGTTTCCAATGGCGAAATTTATTCTGTTTCACGCCGACTGTTAATATTTATACGGGGAAGAGGTAAAAACTTATTCAAGCTTATTCATTTTCAACTTACGGAAACATCTTTTCACAATATGATAATATCTAGCTTTATCAAATCAATGAAGATCCATCAGTTTTATTTAAATAGTTGGGGCAGCGGGTCTCTGCAGTTTACCAGGTCTGGGAGTGAAAAAAAAAGTATAATACTACAGCTTATTCTCTTCCCGGGCATACTGTACAAGTCAGTAGAGGGACAAGAGGGCCTTGGTGTTTTGTAGGCGATGGGCTGAACACCTGTCACTGCTAACCGAACTTGTACATCTTAACTATACCCTCAAATTGGTCTGAAGTAGCACCATGTGGTTCTATCGGCCCTTGGTGCTCTGCGTACCCCGTAAGGGATAAAGGCGTGATTATATGTATGTATGTATCTACTGCCTATAGTTATGGATTCTTACTGGGTCAGAGATTTAAGGGTTTTTAAATATGTACAGAGAAAGATTAACTAATTATCATATTACCTACTTTACGTGGTTTATATTGACAGTGGATATACGCACGTCTGCTGGCAACATTCACTCCCGGGATTTCCCAGTTTTCCCACGACATTGACTCACATAAGACAGTACTGATATTTTTGAGTCATAAATGTAAAACGTAATACTTTTTCTTCGATGATCCAAAGCAAATCCATTAATTCAAATACATTAATACAATAACAAATACACGTTGGGAGGCAATGGTTTGGATATATTTGATCCCAGAATTACCGTTTTTTAAAAGCAAGTTAAAGAGGTCCTCATTTTGAGTCAAGCAGCTTCATGATTGTTACTATTATATTTTTCCTGTGTACCCTTTAAATATTTTCTTTTATTTCGTACTAATGTTTTTACTAACACAGTCTTAAGCATCTACTAATCAGTCTATAGGTCGTAAGCATGTTTACTTTTAATTTTGTTTTGTAACGTAAAGTGATTGCTCAGCCAGGTTGTGTATACAAGTTTTATATGACAATCTAGCTCAGATACTTGTCAATGTGATGATTTTGCTCCAGTATTGATTGTTATGTGTTTTGTGTACCTAAATAAACACACGGTTCCCGAAATAAGCTAGAACTGCAGAATCGTAATGGGGATCGCACAGCCATTTTTCTCCGCGGAAAATTACCACATTGGGATACTTTCCTATGGTTGAATCTTAATAAGATTTTGTACTTATCAAAATAAATTATCAAAACCATACCTATCTGTAAAATTACAATTTGATTATGTATCCAAATGAGGTAGTAATAAGCCTTCAAATTTAAGTGGGCAAGTCCATTTTTCAAATGTGAAATTAATTGAAAATTACCAAATCACATGTCCACCTACATCATTTACAGCAACTTTTGTTGTGTGACCATATTTAAAAACGCAATATTTAATATAGCTGTAGAACAAAAGTTCTTTCACGCGCATACAAGTCACTTAAACAGTGACGTCACGCCGTGGTAACCGTTTGTATGGAGCGTTTTTTGACAACTCTTAAGTGATTTTCCCGGAAAGTTTTCACGCTAGCGAAGTTTTTCTATCGCAAATGTTTCTTTTATTTTATGATATTTCGATATGAATACAAATAAGAAAACATCAACTACTCTATTCGTTGTACCTATATCTGCATTAGTGTTAATAGCCCATTTCGGTGTTTTTGTATCGCTGAGCACATAAGTTCACGCTCCGGCCATGTCACTAATAAGTCGAGTAATAGAAATGGTAGCTATTATAAAAGCAATTGCCCCAGTTTTTTTCTAACAAATGAGCACAAACATTGACGGACAGAAGAAGAACGTAATCCCCGGGAGACTTGATCCAAGTTAGGCTGTTAAAATTTACTCCCGTGTAAAAATAGCTCCAATCCATTGATACTTTTTTGGAGTTAGTTGATCTGTTACCTTCGTAAACTTTGGTATGAATGAGATACCGGGATAAAATCAAGAGGTGTGAATATATGATCACGTTATGTCTGAATTTTCTAATCAATGAAGTATAAGCTCGTTCTTCTATGCTCTTCTGGAAGTAAAAAAAAAACGTATATATACTACAGCTGCTTCTTCCCGGGCATACTGTACATGTTAGTAGAGGGACTAGAGGGTCTTGGTGTTTTGTAGGCGATGGGCTGACCACCTGTCACTACTAACCGAACTTGTACATCTCAACTACACCCTCAAAATTGGTCAGAAGTGGCACCATGTGGTTCTATCGGCCCTTGGTGCTCTGCCTACCCCGTAAGGGATAATGGCGTGATTATATGTATGTATATATAAGCTTGTTCGTTTGGGGAATGTATGTACCTACTAGCGACCCGCCCCGGCTTCGCACGGGTGCAGTGCTGATACTATACATATAAACCTTCCTCGTGAATCACTATCTATTTAAAAAATCGCATCACAATCCGTTCCCTGGTTTGAAAGATCTAAGCATACATAGGAACGGACAGACAGCGGTAAGCGACCTTGTTTTGTAATACATATAATAAATAAATAAATAAATATTCACACACTTCACAACACATTGACCTAGTCCCACACTAAGATCCCTAAGGTCTTGTGTCGTGGGTACTAAGCAACGGTATATAAATACATAGATAAGTATATAAACATCCATGACTCGGAAACAAACATCGATATTCATCACATCAATGTTTGCACCTACCGGGATATGTAGTGATGTAACAGTATACCACATATAACATACCATTTTGGCTCAAGGGCATAATGGCTTTTTGCAATTTTGGACAATTGTACCCTTATTCTGCAATTTTTTTGTCCCCAAAATTTAAATTCTTGTTAGCCCACAGGAGATTGAAATCCAATTGAAAGTGCTCGCCTTTATATCAATTTCTAGGGAATATACCAATCGAAAAACAATTTGTATCTACGGGAGTAGGTACCAGTCTAATTAAAAATAAATCCACAGGTCCATTTTCCAGCGGAGCTCAGGCCTACGCGCTAATGTCTAAATTAGGCCTCCATAAAAACAAATTTGCATTAACATCAAATTCCTCGAGTTTACCTAATTTATTTTATGTGTTTTCTTGTTGATTGTTTGATATTCTCTGCTGTGCTTTTGTACACGTGTAGAGGGTCATTCACTTACCGTGGAACCACGGAATTTTATACATATTATTATTTAGTTGTATTTTTTGTACCGACTCCTATATGGCCTGAACTTCTCTCTCGCAATTCGCAAACTTGCCAAGTTATGTCGATAAAAGATAGTAGCTCGAAATTAATGTTTTTAAACAGATATGTATTAATTTACAATTGTTTTTGGGATTATTTAGTTTAGTGTAATTACAAATTAATACAGCGACTCAAGTAGTCTAATGCAACCGATGCAAACGTAGACGTCTTTAGAATTTAGCGAATTTAGAGTTTCCTCGCGAATTTTGAGAATTCTTCTTTAAGTGTTCTTCTGCTCTACCTAATGAAATATATATAACAAAATTTAATCATCGTATCCTACGCTCAGTTGTTTCGGCTTTGTGTTGATTGATGTTTCAAGTCAAAGATGTTGTTTATCTACCAACGTAATAATTTATAGTATCCACTCTCTGATACACACCTTAGGGATCTTAGATCGCACATTGAAATGGTAAATGGGTGCTCTAAAAGGTAACCTTAATTCTTTAAAACCTGTTCATTGAGTAATTTGTTTTTTACTAACACACATGTTACGAATGCGAAATGTGGGGACACACTGTGCTGCGTTTCTATGGTGAAACTACTAAATATTGGAATGACACACATTTTAATGATTACGCGTTATGGCTGGTTCGCATTGTCATAGTGTTAATGAGAGAGCTTTAGTATAACTAAAGAGGCAAGTACCAAAGCAAGTAGCGTTTACACGTTTTCACGAAAGTATAGATATTTTATTTAGTCCAAGTACCACTAATGGTGTTGTCCCAAAGCCTCGTTTAAAGTTAGACGCTGATTATAAATGTACCTAAATCTGGTCATCTGTTAAAAGTGTAAACGTTTTAAAAGTGTAATCCAATCATCCTGAAGAAACTAAATATGTTATTACACGCGCGTAACAATAAGTAGCATCACAAAGAGACGGATCAAAACATCCGGGTGTCAAATTCGGCAGCGGGCAGCGTGCGTGTTGTGTCTCCGCGGCCGGCTGCCTCCGACAACGACCTCCGCGATATGGCCGCCGCGCAGCGCGTGTAAGTTATGCAAGTCATCCGCTGTACGTGTGCCCCGTTACGTTACTTACACAAGGTTCAGGCTGTGCTTGAGTAAATAACACACCCGAATTTAGAACCTTCTGTTTTGCACGCGGCTCTTAATGAAATACCTATATTTGCTTTATTTTGATTTTAATTTTGGCAACTTGGGATTTGCCGTCGTCTTACTGTGGAATGGCAATTACCTAACTTCATAGATTGAACAATGGCAATCCGTACATATGTCGGCAAACATGCTTGCAGTGCTACACAGTACTTATATGGCAAATGTAAAAGAAGTAGTAAGAAATTTTTGATTAGCTTAAAAAATGAGGCAAGCTATTTTTAGCGCTCTTACGGGAAGGGTGTATGTATGTTTAGCTGGGGGGTACAGCATGCACGTTAAGCATTTGATTTGACTCTTGTTCTCTGTCTAAGTTCCGCAGAATATTGAGAAAGAACTATTGTAGAACCTGTTTTTGCAAAAAAATAATCTACATAATATAGAATTACGTCAGTCTTGTAATGCAATAATAGAAAAATATAAACATGAACCATATGAATTTTTAGAAAAAGGTTGATAGATACCAATCTACAAAATAATAGGTAGTATTAGAAGCTGTTAAAGTGATACATTTGTAAAATATTAAAATAGGGAATATAGTCGATGATGATGATAACAAAGATGGCATTGAACGGGTCAGTCATGAAAATCTGTAAACATTTACGATTTCCTCTATTTCTGTTCAAGACAGTTGCATTCAACGCTAAGGTCATTCAGGCGGCGCCGGCGGCGCTGACTGTTGTGCTATCATAGTATATTTATATCGAATGGATGAATCAAAACACATCTTACGTCATCCAAACGCTACTGCGTTAAACCGGTCTTTCTCAGAAAACTGTCTCCTTGATATATCGTGGCTAAGTTTACGCGATTTCTGGATCTCGCTCGAGCGAAACTGATTCTCCAAACTCAACATTGCAAAATCTAAGGAGGTTTGTTTAAAATGCGAATACGGAGAGTAATTACATGGCATGGTGTGATGATACTTGATTAGGAACGACTTTTTGGACCTGGGAAATTGCATATATTGACTATGTAATACAATTGCCAAACAGAATATTAAGAATAATAAAATCATTAAATTACACAAACAATTTCCTGTCTGAAACTAGGATTCCCTTTGTAAATGAAAAATAACGGTATGAGCCAGACATGACACAACAGAGGGGTAAGCACGAACCTCTCGATAGTCCGTAACGCTAACGTCCAACTGTCAAATCACATACATTTTGCTAGCGAGTCGCTAGCGTTGCGCCGCGTAAAAAGGTTCGTGAAAAATCCATCTCGAGCGGGAATCGTTTCCAGCAGTGCAGCGTCTGAATTTTGACCACGAGGTTCTTTCTGTGTAACCTCAGGAACAGTGACAGTTCCACTGTGCATCCTTCATTCGTTTGTGCTATGTTACGCTAATTTAAGTCTTGCTGAGTTTTGCTTTTGTCAGTTTTATTGTCTTTTATAAATCTGGGCGTAGCCACTGCTTCGTGAGTGAAATAATATTAGCGCAACTATTGTCATTTGATACAAAAGGAGTGTTTTAATCAAATCTTTTAGTTTTGTTTCCGGACATCTTCGTAGATGCTAAGCAATGGTTCACAATCAAATGTTCTGGAATGAGGCTGGGTCATTATCAATTCCGCCAATCTATGGTTGCAGATTACTCTTAAATCAGGATTACGACCAACGTAGAAGTGAGACGCCGCTATAAGCAGTAAAGGACAACATCATACAAACTGGTCATCAAAATAATAATGATAGCTAGAAGTTGCGCTTATGAATAATAGGAGTCCTTGAAAATAAAATATAATGTCAAGTGTTGAAAAAGAAGACGTAAATAAAAGAGTTGGTTTAGTTGAATATACATTATACACGTGCTGTTCGTGTTGTTTATGTTTCGAATGAGTAAAGGAAGTTATATCATTGGTTAAAATTAATTCGATGATAGTCCACTAATCCAGTGGCTGCCAGGAAAAGGAGTCACCGATGTCGATGACCGGCTAGAGATGACATTGATCATGGTGAATGAGTGCTAGATATAAATGCAAAGCGATATCACACTATTTTCTAAAACAATTTCGATGCCCTTATGGAAATATAAAGAGATCTCTGTACACATATAGATTTAAGTTAACACACTAAATTTTTTTTGGTTTTGTTTTGAAAATTGTTTTGTTATAGTTTATTTACTATAACCTTATCTATTTATGGGCTGTGTCGTGTATGTTTTGCTAAGTAGCGCAAAGTCATCAGCGTAGTGTTCGAGTGTCACCGGCGCGTCACTAGGTGCTTAATGATGCAAGCTGAACGTGATATCCGCAAACGCAGGCTTCTGTGCTGACACGCGTCTTAAGTAGCGACACTGGGAACACAATACTAAAGTTCCTAGGATGGACGATGTTTTAGATGAAATTATTACCGATAACTATTCGTCCGTAAGTTGTTGTGAATATTTCAAACAGGGCAGGTTACCATTTGTAAAATCGTTACGGATTGCTATTGAAAGACGTGTAATGAATATTCATGTGTCATACAATCACTAAAATTGTACTTTTTTTAATTTCTTCTTCTGATTAACTGACTGGCCCATGGGATCTTTGCGTTGAGCTAATTGAATCGAGGCCAGTATTGTTAGCCGGAGGACCTGCATGCATTTGCGGTTGGTCGTTTTTTCCTGTCCATTTATGGTCCCTCTATCGTGTGCGAATTTGCGATTCGAGACGTGCGTGACCACAGTCACGTAATTTTTCTTCATTTTCATTATCCTTAACTGTAGACAATAATCCTGTTCATTCTACATCTGTGACTGCGTGTTTGTTTTTCCGATAGGTCAAAAACATTTGATTCTTAATTTAGTTTGCCTCATCTCGTCCATAGCGTTGAAAAATATTTTCAAATTACCACAAATTCTCGGAAACTTGCATTTCCAGAAGCATGCCCCAGTGTCTTTGTGGTAAAACTATTGCCAAGTTTTTGGTCGATTCAGTGAAAAGGAAGAGTGCGTCATCGTTATCAGCGACTTTACCGCTGAAAAGCGCTGCGAGCGCGCTGCTGGCTCGGCGGCAGCTCGCTTCGCGCCGCGCTCGCGCCTCAGTCAGTCAGTGTCTGTCCGCTGTCCGACCCACCTGTCGTCCCCAGTGTCGCACCAGTGCAGTGTCCGCGCCGTCCTGCGGCAGTGTAGTGACCACATAAGATGTTTGCGTCTGACGCAGTGGATCCTGTTTGTGATTGAGTTGTACAAGTGTTTACAGTGGATTCCGGCGGACTTTATAGGGCTGTGGAGCACTCGCGGAGGCTCGAGCGCTCCCAGGCCATGTATGTTATAAATTTAGGTGAGTCCGCAATCCTTTGACATTCCGTCGTCATTGATCTACATTCACCAGTAAGCCTGGCGGATCTATAATTGAAACTAGACTAAGCCAGAACTAGCTAGCTCGGTTAAAACTTGTCCCACTAATATGACATACTGTCGTTGTCGGTAGTATGTACCTAGGTAGAACTAGGTATGTGTTTGTGTACATGCAAATTGTGATTTGCATGCAAACTCGATCCAAAAACAGCTTTCTCCCCAGTCGTGTTTTGAAGTTTGTTTCTGTAATTCTCCGAACAGAGTTATGATCGCTGCTCCAGTTGATTAGAAAACGCGGCTATATAAGCAACTTGTATGATTCCATTTCAATTTCTATCTTATTCATAGCACACTCTGCGTATGTATGTATGTTTTTATTACAGTTCACGTATGACGTGTGGGCGTGTGTTGGTGTGTTTGCGCTATCGGAGTTGCTATTTTGGTCTTGCTCCTGTGTGCGTGCGTGTGCGGATAGGTGGCTGTGCTTGCGTGTGCGCAGCTTTATCCGTGTTCGACGTCTTATCATTTTCTTCGCTTGATATTGCTTGCAAATTGCGTGACTTGTCTGCGGTCGTTGTTATTTAATTCTTCTAAACAATTTATAAATCTATTGGTGCAAGCGGTGCAAATGTTCTGGAACCTTGCACCCGTTTCTATTTGTATTACAGCTTGTGTTTACTTGCAAAACCATAATCTAATCTCATGGCCTACAAGGCAATTTGATATTACTACAATCAGCGGAATTATTCAGCGAAAAATGTTACTTTACAATAATAACTACTTACTCTAATCTTATCTCCGGTTATGTAAACTGTTTCATGCCTACCTTATACTAATGTATTAGGTATTTCATATGGAAACATTTAGGGTGATTTAATAGTTTTTATGTTGGAAACACGCGCTGTGGAGGAACCTCATTAATAAACAGAAAACAATGAAAACATCGTCCGTGTAGCGAATATTTAAGGAAAATAATGTAAATCATCCGACCGAGTGGTGGAGTAGCAACGGATATTCAACATGGTAATGATAACACCGTATTGTTTGTTGCTAATATGTAAATGCTCCGTGCAGCTCACTGAACTTGTGCAAGTTAGGTATAGAATAATATAAGTATTTGTTTGCATTATTGCATTTAATAATTGTGGTATAGTACAATTACAATATATAGGTAGAAAATTTCTTTGCCTTAATCCCATCCCAAGCTTATCCTAACATGAGAAGGTTTTACTGTAATTTATGTATTAATGAGAGGAGAGTTAACATAAAATGTTAATTTCCGGAATTTTCTATCTTCGAGATGAAAACAACTTTTAATCTATATAACCTGCAATATTTGTGATGCCTTGATGCCCGGTGACATGGTTCCCGGTCCGTTAGCGAACCAGTCAGCCGGGTCCTGTGCGGACAGACCACGCGGCGCGCACGGCCACTGACCCCCGATGGTTGCAGCGCGGACTACATTGCACCTCGCGAATGTCGGCTACCAATTCTCTGAATACTGGAGAATAATCACATTGTCAGTAAGTAATCTTTGAAATATGATGGGTAATAGTAAATAAGAACAAATTAGTTTCGGCATATAATTACCCCAAAGCCGATGTGACAGTCAAATGTTATTTTTCCTTGTTACGTCAGTGCACGAATGATGCACACAAAATTTGTACAGAAATAAATACAAACGACCCGTCTAGACGCATTCGTTTCTCCAGGAACTGATGATAATTCGTTTTTAGGGACAGCATTTGACAATGATCTTGTCGCAAAATTAGTTGATACTTGAATTTTTTAAATTATCAACTATCAAATTGACGTCAATAACTTGGCTGATTCATGTGAATTATTCACTGCACCTGTTCCCTTTTCGATGGGTTTACCGTTGTGCTGTGAATGACTCGAGTATGGCCTGAACGGCTTGTGACCGCAACTTCTGACCTAAACCAGCTCACTGGAACTGCGGTAATTCCAACTACATTGTGCCGTGTTCTTTTGAAAGGTCGACAATAAAATTTTTACTGCTATTATTTTATTTTAGAGGACTTACTTTGAATTTGTAAACACAATAATTTGAAGCAGAAATGATGAGACACTTTACGTATTTCCTCTGGCATATTCTAGTTTTTGTGTTATTAAATTTTAAGATGCCATATTGTCATTGCTCTACAATCGTATACCGCATTCAAGGGCGTCAATTCTTGTCAGTTTTGATTACTTAGAACTGAGTGGGTTTTGTAAACACGCCTGTTTTCTTCTATACAAGGAAGAGATCCCCAGTTTGGATCTACTGCGGCTTGTTTATATCGCAAGTCAGCGATGCTTGAAATTGTCTCGCACTTCCGCAAACTCCGTTTCAATCAGGAAGTGTGGTCATTCAGTTTTTGTGACTTTATCAAATCTACTTTGGTACTCTCCTTCGAAATTTCTTCCGATTTTTTGTCGGCATTTAGATCTGTTTTTGTTCTATCCATTCTTAAATTTGTTAATAAGTTCAATTGTCTTGTGAAATTCGGCACTGCTTGCCTGTAGACTTATAATCAAGTGAGCTATGTATATTTAGGTTGACCTTTCGATAGACTTGCGTAGGAAGGCTGTAGTTACAGAGTTTAACGTGCCCTTAGTAAGGGTAGAGGAAAATTACTGAAGACAATTACTGCTTTATTATGATGGTTGTTTTTCTGTTCATTGCACAGTAGTCTTTAAATAAATACTCATCGCACATATTTGCAGGGTTAGAAATTTATTTTACAACTCACTGTACAATGTATACATATTTTAATTTTATAACTAATTTTTGGCTCAGTATCTTTAAGTTTATCATTTTTAAAAATGTAGGAGGAGGAGCAGGTATTAATTATTTTTATCATTAATATATCATTGTGATTGACCGAAATGATTTAGTTAGTTTAACAATTTAAATCAAAAGTTATTCTAATTGTTAACTGAACAAGTGGTCGGGCCACTTTATTTAGAATGGATGACATCATGCCTCTTATCTTTGCAGAATGTACGAGAATATATTTTGCTTATGGTATTTGTTTAGACTTTGCCTTGACACCTGTTCTAATAATAGGCAAGTTTAATACTTTAATGATCTATTCGTGAATCGGTTAAGTTGAACCTTTGATCAGCGGTAGGTGTAGCTTGGTGAAAGTTTGTATATGGATAGCGATAAATGCGCAAATGTCATAGACAGATGTTTTAGGCCAGAGTTTTTTTGCATATCAGATAAATATTATGTTCTATGCTTTCTGCAGTTATTAAAATATCCATCCAGGGTTCGCCCACCACCGGGCCCTAACCTAACCTAACCGGGCGAGCCCTTAATGAAAATTTAAACTTCCGATTAGTAACGCCTGATACAATTAAATATGTAGTTATTAAAATAGTCACCAGTAGTCAAAATAAACCGAACCCACAAAATTTCAGATCTCGACTATATTACTATTTAGTAGACACATTAAACACTAATAGGACGTAGACGTGGGTGTCACCCAGTGGTGAAACAACGTACACCAAGATTGAGTAACCTCAGTAAATTGGTCTCATAGACATAATGAATGAGTCAACTTGTCACCTACTTTTACGTACCTACGTGTGATATGGTCCATAACGATACGGTCTATTGGCGTCATTATAGTTTCTTACCTACCTTATTTTTGGTGGCTCTCAAATTTACTAACTCTGATGTCGTTTAGATTTTTTCTATTAGCCTATCACTATGAGTGTTTTACACATTGATTCTGGCAAATGACAATAGCATTAAGTATCGGCAGCTCTTTCGACATATCAAACCTGATAAGGTCTTGCCACTAGCATAGTCATTCGATATGGCAATGCTAACTATTCTTCTGGGCATTTTCCCGGTAGACGCTTATTTATTTAATGCAATTTCCTATGCAGGTTTAGATATTTCTTAACCTCTTCTCCGTAACTAGAAAACATTCTCCTTCCTCACATGTCGTTAGACACTAACGAACTCAGAGTCATTCTCACAGACGATGACCTAGCAACTTGATCATCCTATCCTACTTATATAGTATACTACTATATACGAGTACTTTGCGTGGTGCCGGCAGAGTAGAGTTTGTACCACCCCTCCCTGCCCGTGGGTATCGTACGAGGCGATTAAGGGTTTCCGGTAGGTGGGCAGCAGCGCCACTCGAACTGACAACATAGTCCGAAAATCACACTGCGGTCACCAACCCGCCTGCCCAACGTGGTGACTATGGGCAAAACCCCCCTGTGGCAGTATCCTTGTGGCGTGCTCTGGGGGAGGCCTATGTCAAGCAGTGGATTGCAATAGGCTGAAGAAGAATACGAGTACTTATACTAATATTATAAACGCGAAAGTTTGTGAGTATGGATAGATGGATGGATGTTTGTTACCCTTCACGTAAAAACGGCTGGAGCGATTTTAATAAAATTTGGTATGGAGTCAGCTTTTTTTTATCCAGGGAAAATATTTTTATTCGGATAATTTCGACATTTTGTTTTTTCTGCAGTCCACGCAGATGAAGTCGCGGGCGTCCACTAGTTTACCTATCTATCTGGTGCCGCTATGCTACAGCCGGTTCTGGCTATCCCATAGCCGTGTCACGTGTGTTTATGTATGTAACTTTGGCATTCTTCAAACTTTAGCAAATAAATAATCGAATCTCTGGACTATATGTGTATTTAATGCTCAGCACGCTTTGTTTAATTTTAGCCACAGACAAAAAATGGTGCCAACCTTCGGCGAGACGCGATAAATCAAACATTATCGTTCTTAATATAGATGCGTGACGAAATGGCTCTCTCGACATTAATCTTACACTTCCTAATACTAATTTGGACGAATAGTTTCGAATACAGTGGCTTGATTTATTGACCGGTGTTTACAAAAATACAAAGTGTTAATGTTACTTTTTACAAATAAGAAGACGGTACGAGTAAATCCACTTGCCCATACTCATTGCACTGAGTAAAAATCTGCAAATGTTTGCCTGAAATCACTTAATTAAATATTTATATAAAGGCTCATCAGTAGACCTACTCGTAGTTAAAATCTTTGACGAAGGAATATAAAGTTGGAACATACTCGCATTGACGCCTCTTTTGGTTTATGTCAAAAAGAGCAAGACGACATGGTCCAAGTACACAATGAACTGTCAGTGAACCTTCTCTCGCTGTACTCCGCAATTCTCGCCTCCGTGATGAAGCTGATTAAGCCCTAATTGTCTTGAACGCCATCTTGCGTGTGTAATAAAGAGTATCTCGCGTATTTATAGACTGTGCCGTATTGCGAGGTTATCCTCGCGTGTCGCGGATGTGACAATCAGCGAAGTCAGGGGTTCAACTGCCGAAATAGACTGCAGTTGGGTACGTTCTTCGTTTGTCTTATCAGGAGATAAGCCTGGTGGATTATGTGCATACAATGGGCTAGTTAAAAAAACTTGAATACAAAACCTTTGAAATCGGGCGCCTGTTGCGAATTGTATCTCCGTTTGATGTCACGAACAGAGACTTTTAATAAATGTCTTTCATTTTCCTTTGTCAACGTTTTGTAGAGGACGGAAATTGGAAATGGCCATTCTAGAACTGTTTTTTAGCTCTTAGGTATTGGTATTGATGTTATCCGACGGTTCTCTCTTGTGGGTTCAGAAGTAGAGCAGCAATCGATGGCGACCTACAACACGCGACACCGCGTGCCGAAGGTCTAGGTTAGGACTTCGTCGGTGTACGTACAGTAAGGCAACAGGTGCGTGCGTGGTGGATGGAGGTGGAGAGAGATGATTTTCGGAGGGTAGTTTGGGTTAGCTTGTTGTTACCCGACTACGCGACGCAAAGGAGTGGTATTGTGTTTAACAGCCTATGTATGTATGTTCCTTTGAAGCACTACACAGACCAAACGCCTCGACCGATTTTATAATTCATACGTCAAACGATTCCTCTTAGTCCGGGGAGTGTCACTAAAGACATGACGTTGGTGAAAATCCAATATGGCGACTACTGGAAGCCATTTTGTGAAAATGAAAAAAATTAAAGTCGACAAACTATATCGAGTGCGGTATCGTTGAATAGGTATTTAAAAATCATTATTAGGTTAAGCTCCATTTTTCGATTTGACCAACCGTTTAGGATCTATATATATATATATGCTGCCGAGCATGTTGAGCATGTTTCTTAAAGCGTACCTATTAGTAGCTAGGTACTCATAACAAAAAGGTATAAAATAAAAAACACATAATTTAAAAAATCCAAAAACCCGACTGCTTAAAAAAGAACCAAATAATGTACATACAAAAACTGAAAAGAAAAAAACAAGTACTTAGATGTCCGGTGGTCTAGAATTCTATAATATTATTATGGAATGAATACTATTGAAGAACATAAAATATTTTCTAATGATCGTAACATAACAACTGAACAGCCAGGATCCATTGAAATATTAGTGTTACAGTTTACAGTCAGCACCACATCATACATATGAATATATAGCGTACCTTATAATATTAATTATTATTATTATATAAAGTCAATTGATTAAAGGCTATATTTTATAAAAGTAGCTATTATGACTCCTGCAATATTGTTCTGGGAGGTTGCGATGGTTGTATAAATAGCAGGGTAGAAACTAAATGGTGTCACTTTATTCTTGACTGTTGAGTTTGTAAGACGTTACTCTGTTCGATCTCTGTTCTATTTAAAAACATTGCAACGATATAATCTATTTACGGCGAATCGGGTTTCTTGCTGCTTCTTTCCCCGAATGTTATATCGCCTGAAGCAGCTTTAACTGTATAAGTGATAAATAAATAGTTCTACATAGCAACTGCGATGTTTGACTCCGCATCCTGAATATACTGCTGCGCCAACGAGTAATCATCGGTGACACTTCAGAAGTGGGATGCCGGAAAATAAACCCGCCCTGCCCACGGGTGACGACTGCAAGAAAAGATTTGCGAAACATGGCAAAATCGGTGAAGAATGTACACAAAAGGATGGAGATTTTTTTTTTTATGGACAACTGGAATATATTCAACATGAAACAACAAGAAACTGGAGAAACAAGAAGATGAAGACAATGTAATTACTAGAACCCAATCAATGATGCTGCTGTACTACCTAAATTCCATGCTGTTGCTGTTGCTGTTAAGAGCGCCAGTGTCAAGATCTTTTAATGTCCATCTGCAGTGGAAGCCGATTCCGCATCACAACTTAAAGGTTAGATATATTTGTTTGTTAGCTCTGCTTATGTGGATACTTATACCAAAATCCTTGCTTCATACCGTACCGTTGGTACGTGATTTTTGTTTTAGTGTAGTTTACGGTTAGCGTAGGTTACCGTACGTAAATGTCGTACCTACCAGAAAGAAAAACTATGTTAGTTGCACAAACAGTACGTAAAGAATATTCGTATCAATTTTTACAAAAATCTCGGTGCACAAAATGTATCTATTATGCGTTTGACTTTATTGGGGTACCTAAGTATTTCAAATAATGTTCCGTTATTAAGTTTTCATTACCACTGCAGGTATGTTTGACTAGCAAGATTTATTTAGTTAAATTTAAACAATAATGTCAGTCCATAATCGGGAATATTGTTATACTAAAATATGTAAACTATAAATGCATAAGTAGATTGTATTGGTGGTTTGTCCTGTTGGAAAATGAAGATTTTTGTCAGCAAACCAGCAAACATGTTTTTATTATGTGGAGTTTTGTAGTAATTTACTTACATGCTATTTAAAATATAGGTACTTTGAAATCTACCCACACTAGGGTAATTATCGTTAAGATAATTTGGTTCTAAATTATGTTCTCTTGTTTCATGATCTAACATGCATCGGTGTTCATGGTTATTTTTCCGGAGACCGTTGCCACCGCTTGGGCCGTACAGAAGAGCACCTGGCTGTTGTGGCGTATCAGGAGCTGCTTATTCTGGGTAAGATCGAAACATGTAATTTGTTTAATATGCTGTGTGAATTTTGCAACTTTAATCTAATAGTTTATGACAGTTTTTCAAGATACGGCTTTCGTGTATCCATGTTGTTATCATAATAAGTTACGACCCGTTTTATTATATTATGTCGAATAATATTCACCTTACAATAGATTCAAACCATGGGGTGTAGTAGCATAAATGCGAGACTTTTGTCTGGGCTTTATGTTTCTGGGCTTGATTGTTGGCATCTTCTTGCTACGCCATGCTTAGTATTTGGGAAGGTGATAAGAGACTTTTGAGAAACAATATGATATTGAGTATGTGTACTGACACACGAAAGTATTATTTAGTATTCATTGCAACTACAATATAATTATTTGATCCTTATATATTTAGCGGGTATGCCGTTATTAGCAATCGTGATAAATAGGAAATGGAAGGTAAATGCTTTATAGCAATACGATACCCTAGTTTCTATAGTAGGTATATAGATAAATTAGGTAGTACACTCGTAATAATGCCATGCATCTTGGTAATACAGTTTGCTAGTGCAATTTTAGGATACAATTTAACGATGCAGTTTCATAATGCACTTTAACAATGCGTTAAAACATTAGAGTTTCTGAAGTTCACAACAGTGTTGGTTAGAAATTTTTAGTTTAGATATGCAGTTTTCCTATTAAATTTTTGAGTGCAGTTTAACAATGCAAATAGCAGTGTAGGTACCTATGCAATTGAGCAATGCGGTTATAATACGGTATAAAGTTTGGTAAAACTATCTAGAGATGCAGTTCACTCTTTAGGTTAGAAATGCAGTTGACTAAACAATATACCTATAGAGATACAGTTAGAAGTACAATTAACTATAGTTAGAGGTGCGGTTAACTACGATTAGAAGTGCAGTTAACTAATATAGTAAAAGTTTTAGTTAACTATACAGTTAAGAGTTATACTAACAATACAGTTTAGAGTTTCAGTTAAATATACAGTTTAGAGTTGCAGCTGACTATACAGTTTAAAGTTGCAGTTGATTATACAGATTAGGTTTAAAGTAGCAGTTAAATATACAGTTTAGAGTTGCAGTTAACTATACAGCTTAGAGTTACAGCTAACTATACAGCTTAGAGTTGCAGTTAACTATACATTTTAGAGTTGCAGTTAACTATACATTTTAGAGTTGCAGTTAACTATACATTTTAGAGTTGCAGTTAACTACATAGGTACAGCTTAGAGTTACAGCTAACTATATCTATACAGCTTAGAGTTGCAGTTAACTATACATTTTAGAGTTGCAGTTAACTATACATTTTAGAGTTGCAGTTAACTATACATTTTAGAGTTGCAGTTAACTATACATTTTAGAGTTGCAGTTAACTATACATTTTAGAGTTGCAGTTAACCAAACAGTTTAGAGATGCAGTTAACCAAACAGTTTAGAGTTGAAGTTAACTATACAATTTAGGGTTGTAGTAACTATACAGTTTGGAGTTGCAGTTAACTTTACAGTTTAGAGATGCAGTTATCTACACAGTTTAGACTTGCAGTTAATTATAGAGTTCAAAGTTGCAGTTATTTATATAGTTTAGAGATACAGTTAACTACACAGTTAACTATACAGTTTAGAGATGCAAGTAACTATACCGTTTAGAGATGCACTTAACTTTACAGTTTAGACATACAATTAATTATAATTTAGAGTTGCAGTTAACTATACAAGTTAGAGATGCTTTAACCATAGTTTGAAAATGCAGTTAACTATACAGTTTAAGGATGCAATTAAGTACATAGTTTGAGGATACAGTTAACAATACAGTCTAGAGATGCAGGTGAACTAAACTATACAGTATAAGATGCAGATAACTGTACAGTTTAAACAATTGAGTTTGAAGAATAAATCAATAAATAAATAAATTTAAAATAAATTTAAATAAATAAATAATTTAAAATAAATTCAAATAAATAAATAATTTAAAATAAATTTAAATAAATAAATAAATTTAAATAAATGAATTTAAATAAATGAATTTAAATAAATAAATTTAAATAAATGAATTTAAATAAATAAATTTAAATAAATATATTTAAATTAATAAATTTTAATAAATAAATTTAAACATATAAAATAAATAACTTAAATGGTTAACTTAAATTTAAGTTAAATAAATAAATAAATTTAAATACAAAATTTAAATAAAATAAATATAAAATAAAAAGATATAAAATAAATAAAATAAAGTTTAGCACTGTAACTTAGTGGTGCAGTTCAGAAATACAATTAAGCGATGTCCCTTAGAAATACAAAGTAGTTAGCAATGCTGTTAAACAATGCAATTCATTTAAAGTTTACAGATTAGGAATACTGTTTAGAAAAGCAACCTAGCAACCTATAGACAGGTTAGCAATACTAATGAAACCCAGCAATGTATAGAAAGTTTATGAATACATACATATAACATACATATAATCACGCCTTTATCCCTTACGGGGTAGGCAGAGCACCAAGGGCCGTTGGAACCACATGGTGCCACTTCTGACCAATTTTGAATACAAGTTTATGAATACAAGTTCACAAAATCAGTTTAACAATCCAGATGAGCCAGGCAGTTTAAGAATATGTTTGAATCACAACGGTTAGCAATAAATACAGTTTAGTAATATGGTTTTATAATCCAATTTTACAATGAAATGTAACAGTGTAGACCTGAACTGTAACTTAGTAGTTAAATTAATATTCATATTACAGTATAGAAATACTTTGCGATGATAGATATAATACAACAGGAAGTTAACATAATAATGCTAACATAATAGCATAATAAATATAAAAAACATCGTGAAAATATTTAGCAAATTTAATGTGCCTCTGCAAAAGTCTGGTGCAGTTTCAATAAGTTCGACTAATGTAGATCACTTAGAATAATAACGTACCATATGAGAAGTAGGTACCTACGGTTCATGGTGTTAACAAGTCGTAGATACTGCTAGTAAGAAAATTTTTATTAAGGTTATTCAATTGAGTTCTAGATTTCTAATATTAGTTCAATGTGAAGCTAGTAAAATTTATAAAATAATTAGGAAAAATTACGGGGAATGTTAAAACTTACTGGTTTAAGGCTATGTTTGAGGAAAGTATATTACACAATGATATGAATAGTGCCTAGAACTAAGTAAAGTCTATCACTGAGCTTTAACTGAAACCTGTAGAACTTGTCTTGATGTTGTATATGTGACTTAGTCTCTGTGACATAACCCACATTGTGATGTATTCAATCTATGTCTCCTAAACAAGAATCTACTCCTACTTAAGAAATGGAAACACCTTAGAGTTTTCGACCTTGTTCCAGCTATTCTCCTCTATGCTTGTACTGAAAATAATATTAAGTGTCTTTGTGACGTATGATCTATATGACGATGTTGTGTCTGAATTATCCATAGAAAAAAGGAATGAATTATCTACCTATTTATTGCAATTATTATACTTCTAGTTAGGTACAAAAAGGGGGAATCGTCATCGTTTTCAGCCAATTGCAGTCCACTGCGGGATGTACGCCTCCACCAGAGCACGTCACACTACTTGATCTCCCATTTTGTCATCAAATCACTGCCAGCCCCATTCTTTAAGTCATCAGTCTATCTGGCTGGAGCGCGTGCAACGCTACGCTTACCGATGATATTTTTAAAAAAATAAGGGGAAATAGAATAAATAAAACAATAAAATAATTTCAGTGTAGGATAATAACTTAAATATTATACATAGGTACTTTTACAAGCTTCAGAAAGTTAATTACAATGAACTTATAAGCCCCAAATAGTAAGCCAACTTCTGTCCAAAAAAAAGTACTATGTGAACTCTCCAAACTTAAGCGATTCGTTCGCCCACTATAATTGATCAGCTACTACTTCTCTACTTGGAATGCATGATTATAATAATTGACTCTACAAATAAGTAGATAAATAAATACTTTTAGTACACACAGTTAAAAATGAAATAAGACTTAAGTACCCGAATCAAAACGAAAGAATCGCATACCTACCCGTTTGCAAAAGATGAAGACAAAGAATAATGCAGTTTACTGTCAGGTCTGCCATTATAACGACAGTGTGCTTCCATAATTATTATAACGTTGTCTATGTGACGCTGTCTATGTGACCCTGTCTATGTGACGCTCGCTGCCTATGTGACGCTGTCTATGTGACGCTGTCTATGTGACGCTGTCTATGTGACCCTGTCTAGGTGACGCTGTCTATGTGACCCTGTCTATGTGACGCTGTCTATGTGACGCTGTCTATGTGACACTGTCTATGTGACGCTGTCTATATGACGCTGTCTATGTGACACTATACATATGACGCTGTCTATGTGACACTGTCCATATGACGCTGTCTATGTGACACTGTCCATATGACGCTGTCTATGTGACACTGTCTATGTGATTTAATGTTCTTTTTTTGTGTGATATTATATTTATTGGGAACAGCTGAAATCTGCGTGAATTTTATTTTACAGATCCTCGTCCAACCCACTAAGAGTGAGCGCCGTGGGACACGGCTTATGCAGGATGGCCGAGTGTTACAGTTTACAGTCAGCACCACATCATACATATGAATATATAGCGTACCTTATAATATTAATTATTATTATTATATAAAGTCAATTGATTAAAGGCTATATTTTATAAAAGTAGCTATTATGACTCCTGCAATATTGTTCTGGGAGGTTGCGATGGTTGTATAAATAGCAGGGTAGAAACTAAATGGTGTCACTTTATTCTTGACTGTTGAGTTTGTAAGACGTTACTCTGTTCGATCTCTGTTCTATTTAAAAACATTGCAACGATATAATCTATTTACGGCGAATCGGGTTTCTTGCTGCTTCTTTCCCCGAATGTTATATCGCCTGAAGCAGCTTTAACTGTATAAGTGATAAATAAATAGTTCTACATAGCAACTGCGATGTTTGACTCCGCATCCTGAATATACTGCTGCGCCAACGAGTAATCATCGGTGACATTAGCTTGGCTATCGGATAATGGATGTACGAGTACATTATTTGGTTCTTTTCTAAGCAGTCGGGTTTTTGGATTTTTTTATTATGTTTTTTTTTTTTTAAATAATGCAATTCTCAATTACTAGTTGATATATCTTGCAAAGGGAAGTTCTTCATTATCATGTTTTCATTAGCTTGTCTGTATGTACAGCTGGCATTGCAGTAGTTGCTCAACATAATATACCTTGTTTTACCAATTTATTTTAATGCAAATGGCGTTTATGGCCGAAATATTTAACTTAACCACAAAAGCATTATGTACTTCACTTTAATTCTTATTTATGTAAAAACAGTCCATTTAAAATAAATATTACCTACACTTGTTCCAACAGGCAGTGTAGTACAGAAAGCTAATAATCAAATTATATTTATTTAGACAATTGTGTTGTGAGGGGAGATATGTTTGTAGAGCTGTTCACCGAACATACAAACGATATTGATTAATGTATTCAATTTAAATTTGCAGCTTCTATCTACTCGTAATAGGTACCAGTCACTACTACGGCCCCCTTATTATCTAACTAGCAAAAGCAAAGCGATAGCGAAAATTGTACAAAAATCGCTGATTGATTGTCAAATTCGTATTACATAAAATGAATTTCAAAGGAACTTTGATATTTCAAGGCGACTGTTGTACAATTTTCGCTTGCTTTGGCTTTGCTATTGCAAATTAGGTAACCAGGAGGCCTTACTAGTTACTTAGAATAGTAATGATTTATTTCAAGGGCTAAAACTTATTATATTACAAGCACAACCATTGCTTGTGTTAGTGGCCTAGTGTTTTGCTCGTATTCTTTGTGGTCACTTTTCCTTTGATGGTAACACTTTGTTTTAATTGATTTTCTATTGGTTGAGTGTGATTGTCAATTTTAAGAGTGATAGCGAAGATCGCAAAGCAATTTTCGAATCATTTTCCCATAGGAATAAGTACCTACCTAAGGTTTATGCTCAAGGTCTTAAAACTTTTTAGAATTTACCCAGCTTATGATTACTACATGTGACTTATCAACCTTACTAAAACCAAGTGTTTCTCAATACAATGCCAATAAGCTAAGAATACAGCAGTAGAAATGCCATAAATGGCGTTCCGATGATGCGTCTAAATCGGTCCGGTGGTTTTCAATCTGTCCGTGTGTTAAGCTATTCCCGTTAGGTTATAAACGGCGCTCCGGCCTGGGTAAATTTAGAGACGGCCAAACGACGCCGCAATATATAATCTTCGCACCTGATTGGATGCAGGCCAGGAATAGAACTAGAGTGCGTTCCAGCAAATAATGCCTTTGAACGATGGCGCTAGTTGCTTTTTGTTTTACTACAATATCTGTGTAAATGCATAAGAAAATGTTGGTCCCGAAATCAGGCACGGGAGTTGTTCTATGGATCGGACTGTAGTTATTATCAAAGCTTTCGTATTCTGCAGTTTAGCTGACCAGTCCTAATGCAGTGGAAGTTTCCACGGAAATTTATAATACCGGGCCTTGTTACCTATAAGCTGTAGAGATAAGCAGCTAGAAATATACCGAACGAGTTTACCTATCTACGATTAAACATGAACATTAACATCCAATCATTCGTGAATACTTTTACTGACAGCCCATAAACACACATTTTCACTAACTTTCGTTGTAGCGTTAGAGATCACGAACAAGAGATTTCAGATTTTAATGTATAGGTATAATACAACCATGCATCTGTATTTTCCCTCTCTTCCTACTTATCAAATAATACGTAAATTGATGTAAATCTATTTGATTATCACCTATTAAATTCAATTAAAATTCGTCATCAATAAGTAAAGAGTTACACGCACGAGTTCTAATTATTTAGATTAGGCTCATTAATTTTGTCAATCCTTTTTGTACGGCCAACGAAGTAATTGACTGAAATGAACTAAATGAAGGGTATACAACTACCACTAGTTTGAAGATGAAGATGAACTATTGGCTGGAAGGGGAGACGTTTGATTTGCCGAAACTCCTTCGGAAACGACGGGATTCAATTTACGCGAACGAAGTCGCGGTGGGTTCCGGACATTTGAATAGATTTCCGCAGTAAATATGGCATACTTTAGTACTTACCAGTGTTACGTTGTTTGCGCAGTTTGTGGTATTCGCGAATCACCGGATACCTAATTTGGGACCGAAACATTCCGTATAACTAGCCAGAAGTGGAACGGAACATTACGGATAACTAGATTCTCAAACATGTATTTGTTTGTATGTTTAGAAACTGGGATAGCATTTAAAACTTCGGAATAGATTAATGCTTATGTTAGATACATAACTTAATGGTTTACGATCAATTACAATAATATTGATTCAATAACGGTGTAAAATTCAGATCAGAAATTGCAGATCTTAAATTAAATATTTAAATTGCTTTCACAGATTAATTGAATCACCCTCCGTATCTTGACTTGATCTCTAATATAAAATTACGGCTTTACTCTTTCCTTAGAGTGGTTGATTTCTGTAGATGTCTAGTTTGCAGAAAAATGGCGGGTAGTTCAAAATTTTTAAAGGTTATTTGCGTTATGCCCGGATGGCTTGACTTCAATCGGTTGTTTTTGGGTAGTTTTTTCTACTCGCAACATCTAATCATCTTGGTTGATTGGATGTTGAAACATCGAGGTGATTGGTTGTTACGTTTATGTCTTAGTAAACGACAATCCCACCAAAAACATCTTTTGTTACTATTACTGTTCTCTTTTTAGGTGCATTCCAATTCATAAATTATGGTATTTATCTCTATGTATCTATCAATCTGATATAGCTTGCACTGGCCTTACTCTGCAATCCTCTCTCTCTCTCTTCCCCAAAACGACTTTACATTTCGATTCGATTTATTTTGTTTATAAAAAAAATACTACGAGAAATTAACCGTTATATCTGTCATGTCATGCGCTACACCCGTACCCTGCGCTTATACATGCATTGTTGAAGGTGTGAATTTATTAGTCTTCAATTTTTTGAGTAATTAAGCCCATTGCTAGACTAATTTTTTATTATTTTTTATTTATTATTATTATAAATACAGTGTCAAATATATTTCTAAGTTGAAGTCCCACAAAACTGTTAAAACAGTTTGTCTGCGGGATCAAGGGTATCTTATATTATTGTTATATATTTAGATAGCATTTGTTTGTATGTTTGTTACTGACAGCACCTTCATAATATTTTACATATTTTCTTTTGCTTTGCAACTGACGAGGCCGCCTTTCTTCTGCATGTCAACAGGATAAACCGTTCGATATTCGAGAATGCAATCCGTATTCGTCACCCTATTCGCCGAGATGTGGTCAAATTACGTTTCCATCAGACTTTACTGTTGATAACGCTTCTTAATTATCCAATCTTATAACAATGTAGAGCTGTAAAATTATTTTCAATATCATTGTGATATTATTTAGTAGAATGGAATGCACTTGCTGCATCACTGCGATGTCATGCGTTCACCTAAATGCCTCCGTTGATTTAGGTCGCAGCACTTTATGTGACGTTTTGGACGCAGTGCATCGTGAGGTGTCCGCGCCGCGGCCGAGATGGCCGAATTTAATACCTACCTATTGTTTACGATCCCCATCTATTGCGGCGACGCATAATTATGCCAAACATATTCAGCAGCAGCGAAGATTTATCGCGCTGGTAACGAGCATCGGGAACATGTTTATTTTGGCAGCCGACAATGGGATTACTGTTATCGCTGTCCATTACTAATATTGTCGTAACCGCCCGACATCCGCTCGCTTATTGCGCTAAAAATAGAACGTTTCGCCACCCGACGGGAAACTAATTGTTTAAAATTAGCATAATAAGGAAAATTGTGTTGTAAAATGTGTGTAAAAATAAAGTGCTATTGTAACTGCAGTAGAGTGTGATTAATGTGGAGTCTGCAGCAGCCTTGACCGCGATGCGGCAGACGGTGGGACGCCTGCGCGCGCGCAGCTCGCTGCCCTCTTATTAGCGCTATTAGCTGTACACTCGATAATTTTCCTTCCCATAACTTGATTAGAGTTTGCAAACAAGTCGGTTGCGATGGTTTCCGCGTCGTCGTTTGTTTGTCTGCAAATGGTTTTGTGTCTCGCCAGTGCCAGCCCCCCTAGCATGACCACGCATCGTGGATATCGTTTCGTACGATATAGGATATAGTATCGTCTCTATACAAAATTCAACATGGCGGCTATCGTATTTTGACAGGCTAAATGCGTGTTTTCGCAGGTAATGCTACTTGGGCTGATCGCGACCGTTTCGACCGCTCTATATTTACAATGGGATTATTGTAAGTAACGCTGACAGATATTACGCGTTTAAACTGAAATGATTCCTTTGTGAGACTATGAATCATGCGCGGGATGAAATCTCCGCAATTTTCCAGTCGATAACCGTATTTCATATTGACAGTTATTTGCTATTCCTAGTAAGCAGTAATTTGTAGTGCATTTTATTAGAAACCGCAATATCTGATGACTTATTATTATAGAGAGTATGATATACTGTAAGTGTAGAGCATCGGCAATATTGCTCTGTAATATTTAGGTTAGCCATTCATCAAATTGCGTTCTAAGAATTACCAGTCTTCAATGTTTAGGCTTAGAGTTGAGTATGTCGGCATATTCCCACTATGCTGGCCGTAAGGTCCACGTGGGAATGCGTGTTGCAACGCTGCAAGGTGATGCACCAGAATAGTTCGTTGTGCAACCCTTCCCCTCCCCCCAGCCAGGGTCGGCTACTGAGAATGATGCTGGCTTCTAAATAGCTTCATAGTGGTTTATGGACTTGTTAACTGTTTGAATATTTTGATGTAAGTTTATTTGTTCATGCATTACCCTGTGGAAAATAACATAGCTGCATATGTAAGTAAACACATCGCTTCACAGTAAATTACCCTTACTTGTTATTGTTTCGTATGTCGTATTAATGGAAATTTAAGAATTATGGAAAGGGTGATTATGGGTCCCAGTGTCTGGGCTGTTATTGTGATTTAATAAATAAGTTGACTATCATTGATATATGAACTTGACAATATACTCCGGAAAATTCTTACCAAATACCAACATTATTTCCGCTGTTATAAGTTATAACTGGTGCTGCAGTTGTGATTTCTGTAGTATCAGATCCAGGGCACTTCTATTGTTTCTGGTTCCGATGGAACAAGGAATCCTTAGGAATGGCACATGGGTTTAGTGTGAATGTTGCGCTAAAATTTTTCTCGTCATGCCCCAATGTCGTGTCCATTCGAACTGGGTATTATTCCATGATCAATCATCCATCCGGATCGCTACTGATTGGGCTAGGCAGGAGCCGGATAGAACCGAAATCAACATGCACGTGCATAGAGGAATAAGAGCACGTGTAACAATGTTTGCTAGGAGTGGTTTTCGAATTGGATATTGCTATTATTAGCTTTCGCAGTATTTCCATATCTTCGATATAATCTTAGCTTTATCTTTAAATTTTAAGATACGCGATGGTATAATCTGTGAGTTTGTTAATACGGTACAAATATAATCTAGATTTCCGTACTGTACCTTTTCGTGAGGGTTCAGAAGATGATGATGAACGTCTTCTCAATCTTCTAGTATCCTTGCCCTTTCTTGGACTCGTATATGATTGTTGGTAATCTTTAAAATTTACACACAGAATTTTACCTGCCGTATACCTATGGAGTCCACATGTGCCAATCGTGACGCCTATTGACGCGCCCGCTGCGGAGCCAAGTGGGCCGGCGACCGGGAAGTAAGCAGAATGTACGGAATCAAGTGCGGGGAGAGGATAAATATACCCAGGGTAATCAGATGTAGGGTAGATTCCACAGATAGAGGGAGATATAAAATTATAAGATAGTTGCGTCGTTTCATAAGACATTTATAGTAAGACGTTAAATATATTGCCTTTACAAGAGCCCGTTAATAATCGAAATTCGCCAAAATCCAATACAAATGTACAATCATACTTAATTCGAAAGTGTGTCATCAGATTATTTCATTCACCTCCTTGTTTCTAGTAAACTTTTATAAAGTTTGTGTTGCACGATAGTAATACGCATTCATTTTCGGCGGGAAAAGCTGGAAGGGTGCAGGTGTAATTTTCTCGTGAAATCAAAAATTATTTGTAAATGGCTTGCATGTGTCCGTAAAGTGATATTTTCTGGTAGTTAAGTTATATTTTGATTACTTGTGATGTGAATCTAGTGTGTGTGCATGGTTTTATACGCAGGTAAGCTGAGTAAAACTTTAGCCGGAATACGATCTCTTCATGGGCCCATGTAAATTGTTTCTGCAATTATTTTACATTTTAACTAACTTTACACTCGTTCTTGAGGATTTTCCCGACGATTCCATTCATCTTCATCATTATCATCCATCATGAATTCAGAAATCATTTACTAAAGACAATGGCTGTATGGGCTTAGTTCCCCTTGCCTTTCCTTCGGGATAAACTAAACAAAAAAAAAAAGTAATACGCATGTGTCAATCAAATACATAATAATATGCTGGTCTGATTTAGGTTTCACATCCACAAGACACTTAGCACCAAACGTCTTTCAACTTGTGATATCACTTGTCATTACAATCTTAATGAGTTCATTTATTGTAAAGTTCTGCCTGACATGCGACGTGTAACGGAGCTGCCTTCGCATTAGTCCATCGTGTCTGACAAGTTTTTGTCGATGGATAGCAACTCTGCCTTTTCCTCATCCGTGGAGAACGATTGCAAAGATCTGTGTCGTGTGCCTGTCCCCTGTTACACTTTCACACACATCTCTAGCGATGAGTGATGTTTGGAAGATGTATATTATAGTGATATGCGGCCTGTGACTTGTGATTAGATCACCCTGTCGTGTCATCAGTTCTCGTTGTTTTGTTCCCATCGTTTAAGTGTTCTGATTCTCAAGGCATTTCTAGCGTCAGGGCATCGGGTTAAATGAACTACGAAGA
This sequence comes from Carposina sasakii, assembly GCA_014607495.2. Taxonomy (NCBI): domain Eukaryota; kingdom Metazoa; phylum Arthropoda; class Insecta; order Lepidoptera; family Carposinidae; genus Carposina; species Carposina sasakii. The sequence goes on along the minus strand of CP053160.1, from coordinate 653,359 downwards.
GCGTTACAGATGTGATACAAAATAGTGAGATGTTTTTAACCAATGGTTTTGGCCCATTTGGACCGAAGTTGTTTATTTAGATTTCATTCGGTTCTTGTGCATTAATAACGGTCTATCTGATCGTGTTCTCTTGCTCCCTCAATGCACGATTAGTAGATATAAAGTGAGATGTGAGAACTTTCTTAACTTTGCATCAAGGTCTATTTACATAATGGCTTCCCGGTAGTTCTCGGCCTGTAAGTGTGATTAGTTTTAAATTGGCCTAAACTGTATACTCAGTCTTTATTGAATTAGGAAAGCTCCAGTGACGGCCTTGGCCTGCTTCCTGGGTTGCAGTCCACGAGCTATTTATACTATAAATTTTATACTATAATGTTTATTTATTTATTGCATTATTTATACAGATAAAGCCATTATTTATACAGATAAATCTTTGTAATCTCAGTGAAATTCCAATCTCGAGGGTCGGCAGGAATCTCCCCAGCTGATGTGGCCAGCGTGCACGATAATGGCAGGAAAAGTACGGCCGGCCATGCGGTGACACATATACATGTGTCTTATCGGAACTATACACTGGACGGGCTACGTATGTTTACAATTTGACTGTTGATTTGTTTATCGCTGATTGTTAGGGTTTTACCGATGGTGGAAAACTTATTTTTGTATCTAGGGTGACGCATGTTAATCTACAATATTAATTGGGAGATTATTATTTACGTAGGAAATGATTGTTAACTTGTTGGTTTTTGGGATTCATGTATCTAAAAGTCTGATCAATTGAATGCCCCGTTCGCCCGTATGACTCAATTGGTGCGTCAGCTGACTTTATCAAATTATTAAATGGATCATTGATATTTAGTAGACCTTTGTGCGTCTATCTAAATGTCATGTGATCAGTTTACTCGTATAAGAGACCGACCGATTTTTTATTTTTATGTTTCGTACTCTAGAGGTCACCAACCCGCCTGCCCAGGTTGGTGACTATGGGCAAAAACCCCCCTATGACAGTAGCCTTGTAGCCTGCGCTGGAGGAGGTTGCATTGAAACTGCATACCCAATTTGGAAGATGCGTCTGCGTCAGCTGACTGATAGTGCGGGGCCACCGGAAGGGCGACAACCGCGCCGGATGCGCTATCGCTCGTACCGGTGTCGCGCTGCCTGGCCCACTCGCTGCCCACGGCGCGGCTGGATATGCCAATGACTTTTATGTATTTATATACCGTTGCTTAGTACACACGGCACAAGACCTTATGGATCTTAATGTGGGACTAGGTTAATGTGTTGTGTAGTGTGTGAATATTATTATTATTATTCGTGAAAACTGCATCGAAATCGGTTCAGCCGTTTCTGAGATTAGCGTGCACAAACGCACAGACAAACAGACAAACCGACAAACATACAAAAATGTCAAAAATCATTGTTTTGGGTACTATTGCGTTGATAAAGGTCTCCTTCGATGTACAGACAACGACCCGTTACATTTATATTATATGTATAGATTAAGTATTTTTTATCGGATCCACATACCTAGGGGTAAAAACAAGATTTACTACAAGCTTAATCATATCGGTTTTAATTTTCTATTACTAAACGCTTAATTTTACTGTCGGATATTTTATTTGCGCCTCTTAATAATAATATCCAGTTTCTAAAACCAACTCAAACGTAACACAGATGTGGCAAAATTAGCAAACAACGCCAATAGTTTTTAGCATCGACAGAAATATCTGTGAACAAAAACTGACGCGGAAATCCTATTCGAATGGGCTCGAAAATAGATGCGTTGACAGGTCGCGGGCGGGCGCGGGTGTTGCTGCGCGTACGCAGGTTTCGTGGCCACTGCAATTTGTACGCGGGATAGCCTGTACACATAGAAGGCAAACGACGAAACATGCTTGATTAAGGTTGTCTTTTACCAGGAGCATTTCTCTGAAACTTTCCGATGTCAGCTGAGCAATTGGTGCTCTAGAAACTAATTGCAACGGCTGCATTTACTAACATTCATTCTGGACGTGCAGTTGTGTTTTTTATTTAAATCATCGAAACCAGTCTTGCGGCCGCTGCAAGCGCTGCCTGCCACCGGGATCGAAGGAGCACGTCAGTTTTTGATGTCTCTTACTGTTAAAATTCTCTATGATTAAATATATTGTTATTTAATCGTCCCAAATGAAACATGATATTTATTTCTAATATTGTAAAAGACTTTATTATTAACATAGGTACTTATTTGAATGTTTTGTTACAGGTAAATAAACAACATTTAACGTGTGTGTGGTACACAACACCTCGTCGAAGGTGCGGGTTGGGGTGAATATCCGTGAGTTACAAAACAAACTATCCTTTTGGCCACTTACGTATAGCCTTAAGTATAACCTTTTTCGTTAATTTGTTTGTCATTGCTTAATTTAATGATAAACATATATCTTAACACTTTTTGTCATCTCTATTAGTTTAAATCGTCTATAAGCACTTGTGTTAGGTGCTCCCCAGGTAATATAAAAACCTTTAATTTGTAATGTTAATGCGGATTTATTATATGTAGAGGTCATTAGGTGCAGTATTATACACGGCTTATAAATAGACGCAATAAATTACGTAACGCCTAAATATGTCTTGTCTAGCAGAAATACGAGATATTGTAACGTCAATAAAAACATTGAAACTGTTTTTAAAACAAATTGCATAATGCAAACATTGTAGCAGTTTTATTGCTGAGTATAAAGTTATTTTATGTCTCAATAATATACTGAAGTAGTACGATTTGCCTATACTAAGTAAACAAATGAAAATAGGTAATAGATTCGAGATTGTAGAAAAGGAAGGTAGAAATATATGTAAATAACTTAAAACTACTTAGGGCTATGGCGTACCTATGGGGGGGTCGGTTGACCATCTTAATTTTTACAGGATGGTCAATCGATTTCTTTTAACTAAAATAATTTGTAACATTAACTGCTACACCATCTGTTAGCTTATTAAAACTATCGATACAAAACAAATATTTATGTTGCCCGAGCTAAATTTAATGTTTTACCGTGCGTCTTGCAATTTTTCAAATTCTTTTATAGCTCTACAGTACCTACGGGTGGGTTATCATAAGGAACCTTTTTATTTTATTTATTTATTATTATTATCATAAATACAGTGCAAAACTTATTTCTAAATTGAAGTCCCACAAAACTGTTAAAACAGTTTGTCTGCGGGATCAAGAATTGTCCAACAATCCGATGTCTAATAGAATTGTTGACTAATAAGAATCGACTTATTTGTAGGTAGTACTCAACAAACATATTTGGATCTAATAAACATTTACTTGTCTTTTTCCTTCTAAAAATAGGTACTTGAAAATATTATCTTTCCGTTCTATAAATAGCTTGGAATATATTAGTTTAACTAAACATTTTGTGTTTATATTTGATCGTACTTTGTCAATGATTTTTGCTACTCAATGAAGTTTATATAGGTACATACGACCATGAACGTATAGAGAATAAAGGACAGAGTGTTGTCAATACACAGAGTGAAGCATTCATAGTAAGCTCGTTAACGATATTCCTTGGAGTAGGGATGTGTAATGAAATGACGCGTTATCCACCCACACATACAAACCATAGTAAGCTCGGCGCCTACTAGAAAATACGCATACACGCGCAACGTCCCGCCATTTCGGTGCTTCAATCTGTGCATTGACAGCATTACGTCTGTTGTTCTTTATACGTTCATGATTACGACTATTTTAATCACTACATATTATAAAACAAAGTCGCTTGCCGCTGTCTGTCCGTCCCTATGTATGCTTAGATCTTTCAAACTAGGCAACGGATTTTGATGCGGTTTTTTAAATAGATTGAGTGATTCACGAGGAATGTTTATAATGCATAACTAGGGACCCGCCCCGGCTTCGCACGGGAGTAATGCACTCTCAGCGGGCGGAGCCGTGGGCGGCCGCTAGTGTTCAATAAAGTTTTATTGCATTTTTGTGGAAAAAATAGGGATTACTCCTACTCAGGCAATATATTTCACGAAATGATATTCATACCGTAGGATGTACGTACATACATACCTATATACCCTTAATTATGGGAAACGATGATTAGATTACATGCAATTTTTTTCCATGCAGTGAAGTCCGTGACATGATGTATGTCGCATTGTGCCCTAACCATACCGCGGCACGCCACGGCACAGCCGGACAGATTATATCACATAATCACTGTAATTAAGACCATTGTTTGTTCATTATAATAACCTGTTAGGCTATTTCTATTTCTCTGTTTTTGTCTCATGTATGTGTATTAGGTTAGTTTTAATTATCTGTTTCATATTAATACGATCTATTATGGTGTACTGCGTAATATTGTCAACGTGTATATAGATGGTTTACACCTAAGTAGATAATATTACATTAAAGAATGACAATTTGTAGGTATAAAGGTAGCTTAGAAACGTCATAGTTCTGCGCAATAAATATTGCACTTCCTTCGGAAATGTAGTCTGCAAAGGTTTCGTAGAGTACCTATATGCTATCACAACTATCGTCCACAAATATAATACAGTGCATAATTTGGAGATAAGGCTTGGGCAAACTGCAAAGTAATATAATAATATTAACCAAACATAATGCCTCCGTGTATGTTTATTTTGACACGGTCGCATACATTTTTTGCTCATTTCGTGCCATGCGAATATACGTTTTTGGAGAACTTAAAATGACCTCTATTTACAACACAAGTTAGATCTTAGTGCGGCGACTCCAGTTAAAAGCGCTCCGTATATACCGCACCGCGTTTATTGGCGATTAGTACCAACGCAGCTTTTTCAGAGATGTCACTTGGTCAGTAGAACTTTCGGTCGCTCTGTGCCACTTGCTATGTTAAGTACTACCAAACGGGGCGGAATTTTTACAAAAGCGTTTTGCAGCTCGTGCGTGTTCACCCATAATATACTGACCCATCAACATAGAATACATAAAAGTGTTGAATTGTGTGTTTGTTTGCGCCGCCCTCGCAACCGGCGTCCGTCAATAGGCCCGCTATAAATAGGCCTGTGCTGCGCCGGTCACGCGGAGCCCCAGCCTTGCTCCGGTCTAATCAAATAGTTATACACAGATTGGAAGAGGTTTTGGCGCATTTCTATTAGTATGACATCGCTTAGTTAATAGTTTGCCAGCCTATCTTTGAGGTGATCACTCTAATCTATTGGCCTTTATCAACGCGTGTTATCAATTAGTAAGTAGAGTAGTTATTATTTGGAACCTATATATATATATATGTACCTAAGGGAGTATTTTATTAAATAGATGTACGTTTAATTTGCTTTCGTCAACCAATCTCGCGTCGTGCTGCAGTCATAATCTTGCTGCACGGATGTTTGCAATAAAATACCTGAAACGAGTTTGTAATATTTGTGTTTGTAAAATATGTACCTATATAATACAACTCAGTTGAAACGAATTTATTATTAATCTGTTTTGAATTAATATCTAGGCGTAGTTACGAGTACTGACATGTTAGGTTTGATGCATATCTTACGGAAAATACTATCTCGGAGGTATCATGTGTTATCATATATGCGGGTTGCAGAGCACTGACTTGTCTACAAAACATTAGCCTTCCATGGCAGTTGGGTAAAATTAGAAGTGATTTTTGACCCATAACCGATAATATAATTACCTATATACCCACGACGGGTCTATTCCGCTATGTTCGATTTGGTGATATCGCCTAGGTGATATCACCTGGTTGATCATAGGTGAATTTGATCTTCCGAATAGTGACGCCTGATACAATTAAATATTTGAGTCACCTACTCAAATAAAAAAATATATTTTGGTATCCTAAAATCATCTTCGAATTAATCAATCAATCAATATCACTTTTTGTGTATTTCTCTTCTCTAGAAACTTCATAGAGTTTCTGGGCGATCATAGTGAACCCCTACGTCGATGTCAAACAAAGAAGTGATAGTGTAGTCATCAGCTTCTGCCAGTGTTACATATTATAGGCCACATGTGACAAACACCTTCGAGTTTCCAGCTTACTATGCATGAGTAACGAGTGTATTTATAGACTATCTTATCTGCTTAGTCGTATTTTTAGTTGGGAAAGTTACATGCGCGTTATCGGTGTTTGCCTATTAGTTATGGCCACGGCATAGATGGCGCACATGTGCCTGGCCTAATTCGATGTCTTTATATCAGTCTTTTAGGCGAGAGACGTGCATTTGAATTTGCCACGATGGACATAGAAGTATATGTATATCAGGGGAGTACTCGTAGAACGTATGAGAAGATAGAACCCGAGTAATTATAAATCTATACTTTTGCAGGAATGTGGTTCGATTTAATGTAAAACGCAAAGACATAGTGGAATTTTAATGAAATCAGCTTTATTTAGATTTATTTGCAATTATAATGATATATACCGACAATGTATGTAATGCAACCGGTTGCCTTGTATGGATTGTGAATTAGCATTTAAAATGAGTTATGCAATGGCCGGCTATAAATAGTAGGTAACAGAGTCCAGTAATCAAGTTTAGTTTAAAATTATTTATTTATAGCTGGACATTTGTTACTAGCCGGGAATAGCAGAGTATGGCAGTTTTGCGGCTATATTTAACTCGTTTACGGAACCTTTGTGCTAAAATAGGCAGATTGAACTGACGGATTTAGGAAAATAGGAAATCTGTACTTTGATATAAGCTTAGAATATCCTTCCTATTTATATTTTGACTAAAAAGGATTTAGATGCATGAATATGGTATATAGGTTAAATCTAAAAATTATAGAGTAAGTACTATTAATTACCAGTATAATTTGTTTGAGTATTGAGTATTTCACTTGTACATTGGAACCATATTATAAGACTTAAGTTAACATTCTATTTTTACGAATGCATTTCCTTTGTCCTTTAACAAATAAGTACTTACCTATTAATATCTACCCAGTGCAAACCGCTGTCTTTAAATTGATATCGACAAGTGAAGTAAACAAAAGAGCCGAAACTAGCAATGCCGCTCCGAAATTAGGCCCCCCCGGTATAAAAATAGTTCGGAATGCGCCGTCAGTTATAGACGAGAGGCGGGGAGCTCCGGGGGGCTGCACTAGTCTATTTCGGGGCAGGTTGCTGCAGGTTGCCGCCTGGGGGATAACAAGTGCATGGGGACAAGTGGAGTGGGAACCGTGGGGTAACACTTTGTTCTAGTACGTCTGGTCCAATAGAGGACATGACAGGAGAGTATTTTCGTGTTTTGACCTTAGATGAATTATAACTACCTAGATTCAGTGACAGCGCTCAAAAAATGACACGACAAATAGCTGCTCAGTTGTATGGCTGGGCATCTATTGTCATAAATTGATACAAGCAAAGTCGAGTCTTATGGTAACTACATAAGATTCAAGTTTAAAAATCTAATCTAATGCAGTTATTACGTTTATATAGATTTACTGGTGCCACTTTTTTAAAAGATTTCATTATGAAACCCCGCGTCTACCTATAAACACGTCACTGGTTTTGACCTAATGCCATATGTGTGTGTGAATAACGCGTCAATACACATCCCTACTCCATAGAATATCGTTGCCGAGCTTACTATGAATGCTTCAGTCACAACACTCTGTTCGTTATTTTTTATACGTTCATGGGTATGCGGTTGGGATCTCAATTTTTCGCTTTTTTTTCTTCACTGTCGACCAGCGTAATGGGAACATACATACACACAGCTGTGTTCCCTGAATGGGGTTGCCAGAAGTGCAGGCAGGATCATGCAGGGGCTCCTAGAACCACGTTTTGCATAGAGGGGCCAGATGTAAAAAATCTGTGATAACTTGTGCTAGCGCATCGCTTGAGAGAACGTCCCTGAGTTCCTTAATCGACCCTTACGACGTGCACACAAGGAGACGCAGCTGATGTATTCTAGTGAAGCCCCACATAAGCACAGGAGATGCAGTGAGAACAGTCAATGATAATAATTGAAATACTATATGAATTAATTCAGTCATCGCCTTGATTTAATCCTCACAGCTCAAACCAATGAACTATGAACTTTCATAACTATATACATGTTATTGCTTTGAGTAACAGTATAATAAAAAGCCATTATCTCACAACTGGATAGACAAGGGCCCATTCAGCGTTCCCACATGACTCAATCACGCTGGATTCCCTCTCTTTGTGAGCTGAGCTATTTATAGCATGCTATTACTGGACGTGACTCATGTGAGTGCACGTGACGACGCATGCAAGTGTCACAACCTGAGGAGTTTACCCCATGCCACTGAGGTGAGGAGATCATTGCGAAACGCCAGACATGTTACGCACATACTAGTGATGCTCATCATCCTCAAACAGTATGGGCAGATGCAAATTACGCACGGCCACTTTTCACCAGCTAGCCTATTAAGTTCTTTGTGGTCAAGGGTGAGCCTACCGCCGCATTACTAGCATAAATACGGCAATCTAGGAACAATCTACACACATCAAACGTAATTTTTTTTTGTAACCAAATTTTATGCGAACCTACACAAACTTTAAAAGTATCTTACGTATCGTTTTTTAATACATAAAATATTGATGTTATTTTTTTTTCTATTTACTATAACTCAACAAATAAACTATACAAATAGAGATATATAGGTACTGACACGGTTGTTTTTCTCTTAACTTGCTACTTATACTTTAAATAGAATTCTATGACGCATATTTATGGTTTTGGTGATGAATCTTTGTACCCTTACTTCACATAACCAGTAATTTAGATATTTTTAAAATAAAACTTAAAAAAAACTAGTCCCGTACAAACATCCCTAACCAATAACTCATTCTATAGGTCATCTTGTGTACTCGTATTTGATTGCTGAAAAAGTAAAAATAACAACTTATATTTTCAAAATTATTAATAAAGAAATGGAAAAAATTCCTCACCCGGGTGGGAATCGAACCCACGACCTCTTATATTTTCATTTTGCTATATTAAAGAAGCCTGCGTAATTTGTCTACCTATTGATTAGAATGAAACAGAAACAGCATTTAAAAGCTAAGACGTCTGAGATACCCTCAAGACAAGACAACAAACCTCCTGAGCCAGAACTCAACCGAACCACGCTTCAGAACCGACGCCATTTAAAACCGCTCTAAAAATGAAAATAGTAGTTCCATTTGGATCTTTCCGGTGGCAATGCTGCATTTAGCCGAATGGAAATAGCACCGGACGAGGCGCACGCGCATAGAGAAACAAACAATTTACGCCGCAGCAGAAATAGCGCTCCGTTTTGGGATGTGGAACGGTAAAGAGTTGCCTTTACGGCCGGCTATTTCGGGAGATGCTAACTTGGGCTGACGCGGGAGCCGCAGGCGTGAGGTAGGCAGGTCTGGTTGGGACCTGATTTGTGTTTCATACTAGTTTTAGAGAGTCCTTATACAATACTTGTGACAAATGTCTATGAGTAGCTTACAGTTACCACTACAGCAAATTTAAATATTTGTAAATCTAGCACATACCTTCTTGCCCTGATATAAATAAATAGAGCTACTTCTCTATTTAACTTGAATCTACATTTAGCATTCATCATCATAATCATCATCAGCCTATTGCAGTCCACTGCTGGACGTAGGCCTCCCCCAGGACACGCCACAAGACTGCCATGAGGGGTATTTGCCCATAGTCGCTGGGTGACCGCAGTTTGTATTTTGGACTATGTTGTTAAACACGGGAGGCGCTGCTGCCCACCTCCCGGGAACCCTTAATCGCCTCGTACGATACCCACGGGCAGACATGGGGTGGTACGAATTCTACTCTGCCGGCATCACACATTTAGCATTAACTGCATGCAATGCAGATTATCTGTCGTCTATCCCAAAGTTAAATTAATTACACTATAGGTACACATTGTAATATTTACCATCAACTAGTTTATTGCGAAATCTTCCGGAGCTTATTTTATTAACATTTTATTTGTGTCCATCTGTGTCTCATCTTCTCTATTCATCATTCTAAGATGAATAATCTAGCCTAATGTATCCGATCGAAGCCAGACTGTATCTAGATCCCTATCTGGTTTTCAAATTTTGCGGTCCAAATCTTCAAATCTAATTCTGACCCCAAACTTACACCACCCGGACATAACTGGATCCTGTTTGCGAATAAATTCAACAACTTGTCGCTTGGTCGACCTTATTATTTGATTGAATAATGGTGCCCCAAAATTTGACCTTTTGAAGAATTCGAAGCTATATCTAAACCTTTCCTGTGCTGATGCGGGGCTTCACTAGATTACATCAGCTGCATTTGCTTCCTTCTTCTTCCTCGACGTAGACTAAGGAATTCAGGGGCGTGCTCTCAGGCGATGAGCTAATTACTTGTCACTACTGATCTCTAGCATATGACCCCACTCTGCTAAGGGTGTAAGTGGGTTCGACTCATACCTTAGGACCCAAAGTCAACCTCACCTGCCCGTGGTGCACCCTGCTGTATAAAAGGCGAAGCTCTGACGCTGAATAGCTTATAATACTTATTTAGAATAAGGCACGGAAACCTTTCCTTTAGGATTCTTTACCGGTCCCTAGATTGTAGTATTTGTGCCCGAAAAGCGGCGGTAGGCTCGCCACTTACCACGTGGCACTTGATAGGCTAACCGGTGAAAAGTTTTTTGTGTATCTTCTGCCCAAACTCTTTGGGGGATGATAGGCGTGACTATATATATGGTCTGTATGCTAAACGAGACTGAAGCTGCAGTTCAGGCTACCCCATATGTGCTATATGTGTGTCTGAATCTTGGAAAGCAAGGGTAGGTAGGTACGTAAGTGATATTACTTACGAAAGATTCCACACACACAATTTGATACAAATTACAACATGGATATTGCTTTTCGTGAAATCTCTATTTGGACTCATTCGTTTTCCACGAATTTAAAGAGGGTGTGTGAGGAGTAGTGAGGACCGCCGACCGCAGCAAAGTGCCCGTAATCTCTGCCTTACCCTTTCTGCCAAATACTGGAATTTACGATATGGATATTCTTTGTCTACGTCTACGACAAAAGACATGAATGTATGTGTGGCGAATGTTTTTTTCGAGATAATACGAGTAGCTAAATATTAACTTATTTACGCTGTGTAATGTCAGGGCCGGATTTAGGGGAGGGCAACCGGGGCGATTGCCCCCCACAATACGAGTAGATTTCAGAAAAAAAATCTTTCAAATTCCTAGTATTAATTACTAGTAAACACTAGTAAACATCTTTTCCTTTTATATTTTTTATTTTTTTCGGCTCTTTTACCTTTACCTACTGTGCTTTGTACCTACATATGTACGTGATTATTTGATTATATTATTCTTAAATAAATATTAACAGTAATCATTAATCTATATTTGGTCACTCCAATCAGGCAATCAGTAAAATAAAAATTTGGGGCAAGGGGGCCTCCGCTCCTTTGTTATCCCGAGGCCTCCACGCCTCTAAATCCGGCCCTGTGTAATGTCATCGCCTCGCAAGCAAATTCTATGAGGTTTGACGGATGTAACAATAGCGTTATGGACTTTCGACAGAATCTCTTCTAATAACTTACGCATGTAAGATGTATGTATGTATGATGATGATGATGACCGTATTTCGTCCAAGGCGACCAATCTCTACGGAGATTGGTCAGGTACGCAGGAGATACTATAGTGCACAAGTGTGTGCGCAAACACAGATGCACTCTCTATTCCGTTACTCTCATAGTCCGATGGGACGGAAAGCCGATACGACCAGAGAGAAATCAGGCGCAGGACCAACGGTTTTACGTGCTTTCCGAGGCACGAGCTAAGTGACAATTTTGCAACATTAAAATCTATACATGAAATAAATTCATTTGTACAGGCCCGTGACTGGGATCGAACTTACGCGTCCCGCTTGGAAGGTGGACGTCTTAACCACTGGGCTATCACCGCTATCATGTATGTATAATAAATAGGTTAATACATTGTTGGTTTCCAAACCAAAACCAAACTACTATAGTATGATAAGATTTGTTGAGTAAACAAGAAAAGGTCACAAACAAACAAACTTACATTCATTTACCTATAGTAATAGATGGCGCACATGTGCCTGGCCTATCTTCTTAATATATAAAAAATCCGTGTGACTGTGTATGTTCCGAATAAACTCAAAAACGAGTCAACTGATATTCATGAAAATTGGCATTTATATGTAATTTGGTCCAACTTAGATGATAGGATAGTTATTATTTAAATTAATGGTCTTAATAACTAATAATTAATAAAAAACTGATCATCAACGTTGGTTGTTGTTATTAATCGTACGTTCCATAAGTCTGCAACAGATGGCGCCTTCTGAATTCTTCTGTCTTTTCTGCAGTCCACGCGGACGGAGTCGCGGGCGTCCGCTAGTGTTATTATATTAAGGTCGATTCGCAGTCACAACCTAAACCTAAACGTATTTAAACCTAAAATTTAGGTTTATGCATGTCAAAAGCTATTCTGTCAGTCACTTTTCTGACAGTTGGCGGCTAAATTTAATTTAATTTGACGTACAATGAATTTAAATTTACTAAATTTACTACTCATTTTTAAATTTAGATATTTTTACGTAAGTTTTAAGTGTGTGACTGCCGGAATCGACCACATTAGCACTCTATGCCTTCTTATTCCTCTATGACTGAACATAACACACACGGTTGTGTTACCCGGACTGGGGTAGCCATAACTGCGGGCTCATAAAGGAGAACCCACGCGAAGTGGCAATTATGATTACAAATGGACATGTTGTTCCTAACTCGCATTGTTTTTTCCACAAATCGATTTAATCTCCGTACACGTTTCGTACATCGCGTGTTTGTTCTAATTTTAGACCGGTATGATAGGTGGAGTGCGGCGTCTCGCTCGTGCGTGGCCGGTTGTCGCGGGTGCGAGCGAGACGGCCGGCTAGAGGCGCGGGCGGACGCGTCCTTCACTTGTCGCGCAACGCGTTGCTCCGCGAGCTATTTTTAAATCTGCGGGGGCGGGGCGCGGCGCGGGGGGCGGGCTTAGAGGCAGTGGGGGGAAGGGGGGGACTGTATTGTGTTTTATTTCTTACCTTTTTATCGGAAACTCTTTTCTTTATTTTTCTTCGCGACATCAGGTTGTGTACTTACTTACAGTTGATTTCATTCTTTTATAAAGTAACAATGAATATACGAGAATTTATTGATTGAATTTGATGTATGTATTGTATGTATCTTTCCTAGTTAATTGGTTGTAATTTTAGTTTTAGGCACCTTTAACACATGAACTTAATACAACATTTTACAGATTGCAAGAATGTAGATGTTTGGTGCACGCACAAACTACTAAACTACTTTTGATGAAACTTGGTAGTTTGGCATCGAATCTATAATTTCTTCATGTAGAACGTCGCATTTATTTACGCACAGTTTTTTGTACCTACTAATTAGCCAAGAATATTCTAGGTAGGCTAGATTGTTGGGCCTGACCTATTAATAAATATTTAATTAAGGGGGGGGTAAGGTTAATTCGGTAAAAAAAAGGCATGTTTTCAAGATTTTTTTTTGGCAATACAGATGGTGTTAGTTTATTCAGTCGATCCATACATGATAATGTAACATTAGAACAATATTCTCCTAAATTTTCATTGCAAAATATCAAAAATTGAGCGAGTGACAGTGAATCTCCGGAGGCGCCTCGAGAAAAAGTTGTTTTGCGGTGCCCATCATAACTTGCAACCAAATCATCTGAAACAAAAAAATCAAAATGCATTCGTTAAAGGAGATGTTTGTCGAGGTATTCACGAGAGGATTTTTTTTTTTTTCGATTTTTCGATTTTTCGTAGCACTTGGAAGCCAAAAACCAGATTTTCGCTAAAAAAAAACGGCTAATTTGCTGTTGTAAAATTGATAATTATTGAAAAAAAAAAAAAAGCTCTCGACAATACCTGGGGAATTATGTGAAGAAACACTGTGCAAAATTTCAACACGATTGGTCCAGTAGATTTTTAGTTATGGTGGGCACGGACTTCAAAAATGACAAGTCTCAGAAAAACGCTTTAAAGTTTTGCGTACTGAAGTATTCAAGATAAAATTCGACAATTTTTTTATACTCACACAGAGTCGTCGATGCCAGGTCCGTAGAGCAAACGGCATACAGCGTTTAACTGATGTATAGATCATGCCTCGAATATACTCCACTTTACTTGAACAGGCCCGTTTGGGCCGGGTGAGTCAGCGTCCGGCCGTCGCGCAGCTGTCGCTCAGGTATAAAACCTCAGGCTGGCAACGGACGCTGAAATACTCATAACTTCGTCAATTCTGCCCCGATCGACTTGAAATTTTAACACAATCTTCTTGAGATATTATGCATTCGATTAGAAAAATAAAAAAAAAATCGAAAAAAAAAAATTTTAATACCTTACCCCCCCCTTAAGGCTTATTGAACTAAAAGGAACCTACCCACAAAATTTCAGACACCTAATTACATGTTTATTTTTTCATTTAGTATGGAGAATCCCTAAATAATTCAGGAATGTTCATATAATCTTGAAAAATAAACATATGATTTCGAGTCTCAAATTTTGGAAATAGGTTCTCTATAGTGGTCTATTTACATAGCTTTTCGCTTAACATACCCCTTTTGTTACACCCTGTATATAAGCACTGCCTGTTATTTGTTATCCCCCCCTAAACTTATATTTCATCGCATTAGATATCTATTTATTACTGTTGAGAGAGTAATAAGTTAATCTGTTAAGTGTGTCGGGATATCCCCATAATACATGTGCTGTCTTCTCCTATTGTACATAATCTGAAAGAGACGACACGTGTCGGGATTGATAATAATCTGAGAAAAAGCAAAAATGGTTACTTAAGAAAGTATTGATAGGTCGTAGCATTTTCGTAGTCCCGTGCTACGCTGAGATCGTAGTCGCTACTACACGTAGAAAGCTCGACGGTAGCTGCGTAGTCTGCTACGAGTGCCGTCGTGAAATTAACTTCTCTTTGTAACGATCGGGTAAATAAAAGGTCCACAGCAGGCTTGACCTGTTATAATTTTCCAATAAGAATCAGACAGTGATTACAAGACTAGTTATCGCTGGCGGAATCGTGTCACGAATGCGGCGTGTACTCGCTTATAAAGGCATGGCATGGCTAGGCCCTACGCCCACCCCGTCAAGGCTTACTCCTACAGGCCAGTAGGAGGTCTAAGCTTATGGCATGGCAATGGCTAGGCAATGGCTCATGACTCGCTGCTATAAGCTGACTGCAACGTTCCGTAACACTTTAGTTTTCTTAATATTTAACCTTAATTAATCTAATGCCTCCTGTATATGTTACTGTTGTAGAGGCATATTGTATGAAATCTATCTAACTAACAGTGGCATATAGACATACCTGTGATAAAATAATTAAACAAAATAGAAGAAGAAATAAATTCTAATTATACGTCTATTCCCAGAGTTGCCATTAGCTTCGATTTTGGCGTTGACACCAATAAATATTTAATGCTTCCTAAATCGCCTAAAAAACTGTATCTGTCCGCTTTTAGAGTGAAACTTTGAATGATTGAGATGTTTGAATCGGTTTTCCCTGTTTGGTGTCGGAGGTATTGAGTGAATTGGGTCAGTATATAGATGCCGGACAAGGTGAGAGAGGCTAATTGTAGAGAAACTAACACGACTTGCATTTTAACCGGACCGAACGGGACGCGACGTGAGTGACGTTCTATGCCGGCGTCAAGAGGTGGGATCACCTAGAAATGGATGTTCCTACTTAATTAATATTTGATCTTGTACGTTAATATTAGCGAGGAACGAGGTTGATATAAAAAACGTTTTGGCCATGGAGAAACCTAGTGGTGGTTGGATTATTTTACATAATTTAGTCAGTCTAATGAGCGTGTTTTTAATTGAGGTATAGGTATAACTGTATTTACTATGGCTAACTGATTGCCTGATTTTACCTCTACTGAGCGTAGGTACAAGTTTGTCTCCTTTAGTCAATAGAGGTAACAATTTTTTCTGATAATTGGGCAGTTAGTGTAGGGCTACGAGTTGAAGCTGGATAATAAATTGTGCTCACCTTACAATATGTTTGGACAGATCGTATACCTAACTCTAGCGACCTCTGGAGCTACGGCGGGTGAACGATGCTTTGATACGAGTAACTATCCTTTGAGGGCACTCGAATGATAAGAGATGTAGCACTTTGTTTATATATACATACATATAATCACAACTTTATCCCTTGCGGGATAGGCAGAGCACCAAGGGCCGATAGGACCACATGGTGCCACTTCTGACCAATTTTGAGGGTATAGTTGAGATGTACAATTTCGGTTAGTAGTGACAGGCGGTCAGCCCATCGCCTACAAACACCAAGACCCTCTTGTCCCTCTGCTGACTTGTATAGTATGCCCGGGAAGAGAAGCAGCTGTAGTATTATACGTTTTTTTTTTCACTCCCTGAGCAGCATAGAAGAAATTGTTTTTTAATAGTGGATTGTGATTGAAGTTAACTGAAGATTACTGATTTGAGCGTAAGCAGAGGTATCAAGGTACTCTCATAAATGTAGTAATTTGTTTTCATCTATTGACATTGGTTTTTTAATTGTGAATTTTGATTGAAGTTAAAGTTAACGATTACTGAGTTGGGGGTAAGAGAGTACACCTTATCAAGGTACTTCCACGGTCACGTCGTCTGAGGACACCGCTGAAGGACGCGGCGGCGTCCCGGCCGGCAGCGGAGCCCGGCTAAATATAGCCGGCTAAAAATACCCGCAAACCCGCCAACAAGCCTCCCACCCCCTACCCCGACCTACATCAGGCCTTATTGGCTTTCTACTTGCCTATGTAATGAAAACTTCGAAATATAACCGGCCATGAAGCCCTAGTCTAGCTTAGTAAACAAAGTTATTTGTACAGGTACAGTCAACATTTAAACGTGCTATTTTTGTATTCAACTTGTAAAACTGAAGTTAACAGGCGACATTATGACCTTTTGTTGAACAAAGTTGTGACTCATTTTGAGAATACCTTGGTCTCTTGTCATGGTGTAACGTAATCGTTACCTTACTCTTCCAACTAAGTATTTCTGTACATAATGTGCATAAATATATATAAAAAAAAACTACAAATATCTAACATAATACTAATTGATTAATTCTATAGTGGAAAATAACCTAACTACCTAAATAAGAACAAATAATCTTACAATCTAAACTATAACTAAGATTATGGCTGTACGGCTCATAATGTCCTTTGCCTTCCCTTCGGAATAAAAAAAACAAATGGACGCTACGTTTGAGAACTGGCTACAGGGCGTTGCCGCCATTTTTGAAAAAGATCTGCAAGCTGATGACGCTCAGTTAAATTAATTTTATTTTCTACCTCTAAACAGCTGCTACTTTACTACTACAATTTTATTTCTAAAAATAATTCCAATACGTTACAATGGGCATTTTTTTATCCTAGAAATAGTTTTCAAATATAGCTTGACAAAGGACAATGTGGTAATTGGACAATTTATCATTATAAAACTCTTTCTTTACTGTGACTGACTTATGAGTTATCACCGACATACAATACAGTCGAAACTATAATACCTATTATAGATAGGAAGCTGCAATTTGCCGTGTATGTTTCTGGAGTGTAGATGTGCACTAAGAAAGACTCTCCCAAATTTCTCACACAAACAGAAACTATGGTAATTCTTAGTGTAAAAAAACCGAACGACCTTTAATAGCATAATAAGAGAGAGCTTAGTATAACCTTTAACGACAGTATAAAATGAAAGTCATACAATACGTGAAGTGTGTTGACTAATTGTTCAATACAGGGTGTACCCATCCCCGCCCTAGGTGATTTAGGTCACTACTATGGCACTGAGCTGCTAGGTGGGTACGCTACATAATTGTCTGTACATACTGTTGTTTGTTCGAGTACAATATCCAGTGTGGAGTTACCTCTAGTAGGTGCTTATACTATGTTCCGTGTATAATTGTTGATTTGTTTAGGTAACACCATTCGTACTTAGCCAATGTACCTAATATCGTTTTCATTTGAAGTTTGTTATCGTAAAATATCCCCCAACAGCAGATAGACTTGACTAACTAAGGAATGCGCGAAATGAAGCTCAATCAACCAAAGTCATTTTAGCTAACACATTATACAGCATTTATATTAGACCTTTATAGGTTCGGTAAAGTTTCAGGACAATAATATAGTATAGGAATTCATATCATATGATCTTATTATTATACCTATTAGTATATTTTCACCTTTGGATTATGACATATAACTATGTTTCATGATATAATTTGACGTAACTTTACATAAAAACACGAAATTGGCTTATTAGAGGACGAGGAAGGGTTATTGAATAACATAAAAAACGTCGCAGTTCATTTAAACGAGGGCAAGACGTTTTACTTTACATAAGCCAAGATTCGCTTCTATTTTGGTCCTTTCGTCCCCGATGGCACAATCAGGCTGTTTTTGAAGGGTATATTACGGTAATTTCGTCACTATACTAATAGCTATTCACCAATATGTATATTATTTGATTGCGGGGGTTGATAAATGTTTTACAATAGCATTCTATATATAGGACCGGTTGGATTTGATGCCTGAGTTTTGAAATTACAGGATTTATTTTTATTATATTATACCTATAAATAACTGGATGTAGGCATTTCAGAAAGTTATTATTTATCCGTTTCTGACACCGCCTACGCTATTTGTAAATATATTTTGAGAGCTGTATTATTTCCGATGGAAAATCCCTTTGTTAAAGTTGTGATAAATTAGATGACTTATTATATTTTTTATATGACTACCACCTCAACTCGAAATATATAGTTAGTACCTATAGTAGAATCTATTTGTACAGGTAGTATTTACATCTATCTATCCATCACTATCTATCTATAATCTCTATAAGTATCTATGTTTTTATATACCGTTGCTTAGTACCCACGACACAAGACCTTATGGATCTTAGTGTGGGACTAGGTCAATGTGTTGTGAATACTTGTGAAGTGTGTGAATATATTTATATTTAATTACTACGTATTATAAAACAAAGTCGCTTGCCGCTGTCTGTCCGTCCCTATGAATGCTTGGATCTTTCGAACTAGAAAACGGATTTTGATGCGGTTTTTTTAAATATGTATTTAGGTTTATAGGTATAGTACCAGTATTGCACCCGTACGAAGCCGGGGCGGGTCGCTAGTATACTACCTATATATGTATATAAAATGCTTTGACCTGAATGACTGATGAACGAACGCGGAAGGAAACGTAAATTAACGGAATTATAAAGTTAAGAAAATCCTCACAGATGGCAGTATACGAGTAACTGCTGATTTAATAAATTATGTTCCTAAAATAATTCTTTATTATGCACACATAAATTCAGTATACAGAAGGAGTGTGAATTTTGTTTTAATATTACGATCGTACCGCACTAGTAGGTCGGTATCTAGAAATCCTATTTCTAATAATAGTTCTGCCTACGACCGTTATTACCGTGCCCTACATCCTTCAAAGGTTTCCTCGCACATCACAAATAGCTCTGCTACTTCAGCTTTGCCTCCTAATCATAATACTAGCTCTGATTCCACTCGTGATTCTGAGACCACTGGTCGCCTAGCAACGTGTTGTCGGTCGATTTGGACTATACTCTCTTTTCTCTATGTTTGGACTGGACTTTTGAAACGTAATGATGACTAGGCAAGCGCAGGCGCTGGATTTAGTGGCTAGTCTATTAAGTAAGTTTTAATTTTTTATTATCACTGGCTTAGTGTTCGCTGTTAATTAATAAATACAATAAAGGTTCTGAGATGAGAGAATTTTTTTATGCGGATCAGATGTGATGATCTTCTTAAGGGTTGATTTTTCCCATAGTTGCTTGAGTCAGTTTTTAACATAAAAATAATAAAATGAATACCTATATACATTAGCCTTGATGAACTTCTGAATTTGCCTTCTCGTAAAAAAAAGAAGTCGAGAGAGTGAAAGAAGTTTTTGCCATTTTTCAGCTTCTTGAACATTAGATATCCTAATTAGTCAACGTTGTTTTGGGGGCCAGTGCTTCAATATTCCTGGGTAACCTGTTGCTACAGTGGTCTGTTTTGTCTCCAGAGATGGCCCACGAGGGCGGCGCGGAGAGCTCCCCGCACACGCCTTCGCCGCCGCACCCCGCGCACCTCCCCGCGCCCGACACCACCTTCCAGCAGCAGATCTTGCAGGTGAGCTGGCTCTTGGCCACACATGGTTAGTGAGGACCAAAGGCTTTATGTACTTGCCTGTCGTTAGTGGCGTCAAGGTTTATAGGTAATTTAAATGATTACTTACGTAATGTCGAGGGTAGATGATTATTTGTGTTTCGTTAGTTATGGCAATTGCAAATTTTTCTTTGTAGATAAAGTAATATTTCTTATAATGTTGTCTCCGCGGCATATGAGACATATTCAGAAGTGTACTTTGCAAGAAAATAGGTCATTCTCTATAATTTTAAATATCATATTGCTACATCCGCTTAAAAGGTAAAATGTATTCTGATAATTCAAAACGCCTATAGTATGTACCATTAGCGCACTTAATATTTTCTTCTTTGATACTAAACAAACATGTAGATTTATTTTCTGTTTTATGTTAAAGTCGCAAACTATCGAAACGAGATTAATTCTATTGGAATAACCTCAAAAATATTAATATAGCAGTTCCCCTGACCTTTTCCGCGGCGACTCCATCCATCTCGTGTTCAAACTCGGCCGAGTCGGTATTTATAAAAACGCTCCGCGCCGATATAAATAAACCGATATGAACATAGGTATAATAATATATAGGTACATAGAGAATGGTCGGCACGTCCGTCTGCATACTATATTTACATGCGAGTGTATGGCGGAGTAATTTTAGAAACGAATGTTGATGCGCGGCCTCCTGCAATAAATATACGCGCTCGTTCGCGTTGCGAATTTCAAAACATTGGCGGTATTAGCGGTGCGGTCGACACTATCGAATGTCGCCCCGATGTCGGCCATCGAGAGTATCGTTATCTGAACTTATCTGTGGGCTAGTAACTGTCAAACACACATTGTTTGTATGGCATAGTAAGCCGTGTTGTGATGGTTGTAGGGGTAAGGCAGCGTGGCGACGTCAGCCAGTGGCACGCGCCGCCCACGCCGCGCGCAAAACATCCGTCCGCGCGGCTATTCGCGGCGCGCGCGCATTCCGCCCGAACGAGCACGTTTTTTTTCATCGAACCGAAAATAATGTATGCGACGCCAGAAATACGCACCGACCCGAGCCGCGACGATCGCTGAAACTTTTCACGGCTCCGACGGTATCTTTTCCATCAAGGTTGTTTTTAACAGGAAATTCTTCAGTTTGCGCTACAACTAAATTTTTATCGTCAGATTAACAACAAACTTCAATTATGTGTCATAAATGTATATTTAAGAGTCGTATCTCCGTATCCTATGATACAAATATCATATCATCTAATGCCAGTAATGTGTACGCCTCATGTATTCCCTCTCTCGTTGTCAGAATCAGAGCCCGAGAAAAAATCATATAGCAGAGAGAGCGAAACAAACGTTAGAGAGTAATTTCCTGCAACAAGTGAGTCCCTTATGTGTACGTTTGACGTTTGACGCATCATGTTAGCTACTAGTTAACCTATAGCATCTTAAAATGTATTTAATATTCAACGTTTTATAGTTATTTTACGATTGCATGTGATACTAAACTATTATCTAAAATTAAAACTCGATAAGATGTTACACGTGCTGTTACACAATATGGACGAAATTAAATTATACATAATTTATTACCACATAATTATAAATTCGCATCCGTATTCTAGAACTGTTTCTATGTCACTGACAATATAGGTGTACGAGTACCTACATGTCCACATTTGGTCGTGTCAAAATATTTTTACTTGTTTACGCGTTATTATCTATGAAATTATGATGGTTATTTAGAAGTACATAATTATAAAGCTAGTGATGATTCGTGTACCTAATGTTGCATTTGACTTGTAATTGACATCACAGGGCCGATTATTATTTATGTCGACATCCCTTTTTATTCGAGTACTGTTATCACTCACGATTGGAAGAATATCGTGAACAGAAAAGATGATTTTGAGCCTCAAGTTTCAAAGAAAATGGTCTCGTAGTTTACAATTTTGTTATACAACAAGTATTTTTATATTTAATTATAAGTATATTTCCATAGCGCACCCATAGTAAAAATTTCCATTACTGTTTCATTGTTAATTAATTTGCTTTTATTGTTAGATGGTTAGAGTTTATGATGATCTAGTTACTTTATTTATGTATTCATATTATCATTATAGTGTCTGTAGATGTTCACAATAATTCAAGAATCATGGGCCGTTCGAAGTATTTATAACTGCAAAGCAAAATCTTGCTGCGTAAATAAATTTAATAACTATAACGACTACATTGATATTTATCGTTGAGTTTTACGACCGCGTATGACTAATAAAATGTGCCTATTTAATATTTAACCTATCGAATACTATGGGCTTAAGTTGAGCTCAGATTTGAAATGGATGTATTTATTTTATCGCTATAATAATTTTAATTATAATTACGAATAAGGGCTATATTTCTATCAGCTCCACTTACGTACCATTATTGTACAAAACGTGTAGTACGATGTTTCACGCGTGTGCCTATTTTGTGTGCAGTAAGCCGGATATATGTCCTTTGGGAAATAAGAGAAGTTTCCATTTATCCTGGTGGTCTTTGTAAGATAATAAGAGGAAAATTACTAACTTAGTTTGTCAAAAAATAAAAAGCAACATTACGTTTACTGCGTACAACATCGACACGTATAAAGATAACCCTCTAGTCTTCCATAAGCTGTACGGTAACCGTGACTTTAATGTTCCAGCTAAAGAAGCAGCAGGAGCTGCAACAAGAGATCCTCCTGCAGCACTTTGAGCAACAGCGGCAGCAGTTAGCAGAGCAGCATGAACAGCAGCTTAGGCATCACTTAAAGGTAATCATTTTGATGACTTGACAAACACGGCCGTATTGGATTTCTGGTCAAGGGTTTATTGTAAAATATTAGAATTAAAATATTTTTGCTTATTTAAAGTAGAATCCATAAAGAGTAAAGTAAGGTTTGTATTATTAATGTTTGTAACGACATGGTGATACTGTTATGTTATAAACATATATTTGAATAAATAAATAAGAGCTTACGATAGGTACTAACAATAAACTTTTTTTATTTATACACTCGTATTTACATAGTAATTACTTGCAATAAATAGAAATATCAATAAATGGAAACCGCAAACGCTCATGGCCATAATTTATGCAAGGTACTCGTATTTTGACGGTAATCCGCAAAATATCAAGAGCTGTACAACAGGTTCCGAGATTAATTTAAATAAAGTATATTGTTTGTTGTATTTATTTGTGAGGTAACATAAGTAGACAGGTATATTGATATTTGATCACGTGTGTTCACTATTATATTATTCTCTTGTAAGTTACGTCGGTAGATACTATAGGTAGATAAACGCTCTTCCTTCGCTAAATGAAAATAAATATAAAGGTGCAGTTTGTTTTATGGGAAGCTTTATTTGTTCAAGTTTATTATGTATGATAAACATAGTTGTATGACCTGCGAAACACGATGTGATAAACCGGATTATCGACAATTAGCCTGTCAAAATACGATAAATATAGCCGCCATGTTGAATTTTGTATAGAGACGATATCATATAGTACGATACGATATCCACGATGCGTGGTCATGCTAGGGAGGCAGAGCAACCTAACTCGAGAAAATTGATGGGCTTTTAATTAGTACAATGGCAAACGTTGGCGGCGCAGGCGCATAGCGTGTCATTCATGGGCGGCCTGGAATTTGGCAAGTTTTATTAGCGACTCCACTGTCGGCTATTTATAGACGTGAATGGTCGCCGGATAATGCAGGCGAAGCCACCGTCCGTTTGTTGTACTCGTATGTGGGTGTTTTAGTATAGCAATCGCAGAGTCGTAGAAGATGAGTAACATGGAGTAAGAAAGACAAAATACGTCGTTCGTTCGTACGAATGCTGGAGACTAAATGCAATCAATATAAGTAGGTACAAAATATTCTGTAAACCCGAATTCGAGAGTTTTACATGATAAACTCGGTAGCTCATTAAATTTATGATAGAATAACATCGAACACTTGAAATACATGGAATGTACCCAAGTTTTTACATATTCGTTGATTTTATTTATAACTTCTCCAAATTTTCACATGTGAGAGTAGGTACATATATACCTGTATTTATCTGCCACTTGTTGTTCCCCGCCCCCCTCCATTCACGTGGACTATATTTAAACGAGCATACCCCCGTAACAAGAAGGATACTCGTGATATAGAATGTTATCATTTTTTACCGCTCTACTTGTATACTAAATTTTATCCAGTTCTGTTTAACCATCGCATTTAGTATTAGGTAGGTAGAATGATACAAGGGATTTAACCATATTTATGTACGTTACGAGTAGTCATTTTTCTTGAAATATTAATATGAAACAGGTTATTTTTTACCAGCCTTTACTTAGGTACGTGTTAAATTTGTACAAGTCTAACAAACAATGAGTGACGTAATGTAGGCGCGTCATACATCTATATATAGCAGCAGAGTGACAGCTAACCCATTATATATCATAATTAAACCAATCTAGAGTATCAACGAACGAACTGTCCGAATTTTTTACTTGGTAATGTTGGTAAACAGTTATCTGTCCAAGATTTTCTTGCTACTACTTTGAAATATACGAGTACTCACTTAGTATGATATTCTGATGTTTTATATTATAACTGCCAAGTTTCATGAAAATATTGTTCGGTAATTTTTGTGTGAATGAATAACAAATATTCAAACATTTTTATATAATTTATAATGTTAGTAGGATAGTTATTTTGTTGGTCTTGAGAACATTGTTATTGCATTGGAAACAAATCATATCGATTTATAAATCCCCTGTTTATCTATACGATATATGAGGTCTATCCAAAATTAGTGATTATCTTTTGTCACGAAACTACTTTTCAATATTTCGGAGAGTTGGTCCCATAGTGAAAGTTGTTTCTTTTTACCTACCTAGTTTCGTGTCAAAAGATAATCGCTAATTTCGGATAGACCTTATATAACTATCAACTAAATGTAAAGCAGTATATCTAGAAAAGATCTAGGTCAATATCGTGACACCCACAATATTACATATCTGCCCACCCTCTATATCCACCAAGCCCGATCGGAATAAAGAAACCCTTGCAATTAAAACGTAGCACACCTACTTCCAGCTATGGGAGCAGAGGAAGGCCATCGAGGAGGCGGCGTTCCGGGAGGCGCGGGAGGCGCAGGAGGCGCGGGAGGTGCGCGAGAGGCTCGAGAGGGACCGCGTCGAGGTCCTGCGCAAGAAGGACAAGCACGAGCACAGCGCCAACGCCTCCATGCAAGTCAAGCAGAAGTTACAGGCGAGTTATGTAGCTACTCGAATCTAGTTAGATCTGTAGAGTAAATAAATAAACGCTATCGACTCGTAAGTAAAATCTATGAAATATGACAGTGTGACGATAGTGTTACGGACTATTGAGAGGTTCGTGCTTGCCCCACTGTTCTTTAGTTGGCTCCTTGAAGATCAAGTGATGGATATGTTCAGTATTGTTCAGTGCTTTGGCTGGCTGATTGATGGCATATATCTTATATGGTATAATTTGTTTTATAAAGTTGCCTTCCATGCATCTGAAAGCTAAAAATATATTTGCATACCTACAGTATTATAAATGGGATGGGTAGTTTCTCTTCCTGTAGATGTTATCTTACAAGAGTTATGTTTAATATTTCAGGAGTTCCTGAGAAATAAAATAGCAACAAATGCAAACGGCACCGTGCCCGCTTCGAAATGGTTCTCACCTAATGAGAACTACTGTCACAGTTCCATACACAGGTTAGTATTCAGCTCATCTGTACATACTGTTCACAGCACTCGTATGATGAATTTGGTGAGAGCGAGATGTCTCACTTTTAAACGTCAAATCCACAGAGCTAAGTAATAACTAGACAAGGCAAGTGTTTCTACTTGGTGTGTAAAAAGGGATTGCAAACCACTTCTATCAGCCCTAATAATTCATTTAGTCTTAGCTCGAGAACGAGTGTCTATTCTAATTCTTAAGTCTATTTTTTACATGCAAAGTACATACACTTAGTTTATCTATTTATTAATAGCTCTGTGAATTTGACGTTTAAAAGTGAGACATCTCGCTCTCACCAAATTCATCATACGGGTGCTGGCCATTGTTAATATGCACAGACAGGTATAATAATAGTGTAGATACATAGGTTTCTTCAAGCGATCTGATGTCTGTCATAATGATGTCTTATTTTACACAGGCGAAGTCTGCATTAGAAAGAGGCGCTACGAATTGATACCCTTCTATGTTTGGAGGCGGGGCCTATTGCTAAGCAGTATGATAAGGAGGGGGGGGGGGTTGCGCATGACACGGCTAACTTCACATCTGCTAGGATAAGACTACTGTTTAATTAAATGTCAAATGCGCTAATATTCGTTGTTTTTGCCTAGTTCTGAATATGGTGTATTTCCCGCAGGGGTATAGTAAAGTCGCCGAGCGGCGAGTCGATAACGTCGACGGGCGCGACGGCGACGGCGCATCCTTACCGCCTGCCGCCCGCCTTCAGCGCCGCCGCCGCCAGCGACTACCCGCTCAGGAAGACGGGTGAGTGTGTGTGTGTGTGTGTGTGTGTGTGTGTGTGTGACGGGGCCTCATCTGATTGGTCTTTAGGTCTGTGGTCTTTTCTATTCGAGGTTTTAGCTCGATTTGTAAATTAACTAGATGTGCAATTGTAACACTATTTTTTTGGAGTTAATACTCTAGTTATTTTACATTGATGCTAGAATTACTTTTGTGATCTAGTTTTGAAGACTTATTGATGACCTATTAACCTCAACAGCCCGATATAGACGATGGATTTTAACAAAAATGATGATGGGCAAAAATGTATGGGAGAGTCCCCACCGACCAATAACGATCAGACGTATATCGTTGGAAAGCTCTTTTTGTGATTATCGATTATTACTATAGGGACGATTTTCATATCGTTGTGTGAAAAAAGTTATAGCTCAAAGATTCTGATTTTTTGCTTGAAAGTTTAGTACTTATTCAAGTGTTTTATTAGTTACCTGCGAGGTATCAGCCTTTAAACGCTGGTCCTGCTACATTTCCAAATGATGTGGACAACTCATAAAATGTCTTTGAAAGACTTACGTATACAGGATGTTATAGTCTTTGTGATGGCCTCTAGTCTTTGCAATAAGTTTGTTACACACGTCTCAACACGTCTTTGGCTCTTAATATCTTGTAAGGCAGACACTTCCCAGTTACGCTTTCATGGACAAAAATGACGAGGAAAATACGTAGTATTCGCAAACGTTGATGACAAAAAACTATTTTTATCAATATTTTAGTACTTGCCTTCTAAGTAAAAAAGGAAAACATTTTGTTTTTTTTTATTTTTTTAAGATTTCTTTTAGCTATAACTTTATTCACACAGCGATTTGAGAATCACCCCAATAGAAACAATTCATAGTCACAAAATGAGCTGTCCAACGATATACGTCTGGTCGTTATTGTGTGGTGGAGACATTTTGCCCATCCTCCTTTGTCGTCTGGATTAGGCTTTCTGCATCATAAAGAAACTACGTTGTGTGCAAACTAATGATAATACAGCATGTTTGTTTGTTTTTATGCACAAGATTTGCTATGGTCAAGTGAAATTGTAGCATTCCATGCTGCAATGTACTTTTTTTTGTATTGTATTCGATGTTTGAGAAATAATTATTTTAAAGTTCATACTACATATTAACATAAAATGAAGTAGACACTCATTTTAATAAACAAATCTGATTTAAAAAAACTGTGAAAAGCAAGCGATACTAGGATCTGTGTATACTTATTTCTTGAATATTTTAACAATACACATTATAAGTTTTGCTAAAAAAAACATTCAGATCTTACACTATAAAAACATATAAACATATACTAATGTATCCTGCCGCTTGCATTTCACGCGCAACATGAAGTAAGGACAAAGAGATGCAATAATCAATGTAGATTACTCACTGCAGTCACTAGTGTACATAACATAGCACCCGTTTACTTGTAAACACCCGAACCTTTTGTCTCATTCTCTATTTGTCACATTTTTATCAAATTCCGTTCGGTAGTTTTTGCGAAAAAAGAGTAACAAACATCTTCACACTAACTTTTACATTTAAAATACTATTATGAATGGACGCCCGCGCATACAATTGTATTCTTAAGAAATGTTTAGCTTAACTGAAACTGCCAATCTATAAGGACATTAAAAACGCGAAATAGTCCATACAAACATCTACATTTTCATAAACCTTCACGTTTATATTAGTGTGATAAACAAACATTGTTGCCTCCCTTTGCCCTTGCGTCATTCCCGCAACCGTGTGGTAGTGTAGTAACTAACACTAACCCTGCAGCGTCGGAGCCGAATATGCTGAAAGTGCGAATCGGAAAATCGCGAGTGTTCGAGAGACGACACGCGCCGCTCGCACGTCGTCCCAAACCGCGGAGGAGACGTGAGTATAGTCTGGTTATAGACCACTAGCTATTTAGGGCGGTGACCTTTGTATACTATAGTCTGTTTATACAGCATAAGCGATATAGGGCATTGACCTTTGTATAGTATAGCCTGGATAAACAGCACTAGAGATTTAGGCCGTTGACCTTTCAATTCAAGGTACATGAATTTACAGATATGGTCACTTCACCTTTTTATACTAGTCTGTTTATACAGCACTGGCGATTTAAGGCGTTGACTTTTGATTCGCTGAGGTGACCAACCTTTTAATTGCAGTTGAATTGGTGTACGGGTAATGGGAATGGAAGATTGGGAATTTCGGACTTTTTAGGGAAGTAAGAAAATTTAGTTTCCATTTATTGGAAAATATAGGTATTATAAAAAGTCGATTCACCTAACTGATACTTATTTAGATTAAATATTTAATAATAAATAACGTGAGGTAGTATTTTTATCAATGGGTAGGTACTTACTTGATGATTCATAATTTATATTCGCAGAAAAAATATTGATTACAGTTACATATTGATTATTATAAAATATAGGATAATGATTAGTTGTTATAATCAGTGGTTAGAGCACTGACACGCGGAATGCAGAGGTCGTGGGTTCGATTCCCACCCGGGTGAGGTATTTTTTCCATTTCTTTATTAATAATTTTATAATAATGATTATTATTACTACATTATGATTATGGGATAATAACTGATAACTTACAGAATATAATAATCTAATCGTATATATCTACAACTAACTGTACATACTAACTGTGCTGTAATTATTACTGGTGTGATATTTTTTGACTGTGTGATTTTTTACTGCTTAACATAACCTACATTTACTTATACTACATATATAGACTACATAGAAGTGAGAAATAATCTAATTTTAATAAAGTAAAAGTACGACTGCGTAAAATTTTTGACCCCGTGTCACTCTCACGAGTAAGACGAAATTAGGCTTCAGCTAGAGTGTTCCAAATCTTAATCTTAATATATATAAATCTCGTGTCACAATGTTTGTCCTCAATGGACTCCTAAACCACTTAACCGATTATAATAAAATTCGCACACCATGTGCAGTTCGATCCAACTTGAGAGATAGGATAGTTTAAATCTCAAATTATAGTCGCATTTTTAATTTATTGCTAATTATTTGTCTATAATTAATTGACAGTCACAATTATCTGTTAACTCCAAAAGATTCTAACAGATGTCGATACTTTTCGACTGGATTGAGTAAGTAATCAATAGATGGCACTGCTATGGTAAACCGACAAACGTGTCATATAAGCTACAATCCAATTTCCACGCGGACGAAGTCGCGGGCGTCCACTAGTAAATATATAGGTACATATACCTACTCGAAAAAATAACCTTCCTCGCCTGACGCAGTCGGGTAAAAATAATGGTCAATATGAGGCTGAAGCTGACAGAATCTGCCAGTACCTGTACCTGTGTGATTTTAAAGAGGCATGTGTCGCAGAGGACGGCGGATCGCCGCGCGGCTCGCCGCCGGGCGCGCCGGGCGGGCCGGGCGCCGCGCCGCCCATCCGGGAGGAGGAGGAGGCGGCGGCGGGCGGCGCCGAGCTGCTGTTCTCGTCGCCGTCGCTGCCCAACATCTCGCTGGGCCGGCCGCACGCGCCGCCCGCGCATCCTGCGGTGAGTGCACGAGGGTTGCAGATAGATGGCGCTGTTCGATTGTAGCTGCTGTACCAGATGTTGATACTGAATTATGTTTGATAAACTTTTACACGCTATGGCGTGACTGTACGGTTTCCTATGTATACATATGCGTATGTTTGTTTGCGGACAGACGGCGCTGTTCGTTCGGTCGCTATATTAGTTGTTTACGTAGAATCACATCAGGCGTCTGTTCGACTAAGGAATTCATGGGGCATGAACCGGGGCTGGTCGTATATAGTTTATAGCCTACCTCGATAAATGGGCTATCTAACACTAAAAGAATTTTTCAAACCGGACCAGTAGTTCCTGAGATTAGCGCGTTCAAACAAAGCAAACTCTTTAGCTCTATAATATTGGTATAGACTATAGACAGATAAGATGTGGTGTCGGCAGGCGTGCCCGCTGCCGGTGCTGCGCGAGGCGGAGGGCGCTCGCGGCGGCAAGCGGCCGCTCGGACGCACGCACTCGGCGCCGCTGCCACTCGGCGACGCCGCGCTACAGCCGCCCAAGGCGCACGTGCGCGACCAGATACGCAAGTCGGTGAGTGCCACACGCGCCCCACTGTGTTAACTGTGCGTCTTTGTAGTCCCGTTTACTAGTTTAGTCGCCGGGATTTTCTATGCTTTGTCGATCCTGGCTCATAGGAGTTGCAGAGGCGGGAATGAGTGGGGGCCAATCCCGGTTAACTGTTTACTGAACTAATTGACAGCCGACTAATGTAATAAGTCGAGATATGCAAGACGCTGAGGTGAGCGTTTACTTATTGTGTTTTTATGTCTATGCTTTGCCACAGATTTAGATTCTTCTATTTTTGAATTCAGACCTGTGGAAAGAGAAGCTCCGGCCCTACCGGGCCACTAGTTATTGTTTGGCCCATGTATTTATTCCAATCATTGTTAGAAACTTCGGTATCGCGTTCTAGGATTTGTATTGGACTATGGTTCTGTCTTGAGTCGGAAAGGTGGCTTCACTATAAACCTGTAGGGCTATTACCTAATTTGCAAGAACAAAGCCGAAGTAACGCGACAGCGATAATTGAGAGATTGTGAGTGCGCGGAAAGAGCGCGAAACGTCCTCCCGGGACCTTCACTTAAATACTTTTAAATTCAAGATTATAAAGTTTTGTTGGCTTTGTTGAATAATTTAAAAGAAGATTGTGGATGCTTGCTATTAGAAATAGAGCCGTAGAGCAATTACGAACATTGACCTGACATGAATCCTATCGTCACATTGCCAATCTTATTGATTTTACTTCAGAGTCGAAAGCGTTACGGAGATTAAAAGGGTTCGTGCTTCATTATGGGCTCGTTATTACCCCCTCCCCCAAACATTACAGGTGCTAACCCGAGCGCACGACGCAGCAAAACAACAACTACGCGAAGAGGAGGGCGAGGTCATCGACCTGACGCGCCGCCCCCTCGAGCCCCCCGCGAGCGCTCCCGACCCCCCCGCAGTGCCCCTGGCGCGCGCCCTGTCCTCGCCTCTGGTGGGGGCGAGGGTGCCTGCCACGGGGCTCGCTTACGACCCTATTATGCTCAAACATGGGTATGTTATTACTACTTATAAATAAGTTAGGACCAAATTTTGATGGATAAGAATTAGATTTATGTCTATTAAAAAAGATTTTACTTTCTTATGACGCCATTTCAGCCGATCGGAAAGGAGGTTAGGAGAAAAAAGTGTGTATGTGTAAATGAGGACGTAGTGAAAAAGTTTGCGAAGGGTATGCGAGAGGATGAATGAAAGTAGACTGACAAAGTATACCTATACAACGGATGAGTGGATGGGAGGGTTGGAAGGACTTTCACCGACCAAGTTGGTCAAATTCTAGAGAAAGGAAACGTCAAGAATACCCTAAACCGACGAGCATGCATGAAGAATATCATGAAAGTTAATGAAGCGAAAGAGGTCTGTCAGGATCGTAACAAATGGAGATCTCGTGATCTCTGCCTACCCCTCCGGGAAAGATGCGTTATTTTATGTATGTATGTATGTATGACGCCATTTCGGCGCTAGCATTCGATCTGTAAAGCTTGCTCAGAAGAAATAAACCAGGTGTCCAATAAGCTTTCTTCGCACCAGCTTTCCCTCGATAACGTGTAACCTGTGACGTTGCAGCTGCGGTTGCGGCGCGAACGCCCCCACGCACCCGAGCACGGCGGGCGCCTGCAGTCCGTGTGGGCGAGGCTTGCACGAGACCGGGCTGGCGGCGCGCACCGAGCGCACCCGGCCACGCCGCGCCACGCTGCAGGAGCTGCAGGTAACGTGTGCCACGCCGCGCCACGCTGCAGGAGCTGTTTTTTGTTTTTTTCTTCGTTATCTTGGGTAAATACCAGAACGTCAAACGCTTTGGATAGATTCAAAATTAATGTAAAGTTCGAAGATTTCACCAATTTTATCGTGTACGACGTAACAAGTGTGTACGTTTGGATATTCTTTTAGGCAAAAGAAGACGCCGTGTGATGCGCCGTCACTTACACCACTGCACTTGAATTAGTGTATTCCCTCCGAGTTTCAGTGAGCTGTCTGATTAAGAATGTTCCGTTTGTTCCAGTCGGTGCACACGGAGGGACACGTGCTCGCGTTCGCGGGGCGGCGCGAGGGCGGCGCGGCTGGCGTCGCGGCGGGCGGCGCGGGGGCGGGCGGCGCGCGTGCGCTCGTGCGGCTGGCGTGCGGCGGCCTGGGCGTGGACGCGGACACGGCGTGGAGCGAGGCGCACACGCCGCCCGCCGCGCGCACCGCCGCCGGCGCCCTGCTAGACCTGGCCACGCGCGCCGCGCTCGGACACCTCGCCAACGGGTACTCACACTCACACACACACACACACACACACACACACACTCATGTAGTGTGGGCTTTGATGAAAAGAGAAGCGCTTCCGATCCCACCGGGCCACTAGTTATTATTTGGCACATGTATTTATTCCAATCATTATAAGAAACTTCGCTATCGCGTTCAAGAATTTTATGGTTCTGGTTGCGTCATGTTAAAAGCTCCGCTACCCACACCGCCCATCGGCCATCATTTTTATCTAGATTCGTTCGGTCAAGCCAGCTATGAATAATCTACATAACTGCAAAGTTTTATTGAAATCCCTTCACTGTCCCTTCCCTCTCATCTCCTACATCCTCACACACTTCCACATTTCTAATATTAGCAGGAAGATTAATCATGATCATCATCGTTACAGTTTTGCCGTGGTGCGTCCGCCGGGTCACCATGCGGAGCCGAACCAGGCGATGGGTTTCTGTTTTTTCAACAACGTGGCCATCGCTGCGAGAGTGCTGCAGACCAGGCTCAAGCTGCAGAGGATACTCATCGTCGATTGGGTAAGGAATTATTAGCTCTAGTAGGATATCGCTTCTTATAGCACTATAATGTTAACTCTACAAACAGGCCGGGTCATTTACTTTGAAATACGTTTTATATTCACATAGCTGTTTCTTTAAAACTTAGGAAATGTATACTTATACCTATTATACAATTAATCACGACAATTTGTTGACATTTAGTGGTCTATTAACATTACAAAACTCAACTTTAAGCATAAACGTAAAAGATAAATTTATTTTCGTTTGCGTAAACTTAAGAATTCCCGTTCCCATGGGAATTTCGAGAAATCCTTTCCTCACTAAATGCCTACACACTATCTATATGCCAAATTTTAGTTCGATCGGTCCGATAGTCTTAGCTTCCGAGTAAATCTTTACAATTATGCTTTATAAATTATCTCTATGCCAATGTGTGTAGGCCGATTGATGTAGTTGGTAGCATAGTAGGTGCCTATGACACAACACCTTATCTCAGTGCAGAACTGGCTTAACGTGCAGTAAAGTGTGTGAATATTTAACAAATTAACAGGAAATATCACATAAACCTCCCACTTAACACCTCAAGGATACACCACCCCCTTAAGGACGTGCACCACGGAAGTGTATGAATAACATATTTAACAAACAAACAGCGGATATGACACAAACCTCCCCTTCACCAGGACGTGCACCACGGTAACGGCACGCAGCAGATCTTCTACAGCGACCCCGGGGTCCTCTACATGAGCATCCACCGGCACGACGACGGGAACTTCTTCCCGGGCACAGGCGCGGCGGGCGAGTGCGGCGCCGGCGCCGGTCTGGGATACTCCGTCAACGTGCCGTGGAGCTGCGGCGTCGACCCGCCGATGGCCGACGCGGAGTATCTCGCTGCCTTCCGGACTATTATTATGCCGATTGCTAGGGTGAGTGCCGGGTTGGATTTAGATGTTGTCCCGAGGTTGTGTGTTTTGTTTTGTAGGTATGTTTTCAAGTTGAAGATAATTCTACAGTTAACTAAAAAACCTAACCCGTCCGGGCATTAGATTACGTTAATTAAGGTGTAGTGTAGCGGAGCAATCTATCAGACGCACACAGAACCAAAGTCCAATACAAGTTCTAGAACGGGATATCGAAGTTTCGCACAACGATTGGATACATGCCTACATGGGCCAAACAATAACTATTGGCCCGGTGCAGTGGCCGGAAGCGCTTTCCTTTGCATTACTCCCACAGCCGGCCGTAAAAATGCCAAATTGGTTAGTATATCCTCCCCCTTTTCCCTCAGGAGTATAACCCTGAGATAGTGCTAGTGTCGTGCGGGTTCGACGCGGCAGCAGGACATCCTCCCCCGCTGGGCGGGTACCGCGTGTCCGCCGCATGCTTCGCGCACATGACGCAGGATCTCATGACCCTCGCCAACGGGAAGGTACGTGCTTGTAGGGCAGGGTATAGGGTTGTAGGACTGCTGGTGTAGCTTATGTGACGCAAACAACGCCATACAAATTTTAGAATGCGATATCGAAGTTTCTCACAATGATTGGAATATATACATGGGTCAAACGATGACTAGTGGCCCGGTGGGGGTCAGAAGCATTTCCCTTTTTACCACTCCCACGTTAAGATGGCTATCTTTTTTTCCTTTTGTTAATCTAACATTAATATTGTGCTAATGATTAGGGTATTAGTTATGCGTCTGATAATGTGAATGAACATATTATAAACATTTATCTTTATTCTGAACACCGTCAGTGCTTATTGCAATGATACTGAGTAAATGCTGAACAGATATTTTACTGAATGAAGCCATTTTAGACTTTGGTTAATGATTTTCTGTTAACTTTAAAATGTTGCGATGTAGCTAGCGTTTACATATTTTAATTGGTAATCTGCACATAATTTTGTCTACTTTTCATTTTAAAATAGATTTTCCAGAAGGAAAACTTTGTATAGATTTTAAGGTTCGCGCATTTCCATCGTGTACTTGACATCGTCGCGTGCGCAGGTGGTGCTGTCGCTGGAGGGTGGCTACGACCTGCCCGCCATGTGCGACTGTGCGGCCGAGTGCGTGAAGGCGCTGCTGGGGGCCCGCGCCGCCCCGCCCGCCCTGGCCGAGCTGGCCCGCCCGCCCGCGCCGCCCGCGCAGGCCGCCCTGCGAGCCGTGCTGCGAGTGCAGGCACAGCACTGGCCGAGGGTACGTGCGCCCACAGCACACACTACACTACACACCACCTTGTCTTACGACCACCGACAGTTAACGACGATTTTGTCCACCGCGCGGCTTACGTATCGCAAGATACGTCATTGACGAACTCATTAGGTTTGTCACTCGAAAATACACCGCTCAGGTGAAAATGCGGCAACCCACTGATACTTCGGTATCCCCTGGGAGCCTCTTGCCAGTAGTCTAATAAAATTACTTTAGCAAGTGATGTGGCCCTGCTATAAGGATCCGTAATGACACTTTCTTTCTGTTTCCAGATAAAGCGCTACGCGGAGCTAATAGGCATGTCCGCATTAGAGGCGGGCACAGCGGGGGGCGTGGGGGGTGTGGTGGGGGGCGGGGGTGCGGGGCAGTCGGAGCGCGACGCCGACACCGCCGCCGCCATGGCCACGCTGTCCATGCACCACCCTCGTCCACACAGGTGGGTCGTGGGGTCGTGGGTTCGATATAGGGAGCGTGATGGTGCTAGCAGATAGCGTTATGACAATGTACAGCGTGCCGCGTGTGTGGCTCACGCCTAGGGTTGCCAGGCGTCCGGATAAAGCCGGACATAGTCAGGCTTTTTGAGTGCATGTCCGGCCAAAATTAACCACGTCCGGCCTGTCCGGCTTTTGTTAGGTTTTTCACCAAGCACGGATCCAGGGGGGTTGTCATGATCTTGGGTCTCATAATAGGCAACTTACGTGAGTAACATGCTAAATATGACAAAAATTTCGCGCTTGCTCCGCTCGCGTATCTATTCCATGCTAAAGCTAATTTTCATTTTTTAATCAACGACGACCGATTGGTGTAGTTGGTAGTGGCCCTGCCTGCGACGCCATAGGTCCTGGGTTCGAATCCCGGTAGGTGCAAACATTGATGTGATGAATATCGATGTTTGTTTCCGAGTCATGGATGTTTATATACTTTTCTATGTACTTATATACCGTTGCTTAGTACCCACGACACAAGACCTTAGAGATCTTAGTGTGGGACTTGGTTAATGTGTTGTGAAGTGTGTGAACATTTATTTATTTATTTTAATTACGGCTCGTATACTCCTCAAATTCTTGGTAATGTATAAATAAGTCACATGCAATAAGTTGTCGCTGGCAATTCTATAAGCTTTTTTTACATTTCGCAAACGAACAAGGTGCCGGGAGTGACCAGCAGAAGACTGGCGGGAAACACTCTCGCTATGTCAATAAGTAGTTATCATTCTTGGATTGTTGGCGCACGTTGCGTTGTCAATTTTCGTATTCGGCGACAATAAAACACAAAACCTTATAATAAATTAGGGTGTCCGGCTTTTTTGCCCAAATGTCCGGCCAAACTGGATGGTCTGTCCGGCTTTTTGATTTTTCGACCTGGCAACCCTACTCACGCCTAGTATTTGAGTCGATATTATAAGTAATGGGTTAAAATTCTCAAAAGAGATTAACGTATTACTACTTTGTTCGATATATTCAAAATTAACACATTAGTAATTACAAAACAAGAGACGTTTGACTGACAACAGCTGATGTCACAGTCTGTGTAAGGGACACATCTGTTGGTCAGTCCTAACCTCTATCTAAAAAAAAAAGACGGAGATAAATAGCCATATTTTCGTGTCATTACAGATCCGCGGAAAACTCGCGATCAGTGTCCGAAGAGCCTATGGAACAGGACGAGGGTAAGTGAGCGGTCCGTGCGGACCCGCCTGGACCCGCCGGACCCGCTGGACCCGCCCCGGACCCGCCCCGAAGACGGGCCTACTCGTACATTCCGCGCGACCCGTGCCATGCCTGTCGTATAACGATACTCGAATCAAACGCCGCGACACACTCTCGTTACGTCTACTATTTATTTACACGAAACTGTCACATTATGTTACGCGGTTAATAAGTTATTATTATGTATATTTTTGAGAATATATTTGTGGAATTAATATATATTAGTGTAGGGGAGGCTGGACGCGAGCCCCTGTCGCTACTCTCATTCTTGCCAGCGGCGTGTGTGTGTGTGTGTGTGTGTGTGTGTGAGTGAGTGGTGGTGTGTGTGTGTCGTCGCTTGACACACACATAGCCACAAATGTACATACATTTGATTTTTTATACGTGTAAAGTGAACTTTATAAACGAAACGTGTCCTGCCAAATACTTATTTTCTGTAAATCGCGAGGTGTTATATGTATATTACATAAAAAAAACTGTTGTTTATTCGATGTAATTCATAATGAATTAGTTATGGTATAGAGAATTATTGAATATGTTTAGATGGTACGATTAAGACAAATCTTAATTTGAAAGCTTTAAAATGTAGTAAAATGATAATGTTGTACAAAATACGTTAATATTTGGATAAAAATGCTTTTAAGTAAAGGTATCTACGATGATATATATAATAAATATATATATAATGTAAACTATTGTCCGTACATGTAAATAAGGATAGTTGCAATGTTTTATATCTGCCTTGAGTATCGTAGAGCCTCAATACCGACCGCAATAGCCTAGAGTTGTCGTTTCCCTACAGCTGAATGTCTCCTCTTTCACATATGTATACATGTATACCAAAGATTACTTCTCGTTGGCGACGTTACGCCCTGTATAGACTACATTACTGTTTTTCATGAGAATATTTTATCTAAATTGTACGCTGTATCCGCAATGATATTGAAGAAACT
Organism: Carposina sasakii; assembly: GCA_014607495.2. NCBI lineage: Eukaryota > Metazoa > Arthropoda > Insecta > Lepidoptera > Carposinidae > Carposina > Carposina sasakii. Next base: position 614,819 of record CP053160.1, on the reverse strand, counting down.
TTTCTCTATAAATATATTGTATCGAGCGGTAATTGTGTCCCTGTAAGAGATGCATTTTCTGTCGCCCCTGTGGAAGGGCTTTTTGTATATTTTGGAATATATAAATATATCTCTAATCGAATTTTGCAGAGGCTATGAAGTGTTCGCCTCTCTACAGCAGAAACTTGTACCTCTCCTGTTTTGTTTGCGGCCGCGAGCGCCCGAAGAGTTTTGTAAATAAAATTATATATTGTGTAACTTAAAAGTTACTTGTGGTGCTCCTGGACAGGCACAAATACATTAATGTCTATTTCTCCGCCGCGGGGGGAAGTGGGGGATTATGGGCGTCACATGTTTTAGTGAAAATACTTGCGTTTTCACACTTTTGTAGTGATGCGGTAATTTCCCGCCGGCCGCGGCCATATTCTTGCGACGTTTATCACCGGTTTAAAGAATAGAAGTAATATTTTTGTCTTTTCGGTCTAATGACCATTTCTAAGAGTAGCAAACTTATTTTAAGTTATGGGAACTTTATAAATCCGACTTTTGAGTTACAAATTATACTTCTTTCATAGAGGTATTTGTGGAAGATTGAACAAACATTAGACAACTTGTATGTACTGTGTTCTTCAAATCGGTGTGTTGTCTGTTTGTTGTTGGCCCGCGGACTCCAGTGTATCTAGTTGGAGACTCATGTTCTGGTTGGCAGCAGTGATAATATGAATGTTCAGTATTTCTACGACCTGCTAAAGGTCGTCGAAAGTAGAATTATATGTATATCGGTAAATTAGTCAGGCAAGGATTTTTAGTTTTATTTATTTATAAACGTTGTTTCGATAAGTATATTTATGTAAACTTGCTCGGGTTCGTGTGCAATCTTCAAATTATATTTTTGTTATTTATGATGTTAGAGATAACGTTTATAAATGAAGTAAAGTTATTCCGTGTCGATCTGTGGCGCCGGTGCGACAGAGACGGGTATACGTGAAGGCTGTCAGTCTACAAATGTTGCCGACGTACATCGGATGCGATCCTTGTACGGTCACAGTTAAAACAATGTTGTGTCTTTGAAAATTTTATTGTTAAATTGGAATACAGATGAAATATTATTTAATAAATGTATATAATATTATATATATTTGAAAATATACCTGCATTTTTATTTTGTGTTCCTGATATTTAGTATTAAAACACTTGCTTACCTTTTAACAAAAACCTATAACAATGAACTTAAAAAACAATTTGTAATAATATAAGCTTTATAAAAATTGTAATCTAAACTAAAATCTATATTTATTGTATATCGATATAGGGAAAACTGGTTTTGAGGTTTTCACTCTTATATTACTTAATAGTTATAATAGACATACATATTAATGTTTTGGCAGTCAGGTTTTGATTCTTCATTTAGCTAGAAGAATCTAGTTAACAGAAATGCAAGCTACAATATCTTTTGCCAGAGTTAATACATGACTAGATTTAGAAATGCAGTTTTGGCATGAATATAGTCTGTGTTAATACAGTTTGAGAAGATTTTCAACTATAATGGGTGCAATCATAGATTTATTATGCTAACGTTAGATCGGCAAAGCGAGAGACAATAACATAGAATACTCATGTGTTAGAGCGAGATAGATAGACGAGACCATTTTCATACACGCTTGCGGCCTGTATCGGCCCCACGTCAGTTGTGAACGAAACAATTCTCACATATTTTTAATAAAACACACGTTTAAAAGTGTATATTTGGTGTTCTATGAACGTAAAAATTATGGTTTTGTGTTCAGTACCTGGTTGTAAATTCATCTAGGAAAGAAAATCAACAGAATTATTCATTTCCCATGTAAGTACGACCGAATGATTTATTTCTCTAAATGCAATATTTTTATAACTCTGACAAAAATATCGTGCACAAATGGCGATAGGTCATAATATTGCTTTTCATCATGTTAATGTTGGAAATGCTTAAGAACTGAATTTAGCGAAATAATAAATACGTAAATTTGTCGTATTTCAAACCTCAATCTTACAGTATAGTGCTTGACATAAGTGTCAACCGCATATCGATATGTAACTTGACTGGCAAAGGTATGCTATACATTTAGCCTTATTATTAGTACTACTAGAATTAGTAGTACTACTAGAATTTTAACGGTTAGGTTTTAGTTTTCTGTGGTTCACATCAGGTCAACATGGTCATAAATATAGTTTTAGATTTTTTTTCTTCAGATTTCCTCAAGATAATGATGTTCGACTAAAATGGCTTAGAATATTAAATAGAGATTGGGTTCCCCAAAAATACTCAACTCAACAGTTTGCAGCAAAAATGTTTTTCTCATAGATGCTAACAAAGAGTAAACTGCGCTCTGACTCAATACCTACACTATTAAATAAATATTCATGCCTGTAAGTTACTTCCTCTTATGTATTAATATTGATTTAAACAGCTATACATAAGCAGCAGCAGCAGCTAGCTATTAATCATATACATAAGTACCTAACAAATTAGTTCTGTTTGGTGGAAAATAATAGTAAGGATAATAGCAATTATTATTTTGTAAATATATAGGTACATTTTCAATAAATTATGGGGTTTTATTTTTTCTTAAACTATCGACACTACACAAGATGCACGATATTTTTTATCGATCATTTCAGTTTGATCCATACACAGCACTATTTGTCTTGCACACATGCACGATAGACGCACACTGGTGTATTTGTTTTTTGGTCTCGCCCTTCGAACTTTATTGCCGATCTATAACGCTAGTATAATAAATCTATGGGTGCAATACTTACTCGTTTATTCAAAGATAGACATAAGGTCTTTGTGTTCAGAAGTTTAAAAATCTTATTTGAGGTCTAGAAATTTCTATCGCCAGTTTTGTTGACAATCAAATCAAAATCTATAAAAAAAGGTGTTTGTTATTCACAGTTTTCATCCAAAATGTACAAGCAATTTAACACAAGCTTAAATGGACCCACAGGATAAAGCTAGGCAGTGCAGTGCACTTATAACCTGAGACTGCGTTTACATACAAGAGACATATAAACCGATTTTTCACAAGTTAAAAACTAAGTTCAAATGTACGAAGATTGCATCAAATAACACAGCACTGACAGCCTGGCCACAGAAGTTTGTGTTATACGAGTAAATCCGAAGTCTCCATACATGACCACAAGAGATAGATATTTAAAAACTGTCAACCTTCTCAAATATTTCAAAGTTCAACTTTAGGTACGTATTTAAACTTGATCTTAGATTAATTAACTTCTATTTATACGTAAGTAGGCATTTTTGGACTTATGCTTTTCCCTAAGTAGTTATGTGAAACTTTACCTTTTATACTTATAGAAAAATATAATCTTAACCACTCCCTATATACATATATAAATCTGATATATCAATGCAAGAATATGACAAGAAATGGTTGAAAATAAAGTTATTAATTTGTCAATGTTCTTAAAAACCAATAAACAGAATGGCGAAACTATTCAGACAAACGATATACTAAAAATCTTAAATAAAATTATGCAAGTGTACAAAAGTGTCAAATCACTGTATAGACATGCCTTGACAAACAATTGCTATAATGCTCTTTTATATAAAGAGGGTAGATAATAAAAGGGAACTATATTTTCTGTCACTAAAATTTATATTTGTCATCAAGTTGTATCACCAAATAATTAGATCTATCGCCACGAAATATTTTCGTTCTCAGATAAACAAATGTGTTCCCAGGTATGAATCACCAAATTAATGTTAATATATGTGTAAAATAAAAGATGGATCACCAAAGAAATTGTAGTGCATTGATTGAATATAAACGTCGTTCTCACAATAATAGTTTTGTTACTTAAATAATAGGTTTGTCCTCAAAATGATAGTTCTGTCATCAAATACTTGCAAGTTTAGCTAATTGCTTATGGTTACCTGTTTGGAAGGATCCGAATCTGGCAATATAGGTTAGAAGTTCTTCGGTGTTAGATTACATGTTTAAGTCCAAAACGATTTCTAGCGACAAAATTTATTTTTTTTTAATTAAAAATTTAATTTAATTAATTTGCTTTAATACTTATTAGGACAAACCTACTAAAATACATTCAAAAATATTAATTTGGTACTAGACCATGATTTTAGGTGATTTTTCGTGGAACTGATTTTATATTGTTTGGTGACAAATCTATTATTTTGGGGGCAAACTCTATTATTAAGGAAACAGAAAACGACTTCAATTGGTGACAGCTTAAATCATACCCATAATAAAAGCATGTAGCTAAAAAATAACAGTTCTACGAGGGCTGTTTGATAAGTCGTTTTAAAAAGTAATTTTTTTTTTTTTTTAAACAATTTACATTTATTTCTCAACATAGTCTCCTTTGAGGGCCAAACACTTGTTCCAGCGAGTTTCCAATTTTTTTATCCCCTCCAAAAAATACGTTTTGTCGAGGTCTTCAAAATAGGCGTTTACACCAGCGATGCAGTCCTCATTTGTCAAAAATTTTTGCCCTCCAAGCCATCTTTTCAGATTTGGGAATAGGTAATAATCGCACGGAGCTAGATCCGGCGAATACGGAGCATGCGGAACCAGTTCGAAGCCCAACTCGTGGATTTTGGCCATTGCAATAGTTGACGTGTGCACTGGGGCATTGTCTTGATGAAAGAGGACTTTCTTGGGGGACAATTTTGGTCGTTTTTCCAACAATTCGGCATTAAAACGGTCCAATAACTCTGCGTAATAACGGCCAGTGATAGTCTTTCCCTTTTCCAAGTAATCAATCATAATGATTCCTTCGCCATCCCAAAAGACTGTCGCCATGACCTTTCCAACCGACAAAACAGTCTTGGCCTTCTTTGGGGCACGTTCACCAGTCGCCATCCATTGTTTTGATTGCTGTTTTGATTCAGGTGTATAATGATGGACCCAAGTTTCGTCCACAGTGACAAATCGACTCAAAAAATTCCGAGGATTACGCCTCATCATATCCAAACACAGTTTTGAAATTCGCTTTCTTTCGTGTTTTTGTTCGATTGTCAAGAAACGTGGCACCCATCGTGCAGACAGCTTTGTCATACTCAAATCTTCATGCAGTATTTTATGTACTCGCTCAGTGGAGATGCCTGTGTTCTCAGCTATTTCACGCACCTTCACTCGGCGGTCGTCGAGTACAATATTATGGACTTCTTCAACAACATCCTCAGTAGTGACTTCGATTGGGCGACCAGAGCGTGGAGCATCAGATGTGCTTGACCGACCACGTTTAAAATCATTTATCCAGTTATAAACAGTCTGCAACGTTGGTGCGTTAGTGCCATGAACAGAATCAAGTTCAGTTTTTATTGTGGCAGCACTGCAACCCTTCATAAAAAAATGTTTTATAACGGCACGAAATTCAGTTTTTTCCATAGTTGTTGAATATTTACGAGTGATCACAGTTAAACAACGGTTATACTGACAAAAACTTGGTTTTTTTTGCTGAATTTTTGACAGTCTTCATTTGAAAGATTGTGCCTGCCAGTGTTAACGCCATTTACCAGAAAAAAGGTTTTACAAATAGTTTTTAAAAGGACTTATCAAACAGCCCTCGTATTGTCAGAGTAAAGTACTTCAAGTATTTCTTGGCTTATTCTTTTACTTTTGTGACCTTAAATAAGGATCACACACATTTTCAAATACAGATAGATAGTTTTTACATCTACCGTCTATAATCAATTTCACCGATAAAAATGGTGTCAATGCCACCAAGTCAATTATCATGAGGTATACCTATACATACAGTCCAAAAGCTATCCAGAAACAAGCGAGTGTTTCGTGTCAGAGTCGTGGGTCCAGAGGTGTCGTGTAGGGTCCCCCAGGCCGCTAGCTGTAGGGTCCCCCAGGCCCCTAGCTGTAAGGTCCCTCAGGCCCCTAGCTGTAGGGTCCCTCAGGCCGCTAACTGTAGGGTCCCCCAGGCCCCTAGCTGTTGGGCAGGCGGTCGGGAGGATCCAGAGATGCGCACGGGCAGTTGCAGGAGCTTACTGGACACTCGTTGTGCTCCCTGTGCATGGAAATACAGAGCATTTGTGAAAAAAAAATACAGTGTAACACAATACAGGTAGGTATCTGTTGTCACCTCGGGTTTCGTTTTATTGGAGCATGATCACTAGCGCTCCACTCGATACATAATATTACAACTTACTTAAGACGAACGCGTAGGCACTTTTGCATATACATAATCATAGTAGAATTGAAAGATAATTATAAATATACAGAAATATAGACTGCCTATGTAATCTTCATTGGTGGGAGCGCACTGCACCAGCGCTCCTTAGGATGAGCCGCCTCTGCATGCAAGATATCAGCAGTCGCTCTCTTCAGATCCAGTTAATGTCATTTGGGAGTATTAGCAGAGAAAAAAACTGTAGCACGGGGTACGCAAAGGCGATGGCGGCAGGCGGCGCACCCGCTGTCCGTGGCGTGTCCGTGCCGCGTGCGACTACTGTCCGTGCCGTGTCAGGCGCGGCGGCAGGCGGCGCACCCGCTGTCCGTGGCGTGTCCGTGCCGCGTCCGTACTCACAGGAACCACTCGTGCAGGTGCTGCGCGTGGCCGGCGTGGCGGCAGGCGGCGCACCACGCGAACCAGTGCGGCGCCCCGCCCCCCGCGCCGCCCGCCCCCAGGTGCAGCGAGCACACGCCGCAGCGCGGGAGCGGCTTGCGGCAGTTCGGGCACGCGGTTATCTGAACAATAATAACGACGTTAGGACAACCTTAAACTAAATTCATATCGCGTCAAAATGAAACCTTGGCTTTTCAATCTGCACACACATACGACTGTTCCTCACTCGTTGATTACGACATAACACGGAAGATGCAGCTGATGTAAACCAGTGAAGTCCCACATCCGCACAGGAATAGAATACGGAAAAATTAATACCATACAAGTAAACAGATCAAAAGTAAAGCCTAGAAACAAGTAAAATGTTGCACAAATAGCTTACCTTCATCTTGGCGGCTGGCGGCGGCAGTCTCAGCGGAGGCTTAGCGCGGCGCTGTGGAGGCGCGATGCTTTTACCGCAGTAGGTGCACGCCACAGTCACCTTCAAGTTACAGTATATTGTACAGTAAATACGACTGCAATTCAATCAATGTCCTCGCTCACCTCTTTTACTGCCCACGCTCACCTATTTTGAAGCCGGGGCGAGTCATATATGTATAGCCTTCCTCTATAAATGGACTATCTATCTAACACTGAAAGAATCATTTAAATCGGAGCAGTAGTTCCTGAGATTAGCGCGTTCAATAGTATGGGTATAGATAAGACATGAGCACACACACACACACACACACACACACACACACACGCACCTGCCTCGGCGCGGCGAGGTCGTCGGTGGCGGCGCCTGCGCACGTGTCGAGCGCACAGCGCGCGCCCCACAGCTGCCAGCTGTCCAGCAGCGAGCGGTAGCTGCGGGAGACGGAAACTGCACTGTGAGGGCGTGTAGCGGGGCCATCTAGCGGACGCAACACAGAACCACACTCCAATACAAATCCTAGACCGCGATATCGAAGTTCCTCACGAAGTTTGAAATATATAATAGTACACATGGGTCAAATAATAACCAGTGGCCCGGTGGGGCCCGAGGCGCTTCTCTTTTCACCATCTCCACAGTTTCAATTTTATATTACAAATAGGAAAATTATTATTCTTGTGAGTTATCATCATGCCGCCCTTGAAAAAAAAGTTATGTTAAATTTAAAAATAACCTTATAAATATGGTCGGCAGAGAAATTATGTAAGTTACTTTTGCAAAGCGAAAACAACGCCATCACGAAAATTGTGAAATACGACACACTCCAAATTTTCATCAAGCTTTGGCTTTATGTCTTGTCGGTTATGCTCCCTAATTTGTCGACATTGAAAATAAGTCGCATCCCAGTACGAGTGCTGCGTGCGGCAGTAGGCTCACCTGGCCAGCCACAGCTCCTGCAGCATGGCGGGCGCGGCGCAGCGGACGGACACCAGCGCACACGTCTGCACGTCGCCCGTGCGGTCTAGGTAGCGCTGCAGTAACGTCATGCCTTGCGGACTCACGCCTGGGGGGAAATACAACATGTTAGCTACCACAGTCTACAGTTTAGTATATTTCATCTATTTATGTTTTCAAAGTTTAAAAAAATCTCATTCTTCACTCTACACACATAAATAAAAAATATGACAATTTCATTAAATCTATTTTTACTGTCTGTCTAGAATGGTAATTTTAAAACACTGGTTTTATCTTCGTTTAATTTTGACCGTCAACTTGACCATCTTCGCGTCTTATTCTATGCCTAATTCCTCCAAAAACAAAAGCCACTGGCAAGAGACGCAAACCGGGTCAAAAAGCACAAAAAAGCTACATCACCAGTGAGCAGCATGGCGCTGAGGTCCCCCTGCTCCACCAGCGCGTCGCACGTGACGCGAACGTACTCGCTCAGCGCGGCGTCCGACAGGTACATACACGCAAACGCCACGCGGTCTTCTAGCCGCATCTCTGTCTCCTCCTGTTGTGTACAGTGTCATTTTTATGACATGCTCGGTTAGGTTAGTGTTATAAACCGCGTAATTAAATATTGCCTGAATATTTTATTTTATTTCACAATTTGTGGAAGACCGAGCTATTTATAACTATAGTTAAAATTACAGACCCATTGAGCCAATAACAGGTCCTAACCACACACATTGTGTGTGAAACAGTGAAAACTAACAATAATATGACAACATATTACTTACATTTTGCTGTAAAATGTCATTTATAAACAGTGTCTAACTAACATGCGATTTTGTACTAACATCAGAATGATTAATTTATTGTCATATTGTGGTCAAAAGCATTTTGGTCACGACAATCATTACTTCATATTCATTATTTACTTATTATTACTACCATTAATTGTACACAATTCATTATTTTTTTTTTTTTAGTTTATCCCGAAGGAAAGGCAGGGGAACTAAGCCCATACAGCCTAATCATTGTTTAGTAAAATGTATTCTGAATTTATGATGGATGACAATGATGATGAGTGGAAACGTCGGAAAAATCCTCAAGAACGAGTTTAAAATTAGTAAAAATCAAAAATAATTGCAGAAACAACTTACATGAGTCCATGAAGAGATCGTATTCCGACTAAAGTTTTACTCAGCTTACCTGCATATAAAACCATGCACACGCACTAGATTCACATAACAAGTAAACAAAATATTACTTATCTACCAAAAAACATCACTTTACGGACACATGCAAGCCATTTACAAATAAATTTTGATTTTCACAAGAATATTACACCCGCTCCCTTCCAGCTTTTCCCGCCGAATCCACACTTCATTAATATAGCCATGACATTTTTTTGACGTTTCGAAAAGTAAGCGTATGACATCTTTATATGTTAGCACTTTGTTTCAAATTTATTGTAGTCGGTATTCTTGCTACCTACACACAATACCGTCTTTACCATAAGGGCACACGGAGCCCGTGCCCAGGGCCCCCATTCTCAGGGGGCCCCGAAGGACCGACAATTTCTCTCACACATTTATTCTCAAAACATTTTTGCACTTTGTTCACAAATCAGTAATCTTATCAGAAGGTATTTACATTACAAGGCATATACTAAGCCATTATATCGATGACTGCGCCTATTCCTACTGTACTAATTAATAATATTTCCGAACACATCCTACCCAATGTACTAAGTACCTACATTATCTATCCGATAGCGATCACTTACGCAATCCCTCAGATTCCAATTCCAAAGTCAAACTAAGTCTAAAGTCGATTTAGTTTTCTTTGTCAGTTTACAACAATCGAACCTGGTGAGTTTACCAAAGAATTTGCTGAATTTTATCATGAAGACATTAATGCAGATGAGCTCAAAACAGAATGTTTTCATTAAAGTCAAAAAGCAATCAGCGGATTTAAATATCTCAACCTTACATACCCTAATAAAATCAAATAAATTGGAAGAAACTTTTTCAAACGTCGAAATTACTACGTCGAATTTGCTATTCCTTTGCCTAATGATTAGATTATCAATGAGCAGGATTTTCTGATAACTATTAAAAGTAAGCTTTAGTTTAAAAAACCTTTATTTAAAAATAAGCTTTTATTAATTTTGTTTATAAAATGAACCGATCGAATCGAACGAGCCTATTCGATAGGGTTGTGTCGTTTATCATCAGCTCTATCATCAGATCCTACTTCCTATCCTATCCTACTAATATTATAAACGCGAAAGTTTGTGAGTATGGATGGATGGATGGATGGATAAATGGATGGATGTTTGTTACTCTTTCACGTAAAAACGGCTGGAGCGATTTTAATAAAATTTGGTATGGAGTTAGCCGACACCGAAATATATGCCGGGCCGCCCCCTGATTACGTAAAAGCAAAGCCGAAGCCGCGCGTTCGCGATAATCTCGAGTGTGTGTATGTGCTTGTGCGAGGTGCGGGGCGCGGGAGGACGCCGAGCGTTCGTTGCGCGCACGCACACACTCGACATTATCGCGATCGCGCGGCTTCGGCTTTGCTATTGCTTTTGCGTAATCAGGGGGCAGATTGACGCAGTTGACCCTGCTTGCCGGCAAAAATAATGAATATCGATGTATGTTTTTGAGTTACGGATGTTTCTATAATTACCAATGGCTGTAGCACATTCTTATCGTGAGTTTGCATTGACATAGAGAGTGATATACTCACGAGCACAGGATGCGGCTGGTCAGGCGCCGGAGCAGGTTGGACGAGGAAGTGCAGCAATGCGCGCAGGTAGGGGTCGGGCAGCGCCTGCGCAGCCGGCGGCACGCACTCCCGCCACAGCCGCTCCTCCGAGAGTCCCGCCAGCGCCAGCCCCACCACGCGCAGCTGCGGGGTAGGGGGAGCGTCAGGGCGCCTTCCAATTAGCGGCAAAGCTCGTGCTAGCCGTATTTAGGGGATAATAAGACGCACGAGGGGGTCGCGCGCGGCCTGCAGCACCGCCAGCGCGCCGCGCAGACGCAGATGGAAGACGGCGCGGGGGGGTGTGGGAGTACGCACGAGGGGGTCGCGCGCGGCCTGCAGCACCGCCAGCGCGCCTCGCAGACGCAGATGGAAGGCGGCGCGGGGGGGTGTGGGGGGTACGCACGAGGGGGTCGCGCGCGGCCTGCAGCATCGCCAGCGCGCCTCGCAGACGCAGATGGAAGGCGGCGCGGGGGGGTGTGGGGGGTACGCACGAGGGGGTCGCGCGCGGCCTGCAGCATCGCCAGCGCGCCTCGCAGACGCAGATGGAAGGCGGCGCGGGGGGGTGTGGGGGGTACGCACGAGGGGGTCGCGCGCGGCCTGCAGCACCGCCCGCGCGCCGCGCAGACGCAGATGGAAGGCGGCGCGGGGGGGTGTGGGGGGTACGCACGAGGGGGTCGCGCGCGGCCTGCAGCACCGCCAGCGCGCCGCGCAGACGCAGATGGAAGGCGGCGCGGGGGGGTGTGGGGGGTACGCACGAGGGGGTCGCGCGCGGCCTGCAGCATCGCCAGCGCGCCGCGCAGACGCAGATGGAAGGCGGCGCGGGGGGGGTGTGGGGGGTACGCACGAGGGGGTCGCGCGCGGCCTGCAGCACCGCCAGCGCGCCGCGCAGACGCAGATGGAAGGCGGCGCGGGGGGGTGTGGGGGGTACGCACGAGGGGGTCGCGCGCGGCCTGCAGCACCGCCAGCGCGCCGCGCAGACGCAGATGGAAGGCGGCGCGGGGGGGTGTGGGGGGTACGCACGAGGGGGTCGCGCGCGGCCTGCAGCATCGCCAGCGCGCCGCGCAGACGCAGATGGAAGGCGGCGCGGGGGGGTGTGGGGGGTACGCACGAGGGGGTCGCGCGCGGCCTGCAGCACCGCCAGCGCGCCGCGCAGACGCAGATGGAAGGCGGCGCGGGGGGGTGTGGGGGGTACGCACGAGGGGGTCGCGCGCGGCCTGCAGCACCGCCAGCGCGCCGCGCAGACGCAGATGGAAGGCGGCGCGGGGGGGTGTGGGGGGTACGCACGAGGGGGTCGCGCGCGGCCTGCAGCACCGCCAGCGCGCCGCGCAGACGCAGATGGAAAGCGGCGCGGGGGGGTGTGGGGGGTACGCACGAGGGGGTCGCGCGCGGCCTGCAGCACCGCCAGCGCGCCGCGCAGACGCAGATGGAAGGCGGCGCGGGGGGGTGTGGAGGGTACGCACGAGGGGGTCGCGCGCGGCCTGCAGCACCGCCAGCGCGCCGTGCAGACGCAGATGGAAGGCGGCGCGGGGGGGTGTGGGGGGTACGCACGAGGGGGTCGTGCGCGGCCTGCAGCACCGCCAGCGCGCCGCGCAGACGCAGATGGAAGGCGGCGCGGGGGGGTGTGGAGGGTACGCACAGCACCGCCAGCGCGCCGTGCAGACGCAGATGGAAGGCGGCGCGGGGGGGTGTGGGGGGTACGCACAGCACCGCCAGCGCGCCGTGCAGACGCAGATGGAAGGCGGCGCGGGGGGGTGTGGGGGGTACGCACGAGGGGGTCGCGCGCGGCCTGCAGCACCGCCAGCGCGCCGCGCAGACGCAGATGGAAGGCGGCGCGGGGGGGTGGGGGGGTGGGGGGTACGCACGAGGGGGTCGCGCGCGGCCTGCAGCACCGCCAGCGCGCCGCGCAGACGCAGATGGAAGGCGGCGCGGGGGGGTGTGGGGGGTACGCACGAGGGGGTCGCGCGCGGCCTGCAGCACCGCCAGCGCGCCGCGCAGACGCAGATGGAAGGCGGCGCGGGGGGGTGTGGGGGGTACGCACGAGGGGGTCGCGCGCGGCCTGCAGCACCGCCAGCGCGCCGCGCAGACGCAGATGGAAGGCGGCGCGGGGTGGTGTGGGGGGTACGCACGAGGGGGTCGCGCGCGGCCTGCAGCACCGCCAGCGCGCCGCGCAGACGCAGATGGAAGGCGGCGCGGGGTGGTGTGGGGGGTACGCACGAGGGGGTCGCGCGCGGCCTGCAGCACCGCCAGCGCGCCGCGCAGACGCAGATGGAAGGCGGCGCGGGGTGGTGTGGGGGGTACGCACGAGGGGGTCGCGCGCGGCCTGCAGCACCGCCAGCGCGCCGCGCAGACGCAGATGGAAGGCGGCGCGGGGGGGTGTGGGGGGTACGCACGAGGGGGTCGCGCGCGGCCTGCAGCACCGCCAGCGCGCCGCGCAGACGCAGATGGAAGGCGGCGAGCGCGGCGGCGCGGCACGGCGTGCCCTCGGCCTCGGCGCGCTCCACGCCGCAGCCCGCGCTGTCCCAGCCCCAGCCCCAGCCGCACAGCTGCAGCGCGCGGCTGCGCTCCACACTCCTGGCGACACACCGAACGTTACAAACATGACCGACATCGTAAGTAGCCAAACGATAACATGCCGCGAGGGCGAATCAAAGTGTAAGAGTTGGCGTTGCAGCTATTGCTGGACAAAGATTCCTTTCGAAGGCGGGTAAATATGCAAGATTTGTTTCTGAGAGAAAGGCGGGGTCCACAAAAAACAGATAAGACTATTAAGCAGACGATAGGAAAAGTAGAATGTATGCATAAAAATCGCGAGCTATATTACCTGTAGATAGTGACTCGCTTGTTGGGCAGATCAGGCAGTAGCGACTGCACGCTCTCGGAGCGGTAACCTCCATCTCCCGGAGCTCGGAGCAGGCTCCGTACTCCGGGGTGCTTTAGCGACGTGTTACCCATGCAACCTGCGGGAATACACGACTCTATATAACAGGGGCGGAAGCAGAATCTGCGGGAATACAGTGGTACAGTCACTGCCGCCGACCGACTACGTATTTACAATTAACATGGGTTTATTGTATAATGTACTAATTATGATTGCTTGGTTTCAGTGAATTAATTTCACTGAATATTGTTAAAATGGTACTTGTAGCGCCATCTATTAGTATAAGTTTAGTACTGCTATCAGATCAATAAAAGGTCATTCACTCGGTCATTCGTCATTCATATTGGTTTTCAAAACATGGCCGCGGGGTCAGCGTGCCTATTTCTGTAATTATCATCAGTTTTCATGTAATTCAGTAATCAACTCAATAATTGTCCAGGAAGGGCATCCAATAAGAAGAACAATAAACAAACTAGTCAACGTATTGTGTGGTTTCTGTGTGTATGGGGAATCCTGGGAGGGACACCACCTGCATTACAAGGAACCAAGCGCGTCGGAGGGACCCACAAATTTGCCTGGAGTTTCCTTATTGAGGCAAACAGGCTGGTGGTCCAAAGAACCGAGGATGAGCAGGGCATTGCATCCGACACCATAACTGCGTTGTATGTAACTCTGCGGCTGTCAGGGAGGCAAGCCGGGGTTGCGACAAACATGCAGGTAGGTTACCTAGGAAGGAAGTCTAGATAGTCTAGAAAGATAAAAACGCCTACATCCAAAATAAATATATAAATATTCACACACTACAAAACATATAACCTAGTCCCACATTCCGGGACATAGTACCGGGATTCGAACCCAGGACCTATGCCGTCGCAGGGTCACTTACCACTACACCAATCGGCCGTCGATCTCAGCACACTCACCGTCTTCAACCAGCGACTTGCTGAGCGCCAGGAAGTGCCACATGGCGCTGAGGGCCTCGTCCCCGGCCAGGTCTGCGTTCTGCCATAGGTCCGGCTGCAGAACACACTTCCGATAAGCCACTCAAATTAAATCAATCCCCGTGTCGGCTATCTTTTTTGACATTTCATAGTGATGATGGCGCCGCGTAGAGTTTGTACCAACCCATGCCTACCCGTGGGTATCGTTGGCGATTAAGGGTTTCCGGGAGGTGAGCAGCAGTGCCTCCCGTGCCGACAACATAGTCCAAAAATCAGACTGCGGTCATCAACCTGCCTGCCCAGTGTGGTGACTACGGGCAAAAACCCCCCTGTGGTAGTAGCCTTGTGGCGTGAGGGAGACCTACGTCCAGCAGTAAACTGTAATAGGCTGAAAACGAAGTGATGATCACCTATTGAAACTTATTGATCTGGAAGTGACAATACACACGCGTGTTGTCATAATTTTCTTCAAAAAGGCATTATGCCACTTCCAGCAATTAAGCTTCAATGAGTGATAACCTCCTTGAACTGTTACGAGTAGCCGATACAGAGGCAAATAGTTTATTTGTTTAGAGTACAGAACTACAGAGTACATCAAGGTTTTAAGTTAGATTTAGTGCCAGCCACCATGTCATGTTGCGCCGTTAGGCATACAAACTCGAAGAAATAGTGAGAAAAAATTATTTAGTGACATTTATGATAGTAGCTTTGCTAAATTTGCTAAGTCATGTGGTGTCGCATCTGACCTCGAGAGGTTCCATGCGATTCGTTTTAGGCGGGAGAGACACTGGTTCGAAATTACAACGCAGTCAGCTTTTTTCTTAAAAAAATGAGCTTAGTAATTACTTCAGAGTAGTAGACAAGCAATAATACATAGGAATTAGGATGCAAAGATAAACATGTCACTTGAGAATTGACTATAAAATGTTTTAGCAATCAACAAGCACCGTACCTTGAGTCCGTAGTCGAGCGCGGCGCGGCGCCGCATGGCGTGGCTGATGTCGTCCGCGCACAGCGCACGCGTCGCCCGCGCCAGCCCCCTCGCGCCCCACACCACACCCCGCGCGCCCCAGCACAGCGCCGCGCGCTCCAGCACCTCGCACTCCGCCAGCGTGCCTGGGGAATGACACCCGCATTACACGACTGAATATCGTTCGCAGATCTGGAATCCCCTTTACAACAAATACTCTGATCAGATCGAATTAATCCAGGCAGAATTCCTTCGAGCTACATATTACAAATGCTATCATTCCAAGCTATCATATGGAAAAAATATTGGATAAGTTCTCATTCATGACACTATAGGTACATGACATGAGAATAATGTTAGATACTATGACTGTTTTTAACATTTGCCACAGTGTTGTGGACTGTCCTAAGCTGTGTAATCGTCTGGCCTACTGTGTCCCTAGTAGAATGCAGCGTTCGCTGCGTCGTCACAGACTATTTCTTACTGCTCTGTGCAGAACTAATGCAGGTATAAGATCTCCTTTAAGGCGCTTGGCAAACTCCTATAATGAATACTTCTTAGATATTGACATATTTTATCTGTCGCGTAATGAATTCAGAAATTTTGTAGTTGGAGATTTTATTTTTACAATTAGCTAGGCAAACATTTGACCGCCATCGTGCCTGATGTTAAGCAAGATGCGGCCTAGGGTGGTACATGGTATCTAAATCAAAGACATAACGGCCGAATACTAAATCGTCACTCAAATACAATCCTCACGTAAAGAGCTCTTAAATTTAAGCATCTCTCAAAATAAAGTGGTATACACGAAGGCTACTCAAACGATTTGAAGGCATGATCACCTAAGCAGCCTTCAAATGATTTATTTCGTGCAAATGCCTCGTTTTACGCAACATTGTGCAAATATAAAAATATATTATGGCGGGTCTACACTCGCGGGCCCACACTCACCGGTCGCGCCCAGCGCCAGCAGCGCGGCACGGCGGCGCGGGTGCCAGCAGAAGTCCGCCGCGGGCCCACACTCGCGGGTCCACACTCGCGGGTCCACACTCGCGGGCCCACACTCACCGGTCGCGCCCAGCGCCAGCAGCGCGGCACGGCGGCGCGGGTGCCAGCAGAAGTCCGCCGCGGGCCCACACTCGCGGGTCCACACTCGCGGGCCCACACTCACCGGTCGCGCCCAGCGCCAGCAGCGCGGCACGGCGACGCGGGTGCCAGCAGAAGTCCGCCGCGGGCCCACACTCACGGGTCCACACTCGCGGGCCCACACTCACCGGTCGCGCCCAGCACCAGCAGCGCGGCACGGCGGCGCGGGTGCCAGCAGAAGGCCGCCAGCACCGCCGCGGGTCCCACGCTAACGTCACGCTCCACACTGCTGCATCCGCTGTACTGCTCTGACTCGGGCGCCGACGACGACGATGATGACGCCTGTGGTACATAAATTGATAGATAATGGCATGAAAAAATACAGTCGGCATCAAAATTTAAATGTACATAGCTACGCAGGGTCAGAGGATTATGAAACATCGAATGCGACAAGCCTTTTACTTAAAATTTTATTGAAGGTGGGTGGTTCATTTTCATGGGAGCTAGGAAAGGCAACAGAAGCAGAGGAGGCTGTGCACGTCACGTGACGTACCGCGGGGTCTGCAGGCGTGGCGGGCGCGGGGGGCGCGGGGGGCGGGTCACGCTGGGCTTGCTGAATGTCGTGTAGACGCAGCACGCTCGAGTCACGCTGTAGGGACATCAGGACGTTGCTTCTGGAATATGGACGTATTGATGGATTAATCAAACTTTTTAAAAAATAAAAGTGTAATGAACTGCGCGACCAAAATGTTAAAATGAATTATAAGGACATAAGCACGGGGCTTACATTATACAGACATAAAAATATATAAATGGCATCTGGGTTACAAAACCAAAGGTCACTACCAATTACGCCAATCTGTCGTAAAACTAGCAAGCAAGTTACAAAACAAGTGGCCTGCACTCACCTAGTAGGACACCACTGTATCTTAACCGGCGGCGCAGTGGCAGCGGCCACCAGCAGCGGCTTGGTCAGCGCGCGCGCATCCCACACGCACACCGCGTCACCGCGCGAGCCCACCCGCCAGCCGCCCGGCTCCGCCGCCGCCGCCAGCTGCAGGCGCGCCGGCGACGACGCCACCGCCTTGTGAGCCCAGTCTGGGAGCAGACGGCGTCATGGGAGCGAGATATATCACAGTTCAACGTCAAGCTCACGGAGATATTTGAATTTTATTTGAACCTTACCTCTGAGATCAAATATCTTAATGAATTTCATGTTCATGCAGGCCAGCAGGGTGCGGTTGTGGTTGGCCCAGGAGACATGGTTGCATGTTTCGGACAGACCCATCTCGGCTATGGGTTTTGCCCTATCTGATGTCGGTCCTCCGCCTAATCCAATAAGAAATTGCTTACTTATTATTATTTTTATTGTACACAAAACATTACAGTAAATACAGAGAAACTTACAAAAGAAATTCATACAAACGGTTGTTTGTTTCTCTCTTAACTTTAACGTTCTAGTCAAACCACCATTATGTGAGTGTACAGGTGCAGTAACTGTCTACTGTCACTTCAGCAGCTCTTATTATACAACCTTGGCTTACATCATGACTGAAAATTAGTTATTACTTAAGACAGAGTGAGTGGGACTCAGTGCAGACAATCTTAAGTTTTAGCTAACAGAGATAACTAAACATGTTTCAGATAATAAAATATGATAACATACCTTCCTTTGCTTCTTCCACAGTAGATGGTGCTCTGTTAACATCCCATATCAGTATGCTGTGGTCACTGCGATGTTTCTCCAAGCCTGATGCAAGCAAGTTTGTTTCCACTGGATTCCAGGATACAGAGCTACATGGCCGAGGGTATCGAGGTACTGAAATATTTTAAATGTTTCCTCTTAATTGGCTATTTTATTAACCCGTCAAGCGTCTCACAATTTTACTATTTTATTTTACTTCTTTTGAGGTTATCGCATTATTTTCCAATACGAATTATATATCACCACAATCTACATGAAATTTCCTATCCTGTGTTATAAATGTATTAAGAAAATACCACCAACCTGATTTCAAAATCACATAAAAACTTTCGAGCTTTGCAAATTTTTGCAAAATCCATTGTTTTTGTACACACATTGACACTAATAAATACAAATAAACTCTAATCTAATCTCTCAGACGCGTCAGGGGTTAAGTAATTATATAATGATAGAAATGTTAATGAGAACTAATAATTTAATCTTCAGTAATACATAACTAGATAGAGTTAAATGTTTAAAGCATGTAAATACCCACAATTTTCTTTGTATAAATAATTTTACTGTCATTCCATTTTATGCAGACAACTTAGGTCTATACTAAAATAAATACATACCAAATTCTCTGCCTGTAAGACCTAGAGGATCATAAGCTTGCTTGAGGCTGGTGAGGGACACATGTCCTGTACTGTGTCCAAAGGCCAGCAGAGGTTCAGGTAGCTCTGGAATGGAGCTAATGTCCAAGCAACGAACGCCATTCGCACTCTGCGAAGCCACAACAGTGGCACCTCTAGTAGAGCTTATTTGGACATCTAAAAATTCACATAAAAAAGTAGATGGTAGGTAGGTAGGTGTAAAATAATAAAAAAGATACATGAATTAGAATTTTACTATATACATTTTGGTTCTTACCAAATATTGAATAATATGTATTGTTATGAATATTGTATAATACTTACAATTAGCAGTATTCTCAATTTCTTCGAGATTTGCAACTTCGTATAACATAACCTTGTTGGATTCTGAGCTCCATACTACGAAGTTATCATTATGAACAGGGGACCAAATAACATCAGATTTTATACTGGTTTGCATTTTTGCTAATTCTATTGGCTCCTGTAGCCATATATCTTATTTAGAAACATAAATTCTTTTAATTCGGCTATATATTCCGTTAAAAAACACCCAAACCTTGCTTGCCCAAACCAAACACGATATAAAAATATTTTTTTTCTTAACTGTCAGCTGTCTGTCATTGTCTGCACTTACGCGTTTTATTTAGTTAGCGATCTTCTATAAGCTTACTGTTCATTATCAACTTTTCTATGTAATACTATATACAGATGTGATGATAACAAATGTTATAAAACAGAATATAATACATACCGCAAATATATCAAACAATCTCATAATTTTGAAGCAAACTTCCAGATTAGAAGGACCAAAACCAGAACGCTTTTGTGCATTTTTTTATTTTTTATTTGAAATCGGTGGCGTACGTTCACGTTATTTCGCCAAAAATGTTAACATATACAAAAAAAATTTCCTTACTTTATTAACATTTGTCATTATTACATAAAAAATATAACCTTCGTTCTTTTTGATCTTTTTTGTTTCTCCGTAATCAAATAATGAGTAAAAGTCTATACTAATATTATAAAGAGTTAAAGTTTGTGTGTTTGTATATTTGTTAAATTGTAAGGGGTAATCTCGGAATCTACTGAACCGATTTTAAAAATTCTTCCACCGTTAGAATCCTTATTGGACCTGGATGAACATAGGCTATAAGAATTTCCCGATATTTACACGGGAAGGCGACCAATGGGAATTTAATATTTTTTACAAAAACCGCTATACCTACATATGAAGCTGAAATCGGGCATATATGTTCATTGGGGACAACGAGGAAGGACTAAAAACGGATTTCCTGAAATTCCCACGGGAAGGGGACAAACGGGAATTCATAATTTTTACGAGAGTTAGTTCGGTAGATAGAACTAACATGGAAAACTAATCCTGATGATGCCACGGGTGTTGGCAAAGCATATGTCTATTTAAATTTTAATCGGTTTTCGGATTAGCGGCTATGTATTTATGGTTGCATGCTAGGTGCTTGGATCTGGCTTCTCGTTGCGACTGTAGTGTCTTGTGTTCGTGATCATGAGTCGGCAGATCCGAGGGTCAGCGGAGGGTATAGGGCCCGGTGGTGGGCGATCCCTCAATAGAGTAAAAACGGATTTCCCGAAATTCCCACGGGAAGGGGACAAACGGGAATTCATTTTTTTTACGACACCTGCGATACATATGAATTTGTAATTGGACCTGTATGTTCATTAGGGACTGCGAGGGAGCACTATTCCCATGGGAAGGAGAGTTACGGGAGTTCCAAATTTTTACGAAAACCAATGTACCTACATATGAAGTTGTAGCTATGTACTGATATGTACCGAAGCGAAGCGAGGGCGGGCCACTAGTCAATGATAAATGAGGATGAGTCACAGAGACGAGATTTAAAAAATGACATTAATAATGAATGATGTAGGTATTCGTGTCAATTATTCCTCATCACTTCGCCTCACTCTGTCAAAAACGTTCCATTTCCCACATTTTGTAAAATTGTTTAAATATGTATGTGTGCGTGTCAAGTTCAAGTGATGCACAGCAAAAGATCACGGAGCCAATGCACAGACTTGGTATCTTGGTATATATATATACTAATTTTTAGTTTCACACATTTAAATGTACCTATTTAATACTTAAAAACACACAATTCTTCTCCTAAACCATCCAAGCTGTTTTTGAGAACTAACACCCTAATTTTCAGGTATTTTCTGGCGACAAAATTATTTTTGACATGACCTTCGAACGAATCGAAACGAAAGCGAATTCGTCACTTTTTGACAGCTTTGCTTTGCGGTGGTTTTGTGGTGTATTCTTGTGAAAAAGTGAATTTAATTATTTATCAAAGAAGTCTCCATTACGCAAGGATATCACAAACATTTGCCGTTACGTTTCGGTAAGCTAAAATATTTTCCTTTCTTGTTCAGAAAGTTTAGTCGTGGACCGTGGTATGTAGGGTCAATGACGTGATTGTTTACTACAATGGCAACGCCTCTCGTTATCCCACAGTTTCACGCTTATTGTCTTGCGGTTCTCACGTGTTAGTGCACTTTCTGACCCGGTTCACGACAAACTGCAAAGATGCTACATTCGTAACCGCGATCGCACGTTATACTGCTAGATCGATCGCGTAGTGCAGGGTCTTGGCACGGTGGTACACGCATTTCTGATTACTATTTCTTGATTTTTACACTTTTGTTCCACACGAACATTATCGCTCCATGGTTACGAATTATTTTTATGAATTCCAAGCTGAATTCTAACCAATGAAAGTGTTGAAACAGCTAAGATGTCAGTGACGATTTTTAGTGCAAAGAACAGGCCATTCCCTCGCCTCCTCTGATTGGGAGGCAGTGTTGAAGGTCCGGTCCTGTAATGTTTTCAGCCCTAGCGTACCAGTTATCTACTAAATTCTTAGAGGAACAAAATGTAAGTATACCTAACTACTTCGACAAGCAAGCAGGTTGATGTCACTGCTCTTTTTAAAATTAATGTGCTTCATTCCAACTTTGTCATGATGGTTTTTAAACAAATTTCACTTTCAAGTTGATCATGTTCAATCTGTGCAAATGATGTGAAAACAGTAGCATTAGTGGTACTAAAATAGTTTGATGAAAAATTTCAATACCCAGGTACCATAATTTTTAGGTTAGAAGACTAGTTAGTTAGGCTAGAAAGGATTGTTTCCCAGAGACTTCTTCAGCTAGTCTATGGCATATTATCATAACCACTAGGTTGGGGTAGATCTTTCTCCACTATATCTGGCCTCCTCAATATGCTAGATGTGACTGTGGGATTTCCTTGGTGATCCTGCAGTTCTGACTGCCACACTTTGGGAACACAGCTGTTTATGTTTATAATAATACTAGCATATCACCCGCGTGAGAGTGCATTACTCCCGTACAACGGCGGGGCGGGTCCCTAGTTATACATTATAAACCTTCCTTGTGAATCACTCTATCTATTAACAAAAACAATATCAAATTCCGTTCCCTGGTTTGAAAGATCTAAGCATACATAGGGACAGACAGACAGCAGCAAAACGACTTTATTTTATAATATGTAGTGATGTATGTATATACATTTATTATTATTATCATGACTAATCTGGTGGGGTTATGTCAGAAATATTTTTAGCTTTTTCTCTTTTGGTAATTGAAGCCATTGGGTGAACCCACTTTGTATACATACTTAACTCTTATAATGTGCAATCACTATGGATCACCATTTGGCTGACAGTATACTAGCAGTATTTTGGTCAGCATTTAACATGTTAACTAGGATGTTGATAAATCCAGTTATATTTAAATGTTGTAAATATAGTAGTGTAGAAAAGTTGCATTATTTTCTTTTACTCTCGGGTTTGTCTGTATTTCTGAGTAGCTGTAGAAATATAGCTCTATTTATAATCAAATTATAATATTTGAATAGATCTTAGATCTTATTTGAATATTATCATAACTAGTTATAAAATATTACTTTCTACTGAAATAGCTGCACTATCAAATCAGATAGTGTCAGAGTGAATGTTACACAATTTGTATTGGTTTTCCAATCTCCGATCAGTATTCAGCTGACGTGCGTCGGTGCATTGTCGCCGCGTCTCTATTTCTCACCTACTCAAGTGGAAAATAGAAAACATTAGTTTTTTCGTATATATAATGCAGCCTAACATGTCATTGTTATTTTGTTATTGTCCAATGCATGCTAAATATGCATTATGTAATATTAATAATGAATTTTGCATATTTTAAAGTTTGCAATAAATACCTACACAAACATGGTCAAATTCTTTAAAAAAATCTTTTTTTCCCTAATGATATCTTATACGTATGCATATATTTTAAAGGTAACTGCTTGTGTTATTATGGAGACTTTCACTTGTCTTCTTTCTTTCGATCGTATATATGTATTAGCAAATACATATATACCAAAATTAGTGTTGTGAGAATTAAAACAATGCTCTACTTAAAGCCAATTAATGGTACAGTTAAACAGCTTACCAGCTACATAAGGGAGCACACAACAATGTCCTTTAGTATTGGTGCTAGTGTCAGTACGTTGATCTCTTCCTTCATACATTTTCAGTTAGATCTAAAAAAATCTGCTAACCATTTTAACGTAACGTTCCTTAGTACTGATGAATCACTAACAATGACTCATGAATATTATATCAGATGACTATTGTAGTGATTATACCTATTTACCCACGATGAGAGAAAACAGATGTTTATTTTAGTGTTGTTTGTCTGTATGTTTCTCTATCGTTAATTAAAGAAAAAGCAGCCGCTAAACCTGCCGAATTTATGTTAGTAAGCTGAGATAACGCAAAATTTTAATGCCATAATTTTTTTTTTGTTGGCCGCGTGGTGCCGGCAGAGTAGAATTCGTACCACCCCATGTCTGCCCGTGGGTATCGTACGAGGCGATTAAGGGTTCCCGGGAGGTGGGCAGCAGCGCCTCCCGTGTCGACAACATAGTCCAAAATACAAACTGCCGTCACCAACCCGCCTGCCCAGCCTGGTGACTATGGGTAAATACCCCCCATGGCAGTCTTATGGCGTGCCCCGGGGGAAGCCCACGTTCAGCAGTGGACTGCAATAGGCTGATGATAATGATGATGAAAATTTTGCGTTATCTCAGCTTACTAACATAATTCGGCATTCGGTACGTGATAGTTCAGCGGCTGCTTTTTCTTCTTTTATTTCTTGTTCTTGATAAATAATGTCGATCCTCGCCGGGGCTGGAGTTTCCAGATGGAGTTAATTTCGCCTTTGTATGAACTAGCGAAAGATATCGACTTCGTCGGTAGAATACCCGTTTATCCCATTTTCGTGGGAATTTTAAAAAATCCTCTCTCACTGCTCCCCTAGACCCTTGGTATGCTCCCTAAGGAACCAGTAGTTTAGTTGACTGATGACTGCGTAGTCAGTAACGGAAGACTATTCACGGAACATTATGTATTCAACTATGTGTATTCCGCATACGCATCCAACTTAATCCTTATTTGAAACAATGAAGTGCACACTTATCTCTAGATCTCGTGTAACAATGGTAGTGCACGTCACTTCAGACGTGTCACTAGATCTCGATCACTGGTGACGTCAGTTGCGCGAAATCGATTGTTAACCTAATCTAAAACGAACTGAGGTTAAATTGAACAGTCTCGATTTCCCAACTCACTTTTCGGTGAGACGGAGAGCTCCTAATTTTCCGCGAAATAAAGTACCTATCTATACATATAATAAAAATGTAACGGGTCGCAGTCTACATGGAAGATATATGAGAAAAAATATTACAGGAGACCTTTATCAACGCAATAGTACCCAAAACAATGTTTTTTGAAATTTTTATCTGTCGGTTTGTCTGTTTGTCTGTGCGTTTGTGCACGCTAATCTCAGAAACGGCTGAACCGTATTTCGATGCAGTTTTCACGAATATATTGTGACAGGTCCCACTTAACATATAGGCTACTTTTTATTCCGGGAAAATGTTTTTATCCCGGATAATTTCGACATTTTGTTTTTTCTGTAGTCCACGCGGACGAAGTCATGCGTTAAATATAGCCTAAAGATGTTAGCTAAGCTAGAATTCTAGAACAAACATTGTTCGCCCTTGTATAAGGTTTACCTACATTTTCCTAGGTAAACTATCATTTTATCAAGTCTATTACTTTTGTAAAAAGTTCCGCGACACTTATAAAATAAATTCCACGCTCCTGTTACCCATTGTATTTAATTTTGTATATCTGAGGTTTCCCAAATTTGGTGAGAACTTCCGGCGAGTCACATTAATGCGCCCACGCAAATTTTGGTGTAGGTTTTTAGGCAGGTCATTACGAGACAATTATATTTTAAAATGATTAATAAAGAAATGGAAAAAATTCCTCACCCGGGTGGGAATCGAACCCACGACCTCTGCATTCCGTGCAAGCGCTCTTACCACTGAGCCACCTGACAAACATGGAAATGTGTCATTTCTTTATAGCTTTATTGTATTGGTAGCGAACTACAGTGTTCTTAAAGTTTTGGTGCCGGTTTCGTGGTGGATTTGATCTACTTTTCGCAGCCAGAATCTACAGAATTTCTCATTGTCTGTACCTTAGAAGCGAATGTGTAAGACAACACACATGCATGTTTAAATAAATACAACTAAACAAACGTATTTACATAAATGCAGTTCTCGTGTGAAAGACGCGATTACGATCGAAAACAAACGCAATTTCCATATAAATTGCGTTCAAATTATCATTCGCCATTAATGGAATGAAAGTTTTATGGGATCTGTTTTATTGTTAATAATTAGCGCGGACGCGAGCGTTGTGTATTGTATATTTAATGTCGCAAAACAAAGAGTTTCATATATGTTTCAGTAATTAAACAATTATTTATGCCGTTTTGGGCTTGTAAAACACGTCTAAAGGATCCCACCCAGTTCCCGGCCGCCATACTACCCCGGACCAGCTAGTAGTGACTGGATGGCAAAAACGGGAGATCGAGCCATGTGGCATACTCTGGGGGAGGCCTACGTCCAGCAGTGGGCTGCAATAGGCTGACGATGATGATGAAAGGATTCAATTCGGCCGTCCTGGGATACTACGATGTTTTTGATTTTTCCTGGCCAATATCTAGTATCCTAGCTTAAAACCCTCTATTTTATCTAATTTCTAACCGCGAAAGCATCACCATGTTCTTATGAATAGAAAAGGTAAACAATAAGATACAGCATAAGCTGTAACGGGCTGATATCCAATTGTACTTAGAATTAATGTGAAGTACATACGCTAATGAGGTAGTTTATGTGGTTAGTAGCGCAAGTAGACCATTCTGATTTCACCGGACGCCATACTAACGTACCCACCACCATGGAAACCATAGTTAACAAACTTTTCTAATTAACATCACATAGGAATGGAGTTTAAACTCGATATCTAAGGATAGGTGTTTTGGAAAAGACATTCGCTTATTTTGATTATCAGAAAAACTTTTCAAATGATTTACTTATCAGAAAAACCTACTCAAACTCACCTAGTGTCATCATCGTCCACTTAACTATCTGCTGTAAATCCACAGGGGTCGTTATCGTTTACGTCGTCTATCGTTATCTCTATGGAGTGGTACTAGACCCTAAATAGAATAGAATAGATTTTTATTTGAAAATTACACATACACGGACAGAAGATCTAACACTAAATCTAGATTAAAGCATCTAGCCGTATTCATGTCATCATTCCATCCGCAGTGCACCCGGCTGGTCCGCAAGCGAGGCAGGATGTCGAAGAAGCCGGCAGCGCAGCCCACCCTGCACAAGGTGATCATGGTGGGCTCGGGCGGCGTGGGCAAGTCTGCCCTCACGCTGCAGTTCATGTACGACGAGTTCGTCGAGGACTACGAACCTACTAAGGCTGATAGTTATAGGAAAAAGGTAAGTGCTTATACCGGAAGGGGCCGTATACCTATGCATACACATTGTCCTGTGCTAAGGTCGCCCTTCCGTTCTCTCAGGCGATCAGCTAGTCTCTGACTTCTTTATGATCTTTTACATTCAGCCCCGCTGTGGTAGACGTGATTATAGGATTAGTTCTGACTAATCCATTATAGGAACTTTAGCTGCGTGTACATACCAAGGCAATTAAGTTGGAGATCGCCGATAGTTTGAAGATTCATTTCATGTAGCTAAGAAAGTCGATCAACTTTGAAGCCACGTACGTACATCGATGCATAATAAAAATAATTATTATGTTTTTCATATCCATATCATTGAGCCACAAACTTGATGGGTTATGTTTAGTGTAGTTTATCTGGAGCCTGGATCTGAAAAGGGTCTACAAAACGATTTGGTTTCTGCAAAATCTCACAAAAAACACTTACAGTACGCAAGATCTACTCTACGCATACTCACTGAACATTGTCTAAAATTATTAATAAAGAAAATGGAAAAAATTCTTCACCCGAGTTGGAATCGAACCCACGACCACTGCAAACCGTGCCAGCCGCTCTAACCACTGAGCTACCGGGTCAATTACTCGGATGACGAATTTTACCATCTCTTTTCTAAATTACATATTGGCAACGTTATTTTTCATCCCGATAGCTATACACTAGCCAAATCTCGGCAAACAAAGTCTGACTGAACATTGGAAAAAGCTTCAATACTCATAAAGTTGTGTATGTATTGATTTTGTCATAGCAGTTCATCCTCAAACCGGAGCTTGTATATGGTTCGATATCACGAGTCCGACCCTGACTCACGACACGATACTGTTTAACTGTGCTGTACATGTCAAGGCTGCAACAAATGGAACATAGGTTACCAATGGTTTATCTTTTTTGCACACAATCCTCATAGGATGAAGTGATTAATATTTTCTGTATGCCAACAATACGGTTATACCATTAAGGAAGCTCAATCCACAGGGTTAACTGTAATTAGGTTTGATTAGAGAAATTGTAAACCTGATCTGCTGGTTATAGTCTACATTGATGGGTTGCAAAAGTAAATCAGTGATTGGTTCATACTGCGCTGCGTAAGGTACATTTTTAAGTCGTTTGTTATTGAATTTGCATCTCAACTTAGTTTTTTGCTCATGGGGAATATACAGTCAGTAGCAACTACGATTCGCTTTGCGATGTCGCCGTGACGTCACCTAATGAGCCAACCAACTAGGTTAATATATTGACGGCCGATTGGTGTAGTTGGTAGTGGCCCTGCCTGCGACGCCATAGGTCCTGGGTTCGAATCCCGGTAGGTGCAAACATATTGATATGATGAATATCGATGTTTGTTTCCGAGTCATGGATGTTTATATACTTATCTATGTATTTATATACCGTTGCCTAGTACCCACGACACAAGACCTTAGGGATCTTAGTGTGGGATTAGGTCAATGTGTTGTGAATGTGTGTGTGTGTGTGTGTGTGTGTGAATATGCCGAACGTGGCTTTAAATTCATTATTCAAGACAATTAATCCAATGGGAACTTTACTGGGTCCTCATTTATCAAGCACTTTGTTCTATGTAAAGCGAATGTTAGGTATTATGAGATTATTATTGGCTTAAAAACAATTCTCGATGTAGTGTGATATTAAGCACTTTATAATATTTCTCTACATATGTAAAGCGAATGTTACTCGTATTTGGGTTCAGTTAATAGGGCTAAGAAAAGGGGCTGGTTTTTCTTGATGTATTTATCAATATTATCATAGTTGTATTAAAGGCATTGTCATAAGAATGACATAATGAGCATGACCTTTGTTGTACCTACATGTTACACTGGAATCTAAAACGTTATTTCAGTGTATTATGGCATGGCGTTTGCTATTTCTGCATCTGAATCTATTCTGTTGCATAACATTGATATTTATTTATTGATGTATTCGGCATAACACACGTTGTCGTGACTAGCCGAGACGAGACGTCACTGCCCCGACGCTATCGAAAGTTAGTGACTGTCGGTGCCTTGTTACTGCTAAATGTTATTTTACGAGTATGCTATAATCAATTTACTTTCACGTAGTTAAAATGTTTTAGAGCTAGCTTTATGGAAATTAATTGTTCGATGGTCAACTTACTGCTCCAGATTTACGACTTCTTGATATTTTGCCGTTTCGCGTTAACAGCTTAACCTAAATTAATATTGCAGAAGTATTTTTTTATTTCTTCATTAGCTCTTCATGATTTTTTTTACATCTTACGGAGAAGGACATGGGATACCTTTATGTATTATAATATCTGTGCCTAATATAAATATGTGTGTGTTAAGTTCTCGCGGATGAAGTCGTTGCCAACAGCTAGTTGGTAATATTTGTTTAGAATACTCTCATTACTAGTCTTTAGATTGTTGTATATGTTTGTGCTTGAAACACGGCGGTAGTAATGAAGAGTGTAAGTAGGTACTTACGTATAATTTGCCCACTTGTGCCCAATGCCTTTTTTTCTACTTCATTATGTACCTTTTATGACCGCGTTGCTGTTAGTTTCAAAAATAAGACATTTTCCCACACGCGGCTACACGCAATCGAAAATAGTACACTTATCTATCAATGAAACTCTGAAAACATTCCTTAGATACAATTCTCACAGCATACACTTCCTGCGTGTTATCGCATCATCTGGCTTATCGCTGCAGAATGCGCAGGCGCGCTCACCGTAACGTGACGTTAATTAACGACGCGAACGCTATCTATGCTCTGTCTATAGGTAGGGATAGCTAGATGAAAAATGCGTTCAATGGACATAATTTCGAACGTTCGTACTTATCTGAAACTGTATTGTAAAGTCAAATATTTACTTTACATGCTCGTACAAATCGGCAGAGCATTGACTCTGGTAATCCATGGTCTGTGACGATTCGCTTACTATTAAATAAACTCTTTTTTTTTTAGTTCGTATATGTTCAGTGACACCTTACCACGGTTATATAATACATACAATTTAATAATAAATAAATAAATAAATAAAGTCATTAACCTACAACATGTGAGTATATCACGCTCCACAACCAACGCCTACACCAATAATTTTACAATAACGAACAATCAAGTTACTTACGTAAACATTTCTATTGTGGGCGTAGTTCTGTGGCCATTTTCCATATTTTTTGCTCGCAACGGCCAGCGAAGTTTATTGGTACAAGTACTTGAAGAGTTGCGCAAACGCAAGATATTGGGTTGTCGAACTGAAAAGAAATGTTGCAAGGTTATCGCGTCTAACTCGTGCAGCGAATTGTACGAGTAGATCACTCGAAATATACTGTAGTTATGCGTGTACAAAATAAATGTGAAATAACCTAAGTATAATCATGCCTGTTCTTACGTTATTCGCAAAAAAAAACTCTTCGTTCTAGAATTTCTTCCATACATAATAATATCCACGGCAGTAATCAGAGTAGAACACCTAATTGTTTGACTCAGTTTTAAATGTTAGTCATACAGGCTCTTACCCCTTACCCATACATATTGTTCCTAGACTAAGTAGTAAAACCTTCGCAAATGTTTCATTAAACATACGGGTTTAGCTGATAATAGGCCCCATTATTACCTAACTAGCAAAAGCAAAGCGATAGCGAAAATTGTACAAAAATCGCTGATTGCTTGTCAAATTCGTATTACGTAAAATAAATTTCAAAGGAACTTTGACATTTCAAGGCGAATATTGTACAATTTTTGCTATCGCTTTGCTTCGGCTTTGCTATTGCTTTTACGTAATCAGGGGGAGGGTCGATTCCGGCAGTCACACTTAAACCTAAACCTAATCTTAGTCAGGTCTATCTCTCTCCGTTATTAACATAAATGGCTGAGAGAGAAAAGGACAGGTAGGACTAAATTTACGTTTAGGTTTAAGTGTGACTGCCGGAATCGACCATAATATCTAACAATTTTATCTAGGTCTAAATTAATGTCCTACAGCTAGAGCAACCTAGCGAGTTGTAAAAATGAATCATTGTGGGAATATTACTATTATAGGTATATGAATCATTACTTTATATAATAGCCTACGACTTAAACCGCTTAAAAGAGCTCCCGTTTTTCGCGTTCTCGGAAAATTCTTTCTTCTTGTCTGCGTCATACTAAAAACATACCCTACCTACGCTTCAAGTTTCAAGACTTTAACATCAGCGGTTTAGGCTGCGCGTTGTAATTAAGGACAAAGCATTTTATATGTACCTACAGGTAGACAATAAATGCAGCAGCAATCTACCTGATCTGGAATTTCCTTTTGCTATAACGTCATTATTGCTCACAAACTACGCAGCCTTTTTAGTAGATATTTTATTTACTTGTTTTGTTCGTACGACAACTTAACTGAACTTTCGCTTAAATGATAATGGCTCCATTTACTTGCATTATACATGAACAGTAGGAAAGAAAGTTCCGTCGGTAACGGTAAGACGCGAGGTACCGTGTAAATGTAACCTTTGGTGTTGTGTGTGACAGACATTTTTATGTTCGTTCACTGAGCTACATTAGAAAATGTATGTCCCAGTTACAGTTGCAGTTACTCCTTAGGTTCAGCAGCGAATGCTGAATCGAGATTTTTTTGTTAAATTACACACATCTCTTTCTGTTTATGTCAAAAACGCAAGACGGCATGTGGGTGCTATTACGCATTGCTGCAAATGTAGCTATACACATATACATACATACATACATACGGCTGTGTCCACGAAATGGCTACCCAGAACTGCAGGATCGTAAAGGAGATCCCATAGCTAGTTTAGTATTATAGCTGGGTCGGACAGATGTTAATAATTTGTCAGTGTCAATTTAACCGTATCGTCTGAATGAATGTTCTTGTTGTTTTGTCGACTCTTACGACATGCACGGAAGGAGATGCAGCTGATTTATTTCTTCCTAGTATGTATGTTGTGAAGTGTGTGTGAATATAATATCTTCGGATTCATTCTAAATACCGTCTATCAGACACGACGTCTTAAGACGATCCGTGTAAACGAGTGGACCTGTCTCGTTTCCAGGTGGTGTTGGACGGGGAGGAGGTTCAGATCGACATCCTGGACACGGCGGGGCAGGAGGACTACGCCGCCATCCGGGACAACTACTTCCGCTCCGGCGAGGGATTCCTCTGCGTGTTCTCTATTACGGAGCCGGAGAGCTTCGACGCCACGCAGGAGTTCAGGTAGAGACATGATACAGCTTATGGAAAATAACTGGCTGAAGTTGAAAATGTGTGGAGTCGCTTTCTCATTACAATGTCACATTGAATAAATTGGTATACGCTTCTAGGTATGTCATTATGGCCGCATGGTGCCGGCAGAGTAGAATTCGTACCACCCTATGTCTGCCCGTGGGTATCGTACGAGGCGATTAAGGGTTTCCGGGAGGTGGGCAGCAGCGCTTCCCGTGTTGACAGCATAGTCCAAAATACAAACTGCGGTCACCAACCCGTCTGCCCAGCGTGGTGAATATGGGCAAATACCCCCCACTGCAGTATTGTCATGTGCCCTGGGGAAGGCCTACATCCAGCAGTGGACTGCAATAGGCTGATGATGATATCATTATCTAGTACTTACCAAAAAATCGCGACAATAATGACTTCCTCCTTCTGTCTCTTTGGACAGATTGTCCTAGTATGATGTTAATTCTTGCCCTTACCGTATTGCTAAGCTAGTTTTGCTTTGTATATTCTGAGCGAGAATAATCAGTCGGAGATATTATTTCTCCAGACCAGTATATTGGTATTTATAATATTCCTCCACTGATGCCATGGGTGGACTTTGAGTCAAGGGGTTGTCATACGTTCATTTTCGACAGAGGGGATGTGCTAAGCTTCGACGAGCTTATGCCTAGGTTAGCCTAAATCCCTGGATCCGCCTTTGACCGATGTAGCAATCTGTAGTAAACTTTAGGAGAATAGAAATATATAGCTGGCAACACGGTGGATGTGGATACGCGCTCTTGCCACGGGTCTGTCAGATCCTTTAGTTAAGATTACAAAAATTAAAGTATTCTTTGTTACAACCTAATTTAACGTTGTTTAATTTAAAAGCTACAACAACTGGCGACGAGTATTTTCAGTATATAAGAACTCAAGTGCAAATAAAATTAATTCGACATAACCTAAAAAAAAAACGCATGGAGGAGTTGCTACTTAAAGTGAAAAGTGGAAAAACTTCGTGGATACAAGGAGTCCCAAAAGAGACATTGTGGCTTCTAGCTCAAGAACTTAATCTGGCAACAAACATCCGGGATCCAAACATTGAAGATCTACGCCAAATTATTAGGACTTATACAAAAAAATTTAATCAAGAAGAAAGTATGACCTCACAAACTATATTGCTGCCGATGCCGTCGAGTTTGGAAAACTTCAACGGTGGCAATTGGCATAGCTATCAAGAACAGTTAAATTGTTACATGTTATTACATGAGATACCCCAGGAAAAACAGGTACCATTGCTGTTGACAAAATTAACTGCGAATGTTTACGACAACTTGTCAGGACTCTGTTCTCCGCTTTCGCCACTCAAATTTAGTTATGACAATCTTTGCTTAAAATTGGAAGATTTTTACCACCCTAAAACAAACCTAGCGGTTCACCGTGCGGTATTCAAAGACAGAAATCAAAGTGAAACAGAAAGCATTAAAGAATACTTACTAACTTTGCGTAAAATGACAAAAGATTGTCAGTTTAAAGATGTGGAAGAGCACCTAAAAGAAAGGCTGTTAAATGGAGTCCACAGTGATACCATCCGCTATGAGCTCTTGAAAATTGCGGATAAATCATTAACTGAACTGTCAACTGTAGCGGAAACAGCTGAAATGGCATTTAAAATGGCACATAAGAAGTCAACTAAACAGATGGAAATGTTCTCATTTAGAACACAAACTAAAGGAAAACCATTTAAAGGAAGTGGTATGCAGAATAACGCCCAGCAGAATACTTGGGCCCCAAGACATGGGAACAAATGCTTTTGCTGTGGAAAGGAGGGTCACATGCGTGAACAGTGTACTTTAAAAACAAAATATTGTAGTGAATGTGGAAGACAAGGCCATATTTTCAAGACTTGTCCAAAGAAGAATGCAAGTTTGAAGACAGTAAAGGTAAACAGTGACATGGAACAAGAAAAACATGTCAATGAAAATATTTACAATAACGAGGAAAATGACCTGTATCAAGTATTAAATCTGGAATGTAAGTGTTTAAAAAGAATTGCATCTATGTTTATGAAAATTAAAATTGAAGGTATCCCATTTGATTTTGAAGTGGATACCGGCTCTGATATAACAACATTAAATGAAAGGGATAAAAATAAGTACTTTACAAAATTACCCATGAAATTAAGCAACCTTACTTTGATAAACTTTAATCAGTCCACTTCAAAACCAATTGGAATTTTAGAAAATTTAAGCGTAACCTATGGAAAAACTAGTCGTAATTTAACTATAATAATTGTCCCGGACAACTTTCCGAGAGTGGTGGGCAAAGATTGGTTATTACAATTAAATTTATGGCCATTAAAATTGGATCCAATAGTTAATGTTTGCTCATCATTAGCATTTCAGAAAGATACATACTTAGCAGAATTAAAAAAAGACTTCCCCATTGTTTTTCAACCAGGCTGGGGTAATTTCAAAAAAGCACAAATAACATTAAAACTAAGAAAAGATTGCAAACCAAAATTTTTACCAGCACGAAGTGTCCCTTTTGCTTTAAAATCTAAGATAGACTCAGAAATTAATAGACTACTAGAAAATAGACGTATTGCTCCTATTGAATTTAGTGAGTGGGGAACACCGGTGGTGCCGGTAATGAAGGGTGATGGTACAGTGAGACTTTGTGGGGATTACAAATTGACATTAAACCCAAACTTAGAAATTGATCACTATCCTCTGCCCACAATAAATCAAATATTGGCTAATTTTGAAGGAAATAATTATTTTTGTGAATTAGACTTGAAAGAGGCATACTTGCAGGCACCACTGGATGAAGAGTCACAAAAATTAACTACCATAGTAACAGAAAAGGGGATATATAAGTATTTGTATTTACCATATGGGGTAAACACAGGTCCAGGATCATTTCAGCGTTTAATTGTACAATTATTAGCAGGACTTGAAGGAGTAAAAGCTTACATAGATAATGTTTTTATTGCAGGAAAAACTATTCAAGATGTAAATTCAAGGTTAAGGGCAGTACTAGAAAGGTTCTCTGAAGCTGAACTAAAATTAAAAATATCAAAATGTAAATTTTTTGTGCAGCAATTAACAGTCTTTGGATACCAGATTTCTAATGAAGGGGTTAGGGTAAATAAGGAAAACATTGAACCGCTCCTGAAAACACCCCAGCCTGAAAACATAAAGATGCTGCGCTCATTTTTGGGAAAAGTTAATTATTACAATAGATTTCTAAGAAACATGGCCTCTGTTTTGCAGCCATTATATAATTGTTTAAAAAGTGAAAGGTTAAATTGGACAGACAAATGTAACAATGCATTTGTAAAAATCAAAGAAGCATTAACAAAGACATCTATTTTAGTATATTACAGTAATGATTTACCAGTCATATTAAGTTGTGATGCATCAGATGGTGGGGTAGGGGCAGTTTTGTCAGTGAGAAATGGAGAGGGTGTAGTGAAACCAGTGGCATATGCCAGTAAAAAATTATCAGAAACCCAATTAAAATATCCAACAATAGAAAAAGAAGCATTTGCAATCATATTTGGGGTTACAAAATTTTATGAATATGTGTTTGGTAGAAGGTTTGAATTGGAAACAGACAATGCTGCTTTGGTAAGCATTTTTGGACCAAAAAAAGGCATTCCAAAAATGGCCTGTAAAAGATTACAACACTGGGCAATATTTTTGTCAGGGTTTAACTACACTGTTCGCCACATAACAACAAATAAAAATCCTGCTGATTTCTTGTCCCGTAATCCATCAGACGACAATAGCAAATTTAATCATCCGTTACTGGCCAGTAGTGAAAATGGTGTAATAAATTTCTTGTCATTATCAAATTTTGAACACTTAAATTGGAAAATTGTAGAAAAAGAAACAAAAATTGATAACTTATTAATTAAGGTGGCAAAATATTGCATGGAAGGGTGGCCAGATAAGAACTTGTTATCAGATAATCTCAAACCATTTCATAATAAAAGAAATGAGTTGAGTATAGATCAAGGCTGCTTATTGTGGGGAACAAGAGTAATTATACCACAAAGCTTACAAAATAATGTTATGAATGAATTACATGAAAGTCACTTTGGAGTAAGTAGAATGAAACAGATAGCACGTTCTTATTTCTGGTGGACAACAATGGATCAAGATATTATAGAAATAACTAGTTCATGTAAGATTTGTTTAGAAAATAGAAATGCTCCAGAAAAAATTCCACTAACACCATGGCCATCTACACAGATGGTTTGGGAAAGAATTCATGCTGATTTTCTGGGACCTTTCTATGGAAAGATGTTTTTGGTAATTGTTGACAGTTTTTCAAAGTGGGCAGAGGCTTACGTTATGTCAAATATAACAGCAGCTAAGACTATTACTGTATTTAAAAATGTTTATGCCAGGTTTGGCTTTCCAAATCATTTGGTGGTGGACAATGGAACAACTTGGACTAGTATTGAATTTAAGGAATTTTGTAATATTACAGGTGTTAAATTAAGTTTCACTCCACCTTATTATCCTGCCACAAATGGGGCAGCGGAGCGTTTTGTCCAGACATTTAAAAATCACATTAAAAGAATAATGGACTCGGGAAATACACTAGAATATGCTATGAATCTTTTCTTGTTAGACTATCGTTCCAGTGTCCACCGTTCCACCGGAGTCAGTCCAGCCAAACTTATGTACCAGAGGGAGTTGAGAACCAGATTTTCACTGTTAAAGCCACAACCAAGGTCCATTGCCTCACAAGTGAATACTGGGAATCATAACCCTAATATAAATACAAATATGCCTTTTAAAGTGGGGGAAAAAGTCATGGTTAGAGACTATAGAAATAAAAATAGGAAGTGGATTTTGGGGGAGGTAGAAGACTGTCTGACACCGGGTATAACATACAATGTTTGTGTAGAAGGAAAAATAGTCAAAAGGCATGCTAACCAAATTATAAAATGTAATTTAAGTTAAGTTTATGTTTATATATTCTAAGTTAATACTTTATTTTATTAAAAGTCTTATGTGTAGGGGAAGAGTGTAGTAAACTTTAGGAGAATAGAAATATATAGCTGGCAACACGGTGGATGTGGATACGCGCTCTTGCCACGGGTCTGTCAGATCCTTTAGTTAAGATTACAAAAATTAAAGTATTCTTTGTTACAACCTAATTTAACGTTGTTTAATTTAAAAGCTACAACACAATCAAATGGCATCATCAGCTAAATGACTTATCCACCGTCGTCTTGTTCCAGAGAGCAGATCCTGCGCGTGAAGAACGACGAGAACATCCCCTTCCTGCTGGTGGGCAACAAGTCCGACCTGGGGGAGAAGCGACGCGTGCCGCTGGAGGCGTGTCGCGAGCGCGCCCAGCACTGGCAGGTGCCGTACGTGGAGACCAGCGCCAAGACCAGGGACCACGTGGACAAGGTGGGTAGCGAGGCAGGGGGCGCTGCATTGACAGGTGCCGTACGTGGAGACCAGCGCCAAGACCAGGGACCACGTGGACAAGGTGGGTAGCGAGGCAGGGGGCGCTGCATTGACAGGTGCCGTACGTGGAGACCAGCGCCAAGACCAGGGACCACGTGGACAAGGTGGGTAGCGAGGCAGGGGGCGCTGCATTGACAGGTGCCGTACGTGGAGACCAGCGCCAAGACCAGGGACCACGTGGACAAGGTGGGTAGCGAGGCAGGGGGCGCTGCATTGGCAGGTGCCGTACGTGGAGACCAGCGCCAAGACCAGGGACCACGTGGACAAGGTGGGTAGCGAGGCAGAGGGCGCTGCATTGACAGGTGCCGTACGTGGAGACCAGCGCCAAGACCAGGGACCACGTGGACAAGGTGGGTAGCGAGGCAGAGGGCGCTGCATTGACAGGTGCCGTACGTGGAGACCAGTGCCAAGACCAGGGACCACGTGGACAAGGTGGGTAGCGAGGCAGAGGGCGCTGCATTGACAGGTGCCGTACGTGGAGACCAGCGCCAAGACCAGGGACCACGTGGACAAGGTGGGTAGCGAGGCAGAGGGCGCTGCATTGACAGGTGCCGTACGTGGAGACCAGCGCCAAGACCAGGGACCACGTGGACAAGGTGGGTAGCGAGGCAGAGGGCGCTGCATTGACAGGTGCCGTACGTGGAGACCAGCGCCAAGACCAGGGACCACGTGGACAAGGTGGGTAGCGAGGCAGAGGGCGCTGCATTGACAGGTGCCGTACGTGGAGACCAGCGCCAAGACCAGGGACCACGTGGACAAGGTGGGTAGCGAGGCAGAGGGCGCTGCATTGACAGGTGCCGTACGTGGAGACCAGCGCCAAGACCAGGGACCACGTGGACAAGGTGGGTAGCGAGGCAGAGGGCGCTGCATTGACAGGTGCCGTACGTGGAGACCAGCGCCAAGACCAGGGACCACGTGGACAAGGTGGGTAGCGAGGCAGAGGGCGCTGCATTGACAGGTGCCGTACGTGGAGACCAGCGCCAAGACCAGGGACCACGTGGACAAGGTGGGTAGCGAGGCAGAGGGCGCTGCATTGACAGGTGCCGTACGTGGAGACCAGCGCCAAGACCAGGGACCATGTGGACAAGGTGGGTAGCGAGGCAGGGGGCGCTGCATTGACAGGTGCCGTACGTGGAGACCAGCGCCAAGACCAGGGACCACGTGGACAAGGTGGGTAGCGAGGCAGGGGGCGCTACATTGACAGGTGCTGTACGTGGAGACCAGCGCCAAGACCAGGGACCACGTGGACAAGGTGGGTAGCGAGGCAGGGGGCGCTACATTGACAGGTGCTGTACGTGGAGACCAGCGCCAAGACCAGGGACCACGTGGACAAGGTGGGTAGCGAGGCAGGGGGCGCTGCATTGGCAGGTGCCGTACGTGGAGACCAGCGCCAAGACCAGGGACCACGTGGACAAGGTGGGTAGCGAGGCAGGGGGCGCTGCATTGACAGGTGCCGTACGTGGAGACCAGCGCCAAGACCAGGGACCACGTGGACAAGGTGGGTAGCGAGGCAGAGGGCGCTGCATTGACAGGTGCCGTACGTGGAGACCAGCGCCAAGTCATCCATACATCCATCCTCATATACATTTTCGAACAGAAAGCGTCAGGCTATAACTCTAGAAGAATCTACATTTACCAATAATGAATGCGCGCGACACCCACTGTTACTACAAATTATTAGGGTTTCATAAGCAATGTGGTGTCGGTGGTTGGGCTTGCTTCCAAGTTTGTTTGTGTGTGTGTGGGCTGACGGTGGTGTGTTTGCAGGTGTTCTTCGACCTCATGAGGGAGATCCGTTCACGCAAGTCTGACGACAACCGCGCGACGCAGCAAGACAGCAAGGGCAAGAAACGCAGGAAAATCAAATGCGCCATTTTGTAGGCGGGGCGGGCCGCGGGGCGAGGGGGGTTTTGTAAGCGATCCATAGTGTATTGCCAGTAATTTTAGATTTGGACGGCGCGGTTACGGTCGGAAACTGTTAAATATTTTCCTTATTCGATTGATTTGTGAGTTTATATATTTGAATTGGATAAGAAGGATGTTTTATAGATGCAGTTATTAAACTAGCTTCAGTATTTAGCTTTCAGCGTATGCCAGTTTGTACGTCCTACAAATTGATACCAAAACAAAAAAAAAAACATCATAAACGACTTTCAGTGTTTGTGAAATTGAGATAGTTTACAAAACTTCGCCAGCCTTCCTTTTTAGGTAAACCTGTGCCCGTCTTACTGACCGGTCGAGTCAGGATCGAGTGCTGCTCAGTGGGATTGTGCAACCGATTTAAATAAAAAAAAGAAAAGCTGAAAAAAAAAGCGTTTTATGTAGTCGTGAAGGCCACTTAATGTATTTGTAGGTAGGTTATCGTGGTTACAGCTCGTTTGTCTCGTTCTTTTTGTAAGTAAACGGAAAGAGATGAACAATACACTGTCATTTGTGTCCAGTTTTTAGTTGATTAGTGAAGCGATGTCGCTCTGAAAAAGATGTAATTTTGTAAAATATGCTAGACTTTTTGTAATACTTATTATGGTTGAATCAATATGCCGAAAATGTATGATATATCGCCAGTGTTCGCGAGTAAATTTGAAATTACCTCAACCAGCCCCCCTAGTATGACCACGAATCGTGGATATCGTATCATACGATATCGTACCGTCTCTATACAAAATGCAACAGTGCGGCTATATTTATCGTAATATTGACAGGCTAAATGTCGATAAATCGGTTTATCATATCGTGTTTCGCAGCTCATGCTAGGCTTGCTGGTCTAGAAATACATAATCAGTGCGGATTTTAATATCAAGTTTATTTATTGTGGCATTGCAATATCACTGAGGGTTATATATAAAGTATGCAAGTGGTATAATATAATAAATAATGATATTTCGCCCTGTCATGGTGCTGGATACATTATAGAGTACTGTTTATATATATATAATTATAATTTGAAGAACTTGTAGATTTATCTTCATCTAACTAAACAGTGTTCTTCTTGTCTTGATATTTACATATTTGGTCATGTTTGGTTTTAAATATTATGTATAAATTGTATACATGCCTCTTATTTCTTATTAAAAAGTCCGTAAGCCCCATAAGGGTGTCCGATATCCATACAAGACAATAAGCCCGTTCTACCCACTGTGTCGCAGACGTCGGCAGTTAACGTTAAGGTATCGTATTTATTTGTACATGATAAGTGCTAAATGTATCGTGAGACGCGTTGTTGGTTCTTGTGTTGTCGGCGGTTGTGGAAACCTGTGTGTTGTTATTACGAAACTTGAAGTAAGATTAACAGTACTCGCGTTCTTAGATGTTGTTATACATGTGGCTATCATATGTTAGTTACAGAAGTTTCGCGGTGACAATAATGTTTTCTACAGCCGCTTGGTGTGAGTGTTTGCACTGCTCCTAGAATGGTGGATATTAATTAATCTTAGGTAAAAGCTTCAAAGACTACTTGTTTAATTGTTCTTTACTCGAGAACGTGCCAGCGAGGACGCTGGGCTATAGCTACACCCATAACTGTTGGGTTTTGGTCCACTTAGAATAGTTTAACTTTATTTGAAAACTCGAATTATAATGGAGTCTTTACTTATTTGAGAAAATTGTAGAATAATTGCAATATGCGTTATTAATCGATGGGCAAAATGATTTAATATTTATATAATTAATTGTATCGTTTAGTGACGCATTATGCAAGCCTTGTGTTGTCATCGTAATCTCTTTTAGTGATTTTATCTCGCTCGCACCATATAGTATTGCCTATTGTTGTCTCGTTTACCCATTGTGTAATTATTAAAAAATTTAATTATATTTCGTCACAATTTTATTTATATTATAATTAGTAACTTAGTAACGCTAAAGTTACAAGTAATTCTTACATACTAGATGTATGTAAGGTATCTGTTAGTTGATACTACAGTGATATTCAAAAATGTTTACTTATTTATATGTGTCTGATATTAATTTATTAAAACCTCCGGATATTATTTTATCTGATAAATGATATGGTAATGCATTAAAATTGTTTAAGTTATACTCCAATGAATAAGCCTCTAAGTTATCTATATAAATACTGCCAAGTAAATGACACTATTATAATAATTAACAGTAAGAAGCACGGATATGTGAGACGAATTCAATAATCGCATTAGTAATAATCCATTCTCAGAATAACAGAAAATCTGTGAAATAGCGCGCGGAATATTAATGTTATGACATTAATACGGACAACATGAACGTATAAAGAATAACGGACAGAGTGTTGTGACTACACAGAGTGAAGCATTCATAGTAAGCTCGGCAGCGATATTCTATGGAGTAGGGATGTGTATTGACGCGTTATTCACACACACATACAAACCATAGTAACCTCGGCACCTACTGGAAAATAGGCACACATTCCCAACGCGCCGCCATTTCGGTGCTTCAACCTGTGCAGTGACCGCATTACGTCCGTTGTTCTTTATACTTTCATGATGGACAAACACACAGACATGATTCTGTTAGTACAGAACTCTAGAATAAAGGGTGCAACTGTTAGGACCCCACCCCTAAACTATCTCTACAGTTTGATCTACCAAATAAAACAGCATAAATAACATACATAGAGGTCCTTCGGACCACAGACCATGAGAGGGAGAAAAATATGTTACAATAACCTAATTTACTTAAAGAAAAAACCTAAATGCGTAATAATTGTAGAGATAAGCTTGCCATTGTACATGCGTCTCTTCTTTTATCTTGTAAGTTGTATTTTTTGTGTATGTGCAATAAAGAATATTAACTCAGTGTCACATAGCTATTTGTTTGGTGTTCCGCGCGCAATTTCTCTGTTTTTGTGTTATTCCGGGATTCCATTGGTATATCGGCAGAGTTATTTTTGTATTTTGTATCCCACCATCATGTTTAGAAGCGTTCGTTTTCATGAATGATCCATAAGCCCGGTTCCTATAAAACAAAGCTTAGGCTGTACGCAAAAATGGTTAAGAGTGCATTTTTTTTTATAGAAGAAGGTTATCCATTTATAGGAGATCCGGAGTTAAGGATCGGTTGAGTTGTCTGTTTGTGTGTCACTAATGCGATACAGGCGCATTTTATATTAGTTTTTATAATATTGTTTCCACAATAAATGTTCTTATAATCAATGTAATATAAAATTCGTTTGTATCGCGTCAAGTCTACTCTATCTATTGTCTACAGAGTCTGTTTAGTACCTCAGGTACGTGCCTATGTTAGTATACAGTGAGAGTATCCTACATATGTATGATAATGCGCTGTTTGTATGACACTCACCGGATTATGTATATTGGAAAGCAAAAACAAAATATACATATTTGCAAACTTGTGTCGTATTATTTTGATCTCCAACGAATAGCGTTATGTTGTATTTATGTTCTACGTGGCTGGAAGTGTGGTGATGGTGATCTATGTGAAGCTTTTCATGCACTTTGTTAAAAATGCCATAAAGGAAACCTGGCGACATCTGACGACGGCCGATTGGTGTAGTTGGTAGTGGCCCTGCCTGCGACGCCATAGGTCCTGGGTTCGAATCCCGGTAGGTGCAAACATTGCTGTGATGAATATCGGAGATTGTTTCCGAGTCATGGATGTTTCTATACTTATCTATGTACCTATATATTATACCGTTGCTTAGTACCCACGACACAAGACCTTAGGGATCTTAGTGTGGGACTAGGTCTCAATGTGTTGTGAAGTGTGTGAATATTTATTTATAGACCATACATAATAGCTTCGTCGACATAAGCTCAACTGTTTAATCACTATAAAACGAAACTTTATACATAGTAATCATGGCGGATTTTTGCAGCTGTGAACCTTAACCTGCACGCGTCTTACTGCGTGCGGGGAAGGTAGATGAGGGGGGCGTGGGGGGGCTGCGTATGATACGGATAACATTACATAAAGGTCCGCCGCGACTACTGCGTTATACTAATAATAGGGAAGTTTACTATGGTTGAATTGTAATAACATTTTATGCTTATCAGAATAAATCATCAAAATCATACCTATCTGTAAAATTACAATTGATTAAGTGTCCAAATGAGGTAGTAATAAGCCTTCAAAGTTAAGTCCATTTTTCAAATGTGAAATTAATTGAAAATTACTACATCACATGACCACCTGCATCATTTACAGCAACTTTTGTTTAGTGACCATATTTATAAACGCAAAATTTAATATAGCTGTAGAACAAAAGTTCTTTTACGTGCGTACAAGTTATTGATAGAGTGACGTCATAATTATGGTAGCCGTTTGTATGGAGCGTTTTTTGGCAAGTCTAAAATTGTGATTTTGAAATCGTTATATCCCGGAAAGTTTTCACGCTAGCGAAGTTTTTCTTTCGCAAATGTTTCTTTTATTTTATGATCTTTCGATATAAATACAAATAAAAAACCGTAAACATCCCTATTACAAAAAATTATAGGGGTTTAGGAACCTGCAGTTCTGGCCACCCCATTTCGGGAACAAATCAGTAAAATTATGTATGTAAGTTTGTGCTGTAACTGTGTGCCTCATAAAGAAGCTCAGAAATGCACGGGATCTCTGCGTGATCGATCTGAAATGAGCAGATCCGCAGACGTACAAAGATCACCGACATAGCTCAACGGTCCAGCAATCTGAAGTGGCAATGGGCAGGGCACATAGCTCGAAGAACTGATGGCCGATGGAGTCGGAAAGTTCTAGAGTGGATACCACGTATCGGCAAACGCAGCGTGGAAAGGCCACGAGGTGGACGGACGACCTGCACCCGTATGATGAATTTGGTGAGAGCGAGATGTCTCACATTTACGCGACAAATCCACAGAGCTAAGTAAATAACTAGACAAGGCAAGTGTTTCTACTTGGTGTGTAAAAAGGGATGGCAAACCACTTCTATCAGCCCTAATTCATTCAGTCCTGGCTCGAGAACGAGTGTCTATTCTAAGTCTTAAGTCTATTTTGTACATGTAAATTACATACACTTAGTTTATTTAGTTATTAATAGCTCTGTGGATTTGACGTTTAAAAGTAAGACATCTCGCTCTCAGTGAATTCATCATACGGGTGCTGGCCAAGGTCGCGGGCGTCGGTTGGATGCAGGCTGCTTCCGACCGGTCGGAGTGGAGGTTGTTGGGGGAGGCCTATGTTCAACAGTGCACTTGTAAATGATGATGACGTAAGTTGTATGTCCCCAGGCGTTTCTCACGCTGATCCGTGAAGTGTCGCGGAAGAAGCGCGGGCTGCCGGCGGAGGAGCCCGAGGGACCCAAACGACGCTCCTGTGTCAAGCCTTGCTGCTGTATTGTATAGAATAAATCCGACCAACGCCGATAGATAAGAGTATTTCGTAGAAGAATATTTATGTTATGGGAAAAAACATTTTTTTGTATGCAATTATCATAAACCCAGTGCCGTAAATAGCCTTTTCTTCGCCCTGT
The DNA here is from genome assembly GCA_014607495.2 of Carposina sasakii. Taxonomy (NCBI): domain Eukaryota; kingdom Metazoa; phylum Arthropoda; class Insecta; order Lepidoptera; family Carposinidae; genus Carposina; species Carposina sasakii. The sequence goes on along the minus strand of CP053160.1, from coordinate 569,864 downwards.
GCGAGCTTCTATAACTGCGCCCTATTTAGTCCTGTCTGGTCTGGCCAAGAGGCCATTCTTGCGCCCCCCAGAGTCTACGTCCTGTGCCTGGGCACCGCTGGCACCGCCCTGTTTACGGCACTGCATAAACCAAAAAGGAATCTATTCGTCACTGCCTGTCTCAGTCGTTTACCTTACCTAACATATCTTAAGAATGGAGAGGGACAGACATAACCAGTTTTTGATGTTAGGATTGAGAATGGCAGTCAGAATCGACCACAATGCAGTCATACAATCGTTCTAAGGTACTATCTGGTGAGACACTAATTTCAACATTCTAAAATTATGATAATTGGTAGAGTGACTTGTATCTTATCTAACTCTAAATCTGGTCGAACTAAGGCATACAAGTGTCAAGAATGTCAAACTGTGACTAATAAACTCTAAAAAGTATTTTGTATGGCACAGATCTCCAAAGTAAATGATATTTATAATTTTATATCCACTAAAGTAATATAGCAGGTATTAAGGATGTAAAATGTTTTGTAAATAAAGATTATTAAATATAAACAATGGTTATTATTTAATTCTTACAAAAGTCAGCTTAAATATATAACATACAATCAGTCTGTATAAAGAATGTTATATACAGGGTGTAACAAAAAGGGTATGTTAAGCGAAAAGCTATATGAACAGCTCACTGTAGAGAACCTATCCACAAAATTTGAGACCCGAAATCACATGTTTATTTTTCCCGATAGTATGGAGAATTTTTAAATATCTCAAGAATTTTCATACAATCTTGAAAAATAGAAATGTGATTTCGAGTTTTAAATTTTGTATGTAGATAGGTTCTTTATAGTGGGCTATTTACATAGCTTTTCGCTTAACATACCCTTTTTGTTACACCCTGTATACATATGTCATAAAAAATCTTAACCTTGAGTTAATACACATAATTTGTTTCCTGTGGTCATACGGGGGGGGGGGGATAAATAAGTTAACTATAACAATAGAAGATCTAAAACACATAAATAGCTGAAATGAGCGCATCAACTTTACTGTTCAGTGGACAGTGTCAGCTCAGAAACAATTTTATTACTATTTGGTCAGACATTTGTAATGAGGGATTTTATGACAACTATTAAAAGTAAAAAAAAATAGTACAAATCATCTGGATAGATGGCGTGAGCACATCGCCATCCCTCATTATTCCGAAAATCTGTTTTGTTGTGATGCGCTCACGCCATCTATTTTTGACAGTTATTTTAACTTGTCAGAAAATTCCTCGCTGTCATTTAGTTCCGACTTTGTTAACTGAACACTAGAGTTGGTGGTTTAGGGTAAAGGAATACGAACTTCAGAAGTTGTACGTATGTATATATGTAGTCAGTCATACATTTCCATGTGTCTATTTATATTATGTCTACTCCATTAAGAACAAGGCCATAGAGTCACAGTCAACAAACGAATAGCATTTTTAATTACAAAAATACATATTTAGATTTACTAAGAACACTGTATAAAACTTGCGAAACATTCGCGAGTGGACGAGAATAGCTAATGTGGAGGAGCTGCTCCGAATGGCCACGGACAAGTCTGCATTTAGGAAGCTGACGGCAGACCTCCAGTAATGGAGTGCCACTACAAGAAGAAGATAAAACTTGGATCAAAAACCATTCATTTAACACAAGGCTATTACGATAAGGATTCAAAAGAATGCGGTCCGAAGCTAGCTCTGCGACATTGTTAAAAAAGTATGGAAACGTCAGATTCATTTGACACTTTTCTAAGACACTAGCGCCTTTATGAAATAACTCACGTTTATTACAATCCTTGTCGTCCATATCTTTATTTTTATAATCTCCTGATAACGGCTTAGAAGACTAGAGCGCCTGTGGCAGGAGGTCTTGAGGCCTTCGAACTGGTGGAAATGATGCTTGATGTTGCGAAGTCGAGGGAATTCCTGTTGGTATGGTTTTATACGGTTATGAGTATAAATGTGCAGGTCGTGCTTTAAACACCATGGCTATCTTAGTCAGTGATATTTGACCAAAATATTTTCAGTAAGTATAGAATTATTCAAATTACCTTTTGTAAAACCGCACTGAATGTTAAAGTTCGAATATTTACGGTTTCTATTATTTTTTTCTGTGAAACAGCAATGAACATCAAAGTTAGAATGCGATGTGTACCTAAGGTATACATTGCATGTTTAGTTTATCTGTCTGTAAAACAGCAATAAATCTGACATTAGAATGCGACATGTACTTATACATTACGTTGTTAGGCAATGAATGTTGACGTAAGAATGTAAACCTATACATTGCTCGTCACGGCGGCTGACAGCGGTGTCCGCAGCCGGCCGGGCACAGCGCGTGCGCACGCAGCCAGCGCCGCATGTGCTGCAGGTGTCCGCCGTGCGCACAGCCCTGGCACCACGCGTACAGTCCGCGCACCACCTGCGTCCGCACCAAGGGATAAGTCACAGCACTTAACGGAGAGAAGCATACGCTGTTATTACAAAATTACATTTAAAAGTAAATACTATTTATATAACACGACGACTCGCATGCGACGCGGCCCTCCTGCTGCACACTTTTACACACTCCTGCCCACCTGCTTGCACACGGCGCAGGAGTCGGCGCGCGGTCGCGGCGGGCAGTGCTCGCACGCAACGCGGCCCTCCTGCTGCACACTTTTGCACACTCCTGCCCACCTGCTTGCACACGGCGCAGGCGTCGGCGCGCGGGCGCGGCGGGCAGTGCTCGCACGCAACGCGGTCCTCCTGCTGCACACTTTTGCACACTCCTGCCCACCTGCTTGCACACGGCGCAGGATTCGGCGCGCGGGCGCGGCGGGCAGTGCTCGCACGCAACGCGGCCCTCCTGCTGCACACTTTTGCACACTCCTGCCTACCTGCTTGCACACGGCGCATGAGTCGGCGCGCGGGCGCGGCGGGCAGTGCTCGCACGCAGCACGCGGCTTGAGCCTACGGCCGCAGCGTCCGCACACCACGCACACCACCGTCGACTGCTGCGAGATCGACCACACCGAGTTTATCCACGACAGCTGGATCACCTGCGAGGGAAGATATTTTATTACATCATTGTACCAGAGCCATCTATCGGACGCAGACAGAGTCAAAGTTCTATATGTATCCTAGAACGCGATATCGAAGCTTCTAAGTTCTATTATAGAATGGAATATATACAAGGGGAAAATAAGATCTAGTGGCCCGGCGGAATCGAAAACGCTTCACACTAAATCATCGTCACAGTCATGAAAAACCCACTGCTGAACATAAGCCTCCCTCCCCAATGGAATATATTGAAAACGGCCTGCATCCAGCACATAGTCACAACCCCCATCACAGTGCAGGCACGTACCTCCGTGGCCACGTTCCACAGCTTGTGGCGCTGCAGCAGCTCGATGTAGCCCAGCAGCCACTGCTCCTGCAGGCTCTCCGGGATGTACGGCGCCAGCTCGTGTCTGCAGACAAAACTAAACTGGTCAATATCCTAATAATCAGGAATGAACATGACAAACATTCGATACTTCTCTTTAATGACAAGATTATCTATACTAATATTATAAAGAGGTAAACTTTGATTGTTTGTATGTATGTTTGTTTTTTTTTTGCAGCGAATAGATTCTGAAACTACTGGACCGATTTCAAAAATTCTTTCACCGTTAGAATCCTTATTGGACCCGGGTGAATATAAGCTATAGGGTTTCGCATAATTTCCTCTGGGCTAAATATGAATTAAATACAAAAAAAATTACCATTTGACGCATGAAGGTATAAGTTTGACATACACCATAGAATAACAAGTCCCCAGAAGGAGTCATCAAGGACAGATGTATTCCGGGTAGTGAAGCAAAAACGAGTCAAAAATCCCGCATCTTCCGCTCATCTTACCCGCCGATTATTGCCAAATCCATAAATATTATCAGTTTTTTAGATACAGTAAATAGGCTGTAAAACCCCCTACCTGAGCGGCGCGGGCAGTAGCAGCGCGGCGGCGGTCTGCACGTCCCCGGCAGCAGCGTGCGCACGCAGGGCGGCGGCAACATGCCTGGCGGCGCGGGGAGCCTCCCCCCGCCACGCACCGCACTCCACCAGCAGGCTTGAGCCGGTCTCCTCACCGGACTCCTCCGACTTTAATAAAAAGATTTATCAACAAAAAGTGGTCAAGTACAAGTCACACTCGCCCGTGAAAGGTTCCGTATATCGAAGCCATCTCTAGGGCGCAAGACAGAACCATAATCCATTCAAATCCTAGAACATAATATCGAAGTAACAATGATTGGAATATACCTATACATATATTCGGGCCGAACAATAACTAGTGGCCCGGTGAGGTCGGAGACGTTTCCCTTCTCATGACCCCCGCATACGATTATCGGTTTTGTTCATCAAACATAATAAACAAATAGGGTAGATTTTTCCAATGGTCAGGTAGCTCTATTTAAAGGATAAAGTAGGGTTATGTTTTTTTGATGAAGTTTTAAATAGAGAAAAATAATGAAAATCTCTATTGAAAATTCTGGCTTAAATCTTACGTCAAAGTTGTAGTACAAACATTATGATAGGTACATACCGCGTGTGCCATGAGCGTGGCGGTGGGTGAGGGCGGGGGCGGCGGCGCGGGGGGCGCGGGGGGCGGGGAGCCCGTGCGGCCGCTGCCTGTGCTCACTGAGAGGTAAGAAATAATGGATTTATGAGAGGTGTTTTGATGTAAAAATCTGTGTGAACTTTATAGTCTGTTATGTTACTCTGATATACAAGCCAAATAACAGAATAGTTTCATCAAAATCAATATTTTCTGCGTATGAGACTTATGTATATTAAAATTCGCAAAAACTTTTACATATAATTTTCAGCGATAACACTGACACTGCGACTGATAGGCTCGTAGTATACCTGACACACACAGCTGTGTTCCCAACTTCTCTTAGCGTGTACCTGAGGCGGGGCGCGGCGGAGGCGCGGGTGCGGCGCGGAGCGGGAACGCCTCCTCCGGCAGCGTCCAGTCCGCCGCCTCCACGTCAACATAGTGAGCGCTGGCAGCGGATACCCAGCCCGCTCCCTCTGCACACATGGACGTTTCCTTAAACCATGAGATAGATAAACGCGCTCTCTACGATCGTATTGAACTTTAATAAACCTTGCATAAACAGATATTAAAGATTATTATTAGTTGTTAGTTTGTTGGTTCGGTAGATAGAACTAACATGGAAAACTAATCCTGATGATGCCACGGGTGTTGGCGAAACATATGTCGATTAAAATTTTAATTGGTTTTCGAATTAGCAGCTATGTATTTATGGTTGCATGCTAGGTGCTTGGATCTGGCTTCTCGTTGCGACTGTAGTGTCTTGTGTTCGTGATCATGAGTAGGCGGATCCGAGGGTCAGCGGAGGGTATAGGGCCCGGTGGTGGGCGATCCCTCAATGGAGAAACAGATATTTGACAAGTTTACCCGATCACTTTTACTATTTACAACAACTTTTACTATGTGACTAATGACTATATTCGTAGTCAAACAGCATAAAACGAAAGCCAATACCAAAAAACCCTAATTTATTTTAACTTATGGATATGTACATATATTTATATATTATAATCTGTAACTCATGTATGTATGTATATTCTATAGGTACCTTCCATAACGTCAGCTCCTAATTGGTCCCTTCTGAAAACCAGCGCTGCTTGCAAGGTAGGCATGCCTATCTTGTCTTAGCAGCATCCAGCTGAAAAGGGACCCGTTTGGCGGTTGCACGTACACGGGACTGACGGGCTCCAAATAGGGCACACAGTTCTTCTTACTGTTCTTCGTTTCATATTACTTCTACCTGTCTACTTACTTCTTTTGATCTGTATTTCTACCCTATTTCTATTGTCCTTTTCTATGTTACTTCTGTCCGTGTATGTGTAATTTTCAAATAAAAATCTATTCTATTCTATTCTATTCTTCCTAACACAACGTACCCAGGTCCCCTCTCTGGCTGTACTTGGCTGGCGGTATGTAGATGCTGTGCGTGGGCTTGCCCAGCACACCGTTGTTGTGGAACTGGTTCTCCGGCCACTCCTCCACTTCCTCCAGGGGCTCCTCTTCCACGCCGCTGCTGTAAGAGGGGATATATTGTGAGCTTAGATTCTAATTTCACATTGACAGGGTACTATGATGACTAAACAACGACTTATTCTTGTTCTTTATTGCACATACACAAAAAGAAATATGGCATACAACATAAAAGAAGAGATGCATGTACAATGGCAAACTTATCTCTACCAGAGATCTCTTCCAGCAAGCCAAGCAAGTAAAGAGAAATTGTTAACAACAGGGTTGTTCGGAGGTTGTCCAAATATATTAATTCACTGTTATAATAAAGTCAAAATGTATTGGTTACTAAATATTATAATAGTATGAACGAGAACGAACACGCGGCCCGTTTGATTGCCAAATGCGAACTGATTGGAAAATTGATGATATTAACATAACTGTCTACAATAAGGTAAATTAGGTCAACTGTGTATGTGTTTACTCGTAGAAGGGTAACATGTGCAATTAAACAAATTCTAAGAAACTACATAACTACATTGAGAAAAAAAAGGAGAGAAACAAATGACAGCATATTCAAATAATGGACAGGTAGTGATTCTTCAGCTTTTCCCTAAATGTGCCAACAGTGCGACAATCTCTAACCGTATGGGGCCGTCCATTAATCACGTGAGGCTTGAAAGGGGGGGGGGGTCTGATAAAAATCACGAAATGTCACAAGGGGGGGAGGGGATGTAGTAAGATATCACGTGTATTTATTTGTTCATTATTTTTTCAAACGCGCGCTTTTTAAATCAAAAAGCGGCGTGTACCTTGACTCCCCGTTGCTAGGCAACGAACGAAGTACCTTCTCACACGCCGCCGACGACTCTCCGTCTCGGCAGCGACACGCCAATCGTCAGTTATTCTGTTGTTTTCGCGCCAAATTATAATAATGTATTCTAAAATATCCTATTTATTAAATTTCAGATTTTTTATAGATACTAAGAATACATGTGATGTTGGGTGGGGGGGGGGTAGTTTCAAACCTCACCATGTATCACCAAGGGGAGGGAGGGGTTAAAAAATGCTTAAAAAAAGATCACGTGATTAATGGATGGTCCCTATGGGGTAATTCATTCCAGAGCTTAACCGCCCGAATGGAGAAAGAATACCCAAAAGACCCAGAATTAAATCGGGTAGTTTGTAGCAGTGATGCCGTATTGGATCGGAGAGGCCGATCTCTTATGACTTATGATTAAAACAAGGCTATGTTTCCAAAAATGTTGTACCTTGAACTGCAAAGATAACGAGGTAGTTCATTTACTGGTTGCAAGCACGAGCCAAAAGCGAGCTAGTTGTTTAGTGTTTCACTATTATTAATCTGTGTAACTGCATACAGAAAATAATTCCGAAATCAAGCACTGTTTCCACTGAAATAGTTACCCGCTGTAAACACTGGCACTCATGGCGGGCGGAGGCGGCGGCGGGGGGCGCGGCGCGGGCGGCGGCGGAGGTGCGGGGCGCGGGGCGTTCGCTCGGTTCTTGAAGATACAGAGTACCACGTCCCAGATGTGCGCCACCTATGTAAGAGGGTGCCATAGTACATATTATAAGTTCTATTCTGTAAATGTAAAAAAAAAATATTATGAAAAGGTGGAGCGGGACCAAATAACCTAACTACATGCTCTAAAATGAAATTTTGAACACAAAAAAGCCTAAGTACACACAATACAACATCAAAAAGTGTCACCTTAAACAGCAAACCCTCACCATATGCCGGTTATATTTCCTGGCGACGGCGGCATTGTGCTGGGCCACCTCGTGCGGGGGCCCCGACATGCGGTACTCCCGGGCGCAGGCCACGAAGGGCCCCGGGTCGGCCGGGCCCCCCGCCGCGGGCCCGTAGCGGCACAGGATGGACGCCGCGTTGGTCGGGAACGCGGCCTCCAGGGTCGCCTGCGCTGCTGCTGATAGCGACCCTGCTGTGGGCTGCTTGCGACTGAGGGGTTTGAAATAAGTGGTTGTTGTTAAATGGTTATAGGACGTTTATTTTGTTGAGTGGAGAAGGCAAATTAATTTTTTCATCATTTTGCGAGGAAAAATAAACACACATGTATTAGATACTTACGCACGTTCTACAAATATGGTCCCGCGATGTGTCGGGACAAATGCGTTTATTTGTTGCGGTCTAGCTTGTCTGAAAATGAAATGTAAGTCTTCTTCTTTCTTCTCGATTTAATCCCACTTGTCACTCACCCGAGGTGCGTGGCGCGCGGCGCGGCGGGCGCGGGCGCGGGCAGCGCGGGCAGCGGCGCTCGCGGCAGGCAGTGTGCCAGCTCCCCGCGTGCGGACAGACACACGCCCTGCGGGTTCGCCCACAGCACGGGGTGCGCCGCCTCGCGGAACCGGTGCCGGTACAGGCTACAGTCCTGTCCGCCGACAAACACATACACAACCAAATAAAGAAAGGTTCCCACATGATACGAGGCATGCCTTTTATGTTCTGTCGTTTCCATATTTCCCGGCAATTTTGAATTTTGAATCTCAAAACAGTTGAAAGTATTAGGATTAATGCTATTGTTTAGTCACAGCGTCGATTGGAATCTGTCAGATTACGTACGAAAATGAATCTTTGTAAGGAAAATGTTCGTACAATAATTTTCTACAACTTTAGAAGAGGCCTGACACGGCATCAGTGTTTTGGAGAGCTAACATCCGTGTTCAGCGATGAAGCCCCATGTCTGTGGACTGTCGAACGCTGGTATTTAGAATTCCAGCGTGGACATACTAGATTTAGTGACAAATCTCGCGAAGGACGCCCAAAATCCGCCTTCACTGAAAATTACATCATTGCTGTGAGACCACTAATTTTCGAAGATCGTCATGTGACGTATCGAGAGATAGAGGCTCTATTAGGCATCTCAGGAACAACCATTCAGAAGATCTTGCATGAAGCGCTTGGTGTGAGAAAGCTAGTTTGCCGTTGGATACCGCATCTGCTTTCCGACGATCACAAGGCGGCCCGCGACAGATGGTGTAAGAAAACTCTGCAAAGGTTCAACCGAGGAGAGTCAAATCACCTCTACGACATCATCAGTGGTGACGAATCTTGGATCTATGCCTACAATCCTGATTCCAAACAACAATCTACAATCTGGGTCTTTCAAGACGAGCCAAAGCCGACTAAAGTTGTTCGTTCTCGAAGCACTTCAATGAAGATGGTAGCCACGTTCGTTGGAAAAACCGGCCATGTTGCGACTATTGCACTTGAAGAACGCAGAGTGGTATACCACAGTTTGTTTACCACAAGTCATCGCCAAACTTCGAAAATCTAACTCAAAGCGACGCATCATCCTGCACCATGACAACGCAAGCTCACACAGCGCTCGTCAAACGATTGAGTATTTGAAGCAGGAAAAAGTAGAAATTCTTGACCATCCTCCATACAGTCCTGACCTAAGCCCTAAAGATTTCTTTACAATTCCTAAAATTAAGAAAAGTCTTCGTGGTCAAAGGTTCCAGTCCGGTGAAGGAGCAGTCGACGCTTTCAAATCAGCCACTTTGAACACCCCCTTTCCACTTTACAGTGGAATAAATGTTATAATAACTGGTTGGAGCGAATGGAAAAGTGTATTAAGCTACGTGGTGAATACTTTGAAAAACAATAAAAACTACTATAAGGTTCTAGTTGTGTTTTTTTCTTCAAACGACAAAACTTAAAAGGCATGCCTCGTATCTTCAAAGCTCAATCGTTTGACACGACATTTTTCAACACACGTGCGAAAAACTATTTTGATTTTTTTTTCTTAATACAAAAATTTTCTTTATAAAGACCTTTGTCATGACCACAATTCCAACGTAATATCTTGGGTTACTTTATACAAAAATTTTCAACACACTTGCATAAAAAAACTATACATACATAAATTAGATTTTGCGACTTTTCTTAATACATAATGAAGCACTAGAACAACAAAAAATTTGCAAATTCACATATAGGTACCTAAAATAAGTCACTGTTCTTACCCGGCTGGTGGACAGGAAGGTATTGGGGCTACCCTGCCAGGCGATGGCGGTGGTGACGTCACGATGCTCCGCGAACGTAGCGAGCGGCACGTGTGGGCGGCGCACGTCCCACACGTGCACCGCGCAGTCCAGCACGAGCGCGCACGACGCTACCTGGTATCTGGGGGATGGGGGAACGACCACATACTATTATATGTCAAACCTCTTTCTTATGCTGCCTTTCCACTAGTCACGTGCCATATGCTAGATTACTTACTACGCATGCGTATGATATAAACCCCCATCGTTCGCATCCGCGATAACAAAGTAGCATATCACATCTCAAGTATAAAGGCAGTATTAGGAAGAAATTCTATTTATGTATTTATACTTGCGCGCGAAATACGAAAGTTTGCTTCACAAGACTTCGAAGGCTTCTACGAGTAACCTATTCGGGCTATCATTTCGTTGCAGTATAATTGTGCGAAAAGTTTGCATTGAAGCATTTTTAAAATAAATTGTAACACAAGATGAATTATAAAATTCTGCCAATTACTTTTAGGTATTACCATGAAGAAGGTATAAAAGAGGAGGAACAACGAAGTGAGTCGTGTGGCAATCGTGAGGCCATGATGTCATGATAGGGGCGGAGCTTCAGCGCCAGTGTAACGCAGTAGCTGTAACCACACGCTTGTGCTCCGAAATGTAACCGTATTAAAATTACAAAGACACTAGCACTTTTATCGGGGTACTTTATACCTAAAACGTAGTATAATATTGCCATCTAATGATGAGTAATTGTACTAGTAAAATAATCTAGAACCATATTGATAATGAACAAGTAGTTTGACTAGGCACTACAAGGTGGTTTCTATGTAAATGGGCAGGGCTACAGTGTTCAATGCTCCCCTAGTCCCATACTTCACCCCCGCTCCGCGGCACACTATTTTTGTATGAAAAAATACTTAGCCGCTACTCCTTTCTTATTTTTTCTCCATGGGTATTATTCATTTACTAAACTCCCTGTTTAGATAAACATTACACAATAAAATAGTAATACAACTTAAACAACTTACTTTTTCTGCGGCCTCCATTTGACGTGCCCGACAGATGCTATAGTGTATATCGTGTGCTCCAAATTGGGCTTGGTTTGCATGTCCCACACCTGCAATGTCATTTTTACGTATAACTGTCAATACCAGTGCTGGTGTGGGGTCATCATTATCATTAAAATACATCCGCTGATCTCCTTCCGAGTATGTCGTAAAAGTCGACTAATGAATGAATGAAGGTGTCATTTATATTGGTAGGCGAACCAGCGCCGGCCAGAAGTAAATTTAAGAATGAAGCGAGATCCAATTATGGCGCCTCCCCTGTTTGCTCCTAATAATATATACCTATATCTTTACCATTTAGGCGCCCTCTATCGCTGTTCGCCGTATGGACGGGCCGGCCCTGAGGCGAACGCCAGTTAGACATAAAGTGTAAACTTTAAAGTAGTGACAGGCAAGTTATGATGGTCAGTGACATTAACTTAGCACTTGCATGGCGCAGTTTTGGATCGCCTTATGTTGACTTTTAGTTTTTTTTTTATCCTACATGGACGTAATCTCAGATAACAGAAAGCATCTTCATAAAATTAAATAGGTATTCTTAAATTAACTAAAGATAAATCTATTCGCGATTGATACCTACGAAGTCTATCATCACATAGAAACCGCAAAAGTCAGACAGAGTTATCTACACTGACCCAGTTGCTGCTTATCGCATCCTATGTGCCGAACTGTGTATCTACCTATAGGTAAATGCTGTAGCTTATGTACTAGATTACACGAAATATGAATAGATAACATTGTTATCTGCTCCCATCATCAGCCTATTGCAGTCCACTGCTGGACGTAGGCCTCCCCCAGGGCACGCCACAAGACTGCTATGGGGGGTCTTTGCCCATAGTCACCATGCTGGGCAGGCGCGTTGGTGATCGCAGTTTGTATTTTGGACTATGTGGTCAACACGAGAGGCGCTACTGCCCACCTCTCGGAAACCCTTAATCGCCTCATACGATACCCACGACACTTTAGAAATCCCGTTTTTCCCGATTCTGAAATCCAGGATGCTTATATCATAAAACGAACAGACCCCCAAGTTTCTGGTCTCTAATATCAGAGGTTCAGGCTGCAATAACGCCTACGGCAGTAGGCTTATGGCGAGCCCTGGAGCAGACCTACTGGGTGATGTAATGAGGCTATCTGACTGAAAATCGGCTCTGTGTCATTGTTGCTATTGTATCTGTTAAGTTATCTTGGGGGAGTGGACTTCTCAAGGCTAAAAATGATGATGCGTATTCCACGCACCTTGATGGTCTTGTCCCTGGACGCGGTGGCCAGCCACGGCAGCTCGGGGTGCCAGTCGCACGCGAACACGGGCCCCGAGTGCGCGGCATGCTGCGCCACGCAGCGCTCGTGTCTGCGCACGTCCCACAGCTGCACGCTGCCGTTCTCCGACACGGCGGCGAAGGCGTGCGGCTGGTGCGGGCTGAACTGCACGTCGCGGATGCTCTCTGTGTTGCTGCCGGGCGCATACATGCATGACACCACGCCTCTTTCCCGGAGAGGCAAACAGAGATCACGGATCTCCATTTGCTACGACCCTAATACACCTCTTTCGCCTCCATTTGCTACGGTCCTGTCATACCTCTGTCGCTTTTATTGCTTTTACGGATAAACTACATGTTGCTGCCGGACGGATTTACTCACACCATAATCACGCCTCTTCTCGACAGAGATACCGGATCCCTATTTGCTACCACCCTGACACACATCTTTCCCTTTCATTTACTTTCATGGCTGACCTGCAAGATGCAGATGCTCTTCGTATTGTTGCTGGACGCATTTGCCCACTTCACACTTTACATATCATGAATTTTATTTAAGAGTATAAATTGCGAATTTTAAATAAATTAGACAAAAAAAATCCAAACAAATCTTCAACCTATATTTTACCCTTTCAGGGGTTAGAATTTTTCAAAATTCTTCTTAGAGCACCTATTCAAATAATATTCTGTAGACCACATAAATAATAAATCATATTTAGTTGAGAAGATAACTTTAAAAACTACAAAATTACAAACAGTAGATAGATACAAAATTATTGTGCTATCACAACAAAATTGGACTAAATAAACTACCTATTAACCCAAACCTGCTATAACATGACATAATTACCTGATAAAGGTCCGGGCCACCTCCTTCATGCGAAGGTCAAAGCACTTCATCATGCCATCCTGTGAGCCGGAGATCAGCTGTGCTGGCTCTGTCAGGTGGAAGCTGACCTGGAAAAAAAGATAATGGTCTAAAAAAAAATTATAACATTAAATCCTTTGTCCTAAATGACTGGAGGGTTTTGAATGCACATCCAATGAGAAAAAGTTGGGTGTTCTCTAGTATATGCTTTTAACAATGATATGATAAAAGTTGGTTCTTCATTTTGTAATTAGTATGGCATACTCCTGTTGGATGCAGGCTGCTTCTGACCGGTCGGAGTGGAGGTTGTTGGGGAGGCCTATGTCCAACAGTGGACTTCTCAGGGCTGTAAATGATGATGATGACTCCTGTCTAGTCATTGCTTGGTTTTCTATACCATTCTAATCACAGTAAAATAAAATGGTTACTTAACTTACCTTGTTGACAGTTCTCTTGTGGTCGGAGAAGACATGTTCCTGCTTGGAGCGACCTGAACGGCCGAGGTTCCACACCACCACCGCCCCATTTGTAGCCGCTGTTGCCAGGGTATTCTCTACAAATGGAATAGCACTTCAAAATCTTTGTTCATGAGAACAAAATGTTATAACATTTCAATACTACAAATATTTTTATGTAGGTAAGAATTACAATAATTAATACATACCTTCTATAGCACTCCAGGCAACATCAATGGATGAAAAATTTAAATTCAAGTTTTTGCCAACCCTCAGGTTACAAACTTCAGAAAAGTCATTTTCTCCTATACTAAATACTTTGAAAACTGAAACCAAAATTTGTATTATTTGCCTTTATCTTGAATTAAATTTGCATGTTTATTTAATGTAAATAATTAAATTACCATTGCGTCCTGCAATCACTACTTGAGAGCTATCCTTGTTGAGAGCCAAAGCATTGGCTGGACCTTCTTGCGATACACAAATTGTATTTGCCGGGATCATTTTAGGAGGCACACTATCACAAAATGTTTATGATTTTACAAAAACGAATTATATTGTGTGCTTGTGTAAGTAGAACCCGCAGCTAGTCCCACTAAAATCAAAATGAGCACTATCAATTAAATTAACTATTTGCATGATCACCTCATTTCGTTTTGATGAATAAAAATAACAAATAAAATAAATATGTACCATGCACATGCACAAACATTTGAAACATTTACCAAAGTGTTATTCAAAATGAAATTAAGTCAATATCATTTGTATTTGAAAGAGATGGCACAGTATACTTCTTTGACGAACAAAGATATACAATATACTTTATTTAAAAATCTTTTCAATATGTACACAGAATAAGAACACATCAATGACGTTGACGTTTTAAATTTTTATTTGGTCATAAAAAATGGACTGGACGCTGTCAGACATCCATCATACAACAAAATTAAAATAGTGTTATAAAGTTCGGATATATTAAATTTCTGACTGAGGCAGTGAACAAGGAACAAGAGACAATATAAATTTTCACCCCAAATATGTACAACAATATAAATCGACACATTCATGACTAAATTATGTAAAATAATGGGTTATGTAATGAAAGGTATAGATTGTGGTATACCTGTATGTGCTCTTTTTATGGATTTAACTAAGGCATTTGATTTCGTTGACCATTCCATACTAGTTAAAAAGCTGAATGCGTACGGCGTGCGCGGGAGCGTTCTTAGTCTTATTGAATCCTACTTGATGAATAGATTCCAATTAACAGAAGTAACAAGATTATGCGTTAAAACAAAAACTGAAATTAAACATCGATCGAATTTTAGACAGGTTCTCTATGGGGTACCACAAGGAAGTGTATTGGGGCCTCTTCTCTTCTTGATTTACATTAATGACTTTCCTGCAATTACGAGCCACCCGACATCCCTATTTGCTGACGACAGTACTGTGATATTCTTAGGTAATGACATAAATGATTTTGAAAACAACATAAATAATACTCTCAAAGACATAGTAAACTGGATGTGCGCTAATAATTTAAAAACAAATATTGAAAAAACACAAATTATGACATTTTATAATAGAATACCAATATGTGATAAACTAGACATAAAATATAACGATACTAAAATCAACGACATAAAATTGACTAAATTCTTAGGCTTATATATAGACAATAATTTAAACTGGAAAGCACATGTTGAAAAACTTACCTCTAAAGTTAACTCCTTTTCTTATGCACTACGCCTACTTTCAAAAGTGGTGAACCAATCTGCGGTACTTACGGCCTACCATGCACATGCTGCTTCTTGTCTGAGGTATGGTATCATCTTCTGGGGTAACTCAACCCATAAAGAAATGGCATTCAAAGCGCAAAAGAGATGCATTAGAGCCATTGTAAACATTAAGCAAACCGACTGCTGTCAGCCACACTTTAAAAGATTAAAAATACTAACTGTTCCATGTATGTACATATATGATATTGCTCTATACGTTAAAGTTAATATCGATCAATTTGAAAAACTGAGAGGAAAACGTAATGATTGCAAAATTTGTATGCCATTATGCAAAACAGTTCTCTATAACAAAAGCGTATTTGGTATGGCTCCTAGAATATTTAATAAATTACCAAGTGACATATGCAGGACTGATGACATTAACATATTTAAAAATAAGCTTTACAAGCTCTTGGTTGATGGTGCCTACTACTCGACTGAGGAATTCTTGATTGCTAAATTGGCTAAAGATTTGTAATTGTAAAAAGTGTTGACATTTATTTTATTTTACTATTATTATTTTATTTATCTGATGGTTGGCTACTAACATTAACTTATGATAACAATATCTATATTAACCCACTAACATTTGCATGCCAATCAATGGCAAAATATGCAGGAACTAAATTTTCATTAATGTTATCTTTATTATGTACCCATATTTATGCAAATAAATTATCTGAATCTGAATCTGAAAAAGTTTGGCATATGGCCTGAATGATTTCTCGTCGAATTTTTTTTGTATTTGCATCTAAATGTCATTGTCATTTAACGTCAACGTCAATGTCATGAACATAATGAAAGAAAAGATTCTAAACTGGTGGAATAATCGCCTGAAAGTAAATCATCATTAATATTTTCAGGTACTCAAAAAGATACGGGCATATTCTCATTGAGCCATGAGTATATGAGACCGGTTAGAACTCATTGTTTACCATCAATAAGAAACTATGGAGGGCGGAGATCGTATCCTGGTTGCTGCAGGTCTGACGGCCGCTGTGGTGGTTGGAGCTTTTGTTCTGTGGGGTCCTGGGGGGGCCCCGAAGGTTAGGAAGCGTCGCGGGCAAATCGCTGGGCTTCAGAACCTGGGAAGGACCTGTTTTTTAAACACCCTGCTCCAGGCATTGGCAGCATGTCCTACTTTCATAGAATATTTGAGAAAATACTCCAAAGCTGATGGAAGGAACTCAATGATGACTACTTTGTATACTGTTATTGAAGGTGAGTATATTTTAGTATTTACCTATACCTACATTTATAATGATTAACAAATATTTTAAAACTAATTTGTACTTATACTTATATGTAAAATCCTCATTCTATATTGTACACAAAACACTATAGTGAATACAAAAGAAAGGCATACTTATTTCTGCAAGATATCCTTAAGTTTAGCAAGGTCAAAATTGGTGAGATACTTAAGTCAACTTATTTCATCTCACCGGCACTTCCAAGTACCTATTTCAAAATTGTAGCTCTGAAATATAATAGAACCAGAACCAAGGTGATTATTGCCCGGAAGTTGTTGGATGCTCATTTAATTGTAATATAAAAAACATGGACTACATTAGGTAGTTGGTTTGGTACCAACTTTAATTCATTATTTTGAATTTAAAAATAGATATCATACTTACAAAATGTTACCAAATAGTTATCATTTACCATTAAATTTAATTGGTGCAGGAGTACTGGTAAGGATATTGTCTCAACTAGTGATGTCTTAGGCAATTATACTTGGTATTTGTATGTTGTATGAGATGTGACAATGAGGGTGTAAGTGGGTTTGACTAATACTTTAGGACCCAAAGTTAACCTCACCTGACAGTGGTGCACCCGGCTATTTAACACTCTGACACTAAATAGTTTATCATGCTTTATTATGACACAAAAATATTTTCTATAGAATTTGTTACTGGTCGCTAGTTTGTTGTATTTGTGCCCGAAAAACGGCGGTAGACTCACCCCTTACCACATGGGGCTTAATAGGCTAACTGGTGAAAAAGGGGTGTGTAATTTGCACACTTCTGCCCAACCTCTTTGGGGGATAATGGGTGTGACTGTCACATTACATCTATCTATACATCTATACTAATATTACTAATATAATATTATAAAGCTGAAGAGTTTGTTTGTTTGTTTGTTTGAACGCGCTAATCTCAGGAACTACTGGTCTGATTTGAAAAATTCTTTCAGTGTTAGATAGCCCATTTACCAAGGAAGGCTACAGTCTATACAACAACCTGCCCGGCTTCGCACGGGTACAACGCCCCCTCACGCGGACGAAGTCGTGGGCGGCTGCTATCTATTATATAAAGTAACATCTCCTGTTGTGAAGCAAGACTACTGAAGCTAAAAACATGATATTTGGACCGTAGCTTATATTACATATAGTTCTTCATATAGGGTTTACGGAAATTTCCACGGGAACATGAACTACTGGGAGTTCTAAAGTTTACGCGGACGACCTCGTAATATAATATAATAATATTATAAAGCTGAAGAGTTTGTTTGTTTGTTTGATTGAACGCGCTAATCTCCGGAACTACTGGGTCGAATTAAAAAATTCTTTTTGTGTTGGATAGTCCATTTATCGAGGAAGGCTTTAGGCTATATATCATCACAGTGCGACCAATAGGGACGAAGAATAAGAGGAAAATGTGGAAAAAACGGGTAAAATTATTCAACTTTGGAGACTTCCGTTGCGTGCGCTGCGTAAACGGTTCAAGTTATCCAAAAAATATGTATGAAAGAATAAAATGACGTAGAAATGATATGAAAGAAAAAAATTGAAGGTCTAGACTGCCTGATGCAGAACCCTTAGCAGCCCAGCTAAACTTTGAGAGATATGAAAATACCGTCTTAGGAAAAGTTGCTCAGCATGATAAGCACTTTCTAATAACGTAATAAAATTGAAGGTCTAGATAACCTGATGCAGAACCCTTAACAGCCCAGCTAAATTTTGAGAGATATGAAAATACCGTCTTAGGAAAAGTTATTCAACATTTTAAAAGAATTCAATTCCCTGTTAAGTTATCTTTTGCTGTAACAATTAATAAATCACAGGGGCAAACGTTTAAACACGTTGGAATTGACTTACGTCAAGACTGCTTTTCGCACGGCCAATTATATGTCGCGTTGTCAAGATCGGGTTGCGGAGAAAATCAGTATGTTCTTCTGCCACAAGAAAATAAAACAAAAAATATAATTTACGCAGAAGTACTTTAAAATATTTTATTCTGTTTGTTGACGCGGACGAAGTCGCGGGCAACAGCTAGTACATAATAAAAATGTAACGGATCGCTGTCTGTACATGGAAGATATATGAGAAAAAATATTATAGGAGACCTTTATCAACGCAATAGAACCCAAAATGATGATTTTTTAATTTTTTTCTGTTTGTTGGTTTGTCTGTGCGTTTGTGCATGCTAATCTCAGAAACGGCTGAACCGATTTCGATGGAGTTTTCAGGAATATATTGTGATAGGTCCCACTTAACATATAGACTACTTTTTATCCCGGATAATTTCGACATTTTGTTTCTCTGTAGTTCACGCGGACGGAGTTTAATGTTGATGTTCATGATGATGAGGAAAATCTGTAGTAATCGAAACGTTGACGACTAAAAAACACCCTGTGTGTATGAGGCAGTATCTGTAACGTAGTGCGTGTGATGTGCCTCCGTCAGTGGTGAACGGCACGCACGCGAGCGCGCGCGGCGCGGCGGTGTGCCCGCTGGGTGTGCTGGCGGCGCTGCGCGCGGCGCGCTGGGTCGTGCCGCCCGAGCAGCAGGACGCGCACGAGCTGCTGCACGTGCTGCTCGCCTGTCTGGACGAGGAGGCCACTGCGATGGCCAGGAAGGTACGCTCGCTAGTCGTATAGTCGTCATTTCCCTTCCCATGGCCCTTTGACGCGTTACAAAAATTGCATAGTGAGCAATGTGTCTCCCATGAAGAAGGTATAAAAGAGTGAGGCCATGACGTCATGATAGGGGCGGAGCTTCAGCGCCAGTGTAACGCAGTAGCTGTAACCACACGCTTGTGCTCCGAAATATAACCGTATTAAAATTACAAAGACACTAGTGCTTTTACCAGGGGACTTTATTACTAAAACGTAGTATAAAATTGATTGTTTCTATGTAAATGGGCAGGGCTACAGTGTTCAATGCTCCCCTCGTCCCATACTTCACCCCCCGCTCCACGGCACACTATTTTTGTATGAAAATATACTTAGCCGCTACTCCTCTTTTATTTATTCTCCGTGGTGGCTCCATTCTCGCCACGCTATATGCGACACTCGACGTAGGTATCCCGGCTTCACACATAGACAGCACGTAGCCGTCATTGTTGTAATATACATAGTTTGTCAATGGACAAAACAATCTTGTCCATTTCTGTGCCAGGCTTAATTAGATTACACCAGTTGCTCCTTCTGTGGTATAAACTGTGAATAAACCAGCACTACCCTTTAGCCGGGCTGCCTGTCGGACGCGCTGGGTCTGGGCGGGCCCGCGGTGTCTGCGCTGGCGTCGCCCGCGTCGCCCCCGGCGGCCCGCGCGGACTCCACGCCGCCCACGCCGTCCGCCGCCACGCGCCCCGCCTCCGCCATGCATGCAGAGCCCGAGCTGGAGCAGGGTGAGTGGGGATTACCATGGAGCGTTAGGCATAGGCGTTTTTTTTGCACATTATTGAATTGCCGTTGACGCTTATTTGCCTCCTGGCACTAGTCATTGAACTGATATCGCCTTGCTTAGCAAAGCCGAAAATGAATCTGTTAAATATTACCATGCATAAGCCAGTCTTGATACAAAGGATATTTGGAAGGAGGCGTTTTTATCAATAAAATCCGTCGTCTTTGTTAGCGAGGCTGCCGGTAATCCGGACGCACTTTAAACGTCAGCAGGTGGTTTAAAGTGAACTCGACATCAGTACATACAATAAAGAAATATCTTTAAACTTATTTATCAGTGTACTGTAGGTATTATTAGTTACATGCACATAAAATATAAGTACCTGCACTTACGGTGTGTTTAACATACCTCCTCCGTTATGAAATCTGCCAATGAAGAAATGACTGCGACTTCGCTACGGTTCCGCGGTGGAGCTGTGCCTCAAACGTTAGTTACAGAAAACCAAAATAAAATGTGTTACATTTTCCGTGGTTAAAACAATCATATCCTGACCCCCCCCCCCCTTCGCCAGACGTGGAGCCGGCGCGCGCGCTGGGCCGCGGCGTGTCGCGCTCGTTCAGTCAGCTGAGCGCACTGGGCCGGCGCCGCGCCGCACCCGCCCGCGCCCCCCCCGCGCCCCCCTTCCGCGGCTCGCTCGCCTCCACGCTGCAGTGCTCGCAGTGCAACCACAAGGTGCGCCGGGCACGGGGGACTTGCATCTCTATGACTTATACAAATACCAAGTGTGTATATAAAACGATTCACATGGCACTGGGCAACGAACAACATATAGGTGCGAGTGACAACCAGGCAAATATTGCAATGCTGACAGAACCATGATTCTGCAGTGAAAAACACTAAACATACTGAATTTTTCCGAATTATTAATTACTTTTTTCAGCATCAAGTAGAATCGGCGTCGACTGATCTATCAACGCATTATAGCCCACACTACTGAATCGATCTGGCATGTAGATTGATAGCTTTTATGATGTAGGCACTCACTAAAAGAGGCGTGGTGGTAAATGATATGCAAGAAGTTTAGTAAACATTGGATATCACACTCTGAATCCTATTTTACGAGATATTACTAGAATACCTTTTCATCAACAGATATCGATCAGAATAAATAAAGATATAAACTAAATTTATGAAACAAGCATTATCCCTGCCGGCTAAAAGTCTTTTATGTCTATATTCTGCAACAACAGGATTGGCGTAAAGCAGACAGCAAAACAAATATCAAATCTTGGCAATTATGACTTTCGAATGAAACCATGTTGCGCCGACCTTATAAATTAATGAGGAGAGGAAGATGATGGTTTTGCAACACCAGTTTCATATAATGTGGTAGCAATACTTACATAATAAAGTTATCGTTTCAGAGTCCCGTTCGTTACGACAAGTTCGACAGTATTTCCCTGTCGCTGGACGCCGCCAGTGTCAACCCCTCGGGCTCCTATAGTTTAGCAGGTAATTTTGTTGACCTCCGCCATCCTTATCAGAGGAAATTATTATTTTCCTTTATTTTTTTGTTTAATTGTTAACGGAAGCAGGCATTAATTACAATTAATTAATTGACCCGGTGGCTTAGTAGTTATAGCGGCTGGCACGGTTTGCAGTGGTCGTGGGTTCGATTCCCACTCGGGTGAAGAATTTTTTCCATTTTCTTTATTAATAATTTTATTAATTACAATATTAAACAATTCATGTCTGTAGGATTAAATAAAAATTTACTATGTTAATATAATCGTAAAATTTTGATTTTATTTAAATATCTTAACTGTTCTACAGTGGGCTATAGCCTTAACACACCCCTTCAGTTACACCCTGTTTGCCGCAGGTCTGCTCCGCGCCTTCACAGCGCCGGAGCTGGTGAAGGGAGTGCGCTGCTCACGCTGCGCGCCCGACAGCGACGGAGACACCGCCAGAGCGGGACAGACTCTACACACGCAACATTTGCGCACGGTGCACTTTGGGAAGGTAACCTAATGAAGCTTAAACTCACTTTTTAATTGCTAGTTTTACAGGATCTCTAGCGATATTTTATTTCAGTAGGTTAAGCACGAAGCTCTCGATAAGTCGTACGACTAAAATTTTTTTGGTGGTACGCAAAGTCTAGTTTTTGCGTTGGTTTTTTGAGAGCAAAATGTTTGTTACTTTTCTGTCTACATGCATTTCTGCAAAAAAAGCAATCTGATAACTCAACTTTAGACCCTAATATTATACGTTGAAACCTGGCATTTCTCAGGTATGCTTCCATGGAGAAAAATTTTCGTGATGACGAGGAGAAAACAACATTCGGAAACGTCGACGACTAGAAAACACCCTATACTTTCGTACATATCTGTCTGTATCTACTATAGTGCTTTGTGTACAACGAAGAATAAGAACAACTAACAGCAGCCAAAATAGACGTTTTCTTTCTTTCCATTGTCCGCTAGTTGCCGCCATGCCTGTGCCTGCACATATCGCGGGTCACGTGGCTGGGCGGCGCGGGCGGACTCGCTAAACGCTCCGAGCACGTCGCCTTCCCGGAAGAGTTGTCTATGGCGCCCTATGCGGCACAGGTAATGTTTTACACAATTCACAGTCATGTTATATCTTTATGTCAATGGTTTTCTGTCTTGATCTCGTTTAAAATCTTTTTTTTTTACATACAAACTAAGCTAAGTTGATTATATGTGACATATGACTTTTTAAAGTTTTCTGAAATTAATGGACTGCCCAGTGTCACTCTCGCGATCATAACTTATCTAATGATACATTTCAAGATAAAATACGACAAGTGGTTTAGGATCTAGAGCGTGTTAAAAAGTAATATCACGTACACTCGAAAAACACAACCGACCTTTTGTCGGGTAAAAATACATACATATTGAATTGTATCAGACGTCACTATTCGGAAGTTCAAATCTCTATTGAGGGATCGCCCGCTATTATAAGCATTATTATTAGGATTAGCAGCTATATATTTATGGTTGCATGCTAGGTGCTTGGATCTGGCTTCTCGTTGCAGATCCGAGGGTCAGCGGAGGGTATAGGGCCCGGTGGCGGGCGATCCCTCAATAGACATACATATTATTATGTATACACGTTGTGTTCTCAAACATGTTACTCGTAGATTAACGTTTAGCTCATCGCGGTCATATAAGAAGCATTTTCTGTCTTGTAACACGTTTCCCTCTCCCCGCGCAGTCGAGCGTCGTGCCGTCGTCGGAGCCGTGGCCACGTCCCCCCCTCCCCGGCGGCGCCCCCGCTCCCCCCGCGCCCCCCTCCGCCCTGTACCGCCTGACGGCGTGCGTGGTGCACGTGGGGGGTGCGCGGGGGGGACACTTCGCCACCTACCGACGCGGAAACGGGTTCGAGGCCGCCAGGTAACAGTGTTGAAAACTATTCAGGCTGTAGGCAGATAAGGTAATTGCGGGCCACTAGTTGTTTGTTTGGCCCATGTAAATAATTCAATCATTGTGAGAAACTTCGATATTGCGTTCTAGGATTTGCATTGGATACAGGTGTTTTTTCGTCGCCACCCTTAACAAAGGGTACGTACTCTATACATCAAATAAAGTAAGTTTATGCCAAAAAAACGCTGAGGTTTTTTTATATTTTTTTTATTTTTATTACTTGATCAGGCGAAATTTATAGTATCCAGTGTTTATGTTCGTTTTTTTAGATATGATATGATATTAGCTGATTTCGCAAACACCCAACTGAACTTTTTAGTAGGATACATCAATATGGAAAAACGTCAAACTTCACTCATATCTTACAAGGAGCTTACAAGTATGAGTGTTCTAATGTTTACAAACAATGCTTCTTCGAAAATAATCTTTCTATCTTAAAAAAAAAAAAACGGGCGTATAAATCCGAGAATAGGCATGACAAACTATGTTTGATAATAAATGTATTTTTGTAGATATTTAGTTATATTGCATTCTAAAGTTTGTTTACGCAGAGGAAGAAATCTCTGTTAGAGATAGGCTCGCCTTTATATCTATACTAATATTATAAAGCTGAAGAGTTTGTTTGTTTGTTTGTTTGTTTGTTTGATTGAACGCGCTAATCTCCGGAACTACTGGGTCGAATTAAAAAAATATTTTTGTGTTGGATAGTCCATTTATCGAGGAAGGCTTTAGGCTATATATCATCACAGTGCGACCAATAGGGACGAAGAATAAGAGGAAAATGTGGAAAAAACGGGGAAAATTATTTAACTTTGGAGACTTCCGTTGCGTGCGCTGCGTAAACGGTTCAAGTTATCCAAAAAATATGTATGAAAGAATAAAATGACGTAGAAATGATATGAAAGAAAAAAATTGAAGGTCTAGACTGCCTGATGCAGAACCCTTAGCAGCCCAGCTAAACTTTGAGAGATATGAAAATACCGTCTTAGGAAAAGTTATTCAACATTTTAAAAGAATTCAATTCCCTGTTAAGTTATCTTTTGCTGTAACAATTAATAAATCACAGGGGCAAACGTTTAAACACGTTGGAATTGACTTACGTCAAGACTGCTTTTCACACGGCCAATTATATGTCGCGTTGTCAAGATCGGGTTGCGGAGAAAATCAGTATGTTCTTCTGCCACAAGAAAATAAAACAAAAAATATAATTTACGCAGAAGTACTTTAAAATATTTTATTCTGTTTGTTGACGCGGACGAAGTCGCGGGCAACAGCTAGTATTAGATATTTGTCACACCCACTGGTAGTCCCTTCACAACGGATTTTGATGCGGTTTTTTTAAATAGATAAAGTGCTTCAAGAGGAAGGCTTATATGTATAGTATCATTATTGCATACGTGGCGGGTCGTTAGTTATGATTAATGTTCAGAACAATTCCTCAGATGGTGGTACACATCAGACACGCTGGTGCATGAAGTGTCCCTGAGTGAAGTGTTGCGTTGTTCCGCGTACATGCTGTTCTACGAACGAGCGCCGCCGCCCGGATATGCCATCTAATGTACGTACGTGTTACAAGTATTCCCTAAGGCTACTAAATTACCTACTATAATCATCGCAAAATAAAAGGCCAGTTTTGACAGTTCACGCCCATAAATATTTCTAGTTTTTACTGATCGAAATGATCCAAATGTTATTACATTTTTCATTGATGGGTACCGCCCACTCGGCTAAGTGCTGTGCATACGATTTTTTCATATTATCCAAAGAATATTAAAACATACATACATACATACATATAATCACGCCTTTATCCCTTACGGGGCAGAGCACCAAGGGCCGATAGAACTACATGGTGCCACTTCTGACCAATTTTGAGGGTATAGTTGAGATGTACAAGGTCGGTGAGTAGTGACAGGTGGTCAGCCCATCGCCTACAAAACACCAAAATCCTCTTGTCCCTCTACTAAGAGTAACAAAAACTTTTTATTACGATGATCTATATATAAATATAATGTTTGTATGTATTGTATGGATAAATTAGTATGTAGTAGTATTATAAATATATATTTTATTATATATATGTATGTCCCTATTATGTATGTATCTAAGTAGATAATTAAGTATTGTTATTATTTAGTAAATATATTTATTTTGTGTTAAGTTTATTTATATTTTAATAAGTACGTGTGCACATATGACATTCCTTTTATATATTATAAAATTTTCTTTGTACTTAATGGTTTGCTGGAAGAAATCTCTTTTAGAGATAAGCTCGCCTTTGTACTATTTCTTTTACAACTTACTGTCTATGATAAAAATTTATGTGTACAATAAAGAATACTAAGAATGATCGATGTCTTTACATCTTTGGCCTAAAATGATATATTTTCAAATCAGAACTTTAATCCAATGCACTTTACAATACATATTCATGCAGACAAAATACTCATGCAAACTTGAGTCGATTTATCGTGAGTATCGAGTATTAAGTCGTATGGTTACATCACTAGTTAGGTCGCGAAGACAAATGTCAAAACGGGCCTTTTATTTTGCGATGAGTTTACAAACAAAGATTATACATACATTACCAACTAGCTAAAAAGTAAAATCATTACTATTTATTTCACTTAGGGCCGTTTTTTTCCAAACGTCAGATAGCTTATCGGAACAATAAAGTTGGTGCTGTCTGTGTCTAAAACTTAATCATGATAGATTTCTGGACAGATTCTTCTGATAGACTATCTGACGTTTGGAAAAATCGGCCATTACGCGTTACAACAAGCAACACACACATTGTAGTAATTTTCTATTTATTTAACCTGTGTTCTTTTGATTATCTGTTTATTGCTTGCTGAAATTTAAAACAATTTGTTATTTATGGGTTTTTTTTCTAACAAAATACAAAATATGCTTTGTTTCAGTTAGGTATGGAACCTGGAATGGCTATCAGAATAGCGTATTCACCAATACGGACAGCGAGATGACGTTATGTCGTGTCGACGGGAACTGCACTTGTAAAACGAATCAAACATGAAAATACTATGTTTGTTCACAGTTGCATAGATAAAGGTAGGCTTAAATAACGCTTCTTGATCGAATCGATAGAAATTCGTCATCGTGACATTTGGTCCAATAAGAAGCCTGCACTTTCGTTTTAGTTAGATGACGTAATCAAGTCTAAACGCTATTGGAAGATATGTTACAATAACGAACGATGTTACATTGGCTAAGCATCTAGTGACTCGAATCGAAGCCATCGTACTAATATTATAAATGTAAAAGTTTGAGACCATGGATATATGTATTTTTACGCAAAAACTACCGAATGGATTTTAATGAAACTTGTCAGTTATGTAGCTTATACCTACATCAGAATATCATTGGGCGTTTTCCACTAGACGACAAGGCCACTGCTTTTTGTCATCTAGTATGGATGGCCGTGTCGTCTACTGGCAAAACGTCTATTTTAACGCAGATGAAGCCGCAACGGGCGGCTACGAGTGATTCGATAAGTGCAATGAAATATGAAATATTTAAACTTTTTGTGGCATTATAAAACTGCAATTTACTTTTCCAATACTATAAGATGCATTCTATTTGAAATAGATATGCCATTAAAACTAATGAAGTAATTTTGAACCGCACACTATGTATATTATTGTACTCGTAGAGTAGTGGACTAATGATTGATTGATTTTACCCCGCCTATCGACCGCGCCTGCTTTCTATGAAAGATGAGATCTTTATTTCCTTCGTGATTTCATTGTAATTTTGAGTCTATAAAACAGATATTTGTGCTATTAAAGTATGTTATAAACCCAGTCCACTATTCTATGAAGATCGTCCGATATTTATAAAATAGGTATAAATAGGTCAGTTATCATTATTCAACAATTTAAATCTATCTCTACACGAACGTTTTATCAATTTTAGTGCAATTTTTCATGCACACTTTGGAATATGGTTAAAATTAGAACTGAAAATGCATTTGGAAAGTCGATTTTATAAATATTTGAAGTAATGTACTTACTTATTAATTGTTTCTTCAATAAAGTGTGATTGTCATGTAATTAGGTATTACGAATTTACTTAGCTAGGGTAATATTTTAAAATGTCTATTTTTCTCGACTTGTTAACTTGTAGCATTTTAAAACTTTCGCTACGAATCTTATTACCGTAGAATTACTTAAATGAACACTGTATTTTCTGGTTATGTATTTATAATGTAAGTATCGCGTGTCTAGGCCATTTCTGTAAATTTTCCAACTTATACGCAGCTGAATTGCTGTAAAAAGGCAGAGTAAGGCTAAGGCCGCGCTACGGCAAAACCGCCGCGGTTTATAATCGCTTGACTTTTTTAGTATGGCTGAGCAAAACCGTCAGTGCGGCGGCTTCCATTAGTTTCCTTTGCTCACAAAATCAGGCGGTTAAAAACCCCGGCGGTTTTGCCGTAATGCGGCCTTAGATTAAGAAGCAATAATTACTGATCAACGGATATTCATGAACTAACTGTGTGTATGTCGGACATTTACCGTATAATAAGTGTTATACAGGGTGTTTTTTAGTGGCCACCCTTAACGAACGGGTACGTATACTCTATACATCAAATAAAAGAAGTTTATGTCAAAAAAATGCTGGGAAACGATGTAAATTTTTTTGAAAAAAAAATATGTAATTGTTGATCGGTCAAAATTTATAGTGTCCAGTGTTTATGTTAGTTTTTTCATAGACAGATATTTATTATTTGTCGTGAAAAAATCTTGCTACGCGCGTCTATGTGCATTTATGCAGAAAAACGCAGTCTATTTACTCAAATTTGGACCCTAATATTTTGGAAACCAGACACTTCCCAGGTATGCTTTCATGGAGAAAAATGATCGTGATGATGAGGAGATTCTGCAGTTTTCGGGAACGTTGGCGACCAAAAATCACCTGTATATGGTCAACTGAAATTTCCTTGCTTGTTTTCATCTTTAAGCAACAGGTATATCAAATTATTCGGTTCTTACTCCTTATCCTTTTTGGGTTGACGACATTATTTACCAATCTCGAAGAAAAAGTAACTAATGTGCGAGTCTCTTTATGTGAATGTATTTTTATACTTATTGAACTTTAATTGATCCTGTTTACGGTATAGTTAGGTTAGATTTTATATTGAGTGCCATATTTGTTTTGTATTGAACTCTGTTTTAGCACAAAAAAACGCAAAGAAAAAAAAAAAAATAGTTATGCTTTAGTCTGAAAATGCTTTTACCTGAGAATATTACATATTTAAGTTTTGAGAAATTCAGTTCATGAGCCACATTACGTAATTTATTTTTAATCAGACAGGAGGGTCGATTCCGGCAGTTACACTTAAACGTAAACCTAATCTTAGTCAGGTCTATCTCTCTCCGTTCTTAACATAAATGGTTGAGAGAGAAACGGACAGGTAGGACTAATTTTACGTTTTAGTTTTAAGGTTTAAGTGTGACTGCCGGAATCCATAGTACCAAATTATTAGGTACCACTTCAAGGAAATTACTACATATAATGTTACAGTGGTAGGTACTTCCGTGATATTATATTTCTCATTGGTATCGGTCACGTATCGATCGACTATTTTAATGGGACTACAGACAGTCGTGACCATGGAGAAGGTAGGACTATGAACTGAGTCGTGTGGCAATCGTAATGCTCCGGCCACATTGTCGCGACAAGATTCGTGTTGCGTTGTCGCGAAAAAACATCGTGTTCGATTTTACGACGAAGCGCTTGGCCACATTATAAAAACTTCAACTTCGAACCGTAGAGGTGTGGCATAAATATTGGAATAGGTATGTGGATTAGGTATTTTCAATACTAGTACACTATATTATAATACCATTACCACAAGTACACGAACTTTGTCGCGATAAAACCTTTTGATGTGCGGCAATTTACCGACATTGGCGCGAAGTACATTTTGTGTCGCGATGATGATTCGCGACAGGACGAGCTCTTTAGCCAGACGTGTCGCGACAACGCGAATCTTCGCGTTATCGCGACAATGTGGCCGGAGCATGAGGCCATGACGTCATGATAGGGGCGGAGCTTCAGGGCCAGTGTGTGTAACGCTGTAGCTGTAACCACACGCTTGTGCAAGTAGTTTGGCTAGTTCCTACAAGGTGGTTTCTATGTAAATGGGCAGGGCTAGTGTTAGGATGCTCCCCTCGTCCCATACTTCACCCCACTATTTTTGTATGAAAATATACTTAGCCGCTGCTCCTCTTTTATTTTCATGGTCGCGACGGATCTTTGCAGTTGTGAACTATAATCACGCGTATTATTTTT
This sequence comes from Carposina sasakii, assembly GCA_014607495.2. Taxonomy (NCBI): domain Eukaryota; kingdom Metazoa; phylum Arthropoda; class Insecta; order Lepidoptera; family Carposinidae; genus Carposina; species Carposina sasakii. The sequence continues at coordinate 539,970 of CP053160.1, read as the reverse complement.
TTTCGCAAAACTATCATTTCTATACTTAGGTATCTACATGAAATAAACTAACGTATCTCTCTTTTTAAGGTCAGTAGGGCTATTACCTAATTTGCAGCAGTAAAGCCGAAGCAAAGCGATCGCACCCGCGCACTCACACACCCTTAACTTTCGCAATACGAGTAGCATTGCTTCGGCTTTGCTACTTACTGCAAGTTACGTAATAGCCCTATCCATGTTTATAATGGACAGGGAAGGAAAGGCTAAGTAGGTAGGTACCTTTAAAACTGCTTATGCTATCATGATATTTTATTTATCTATGTACATTTTTTATTTAACTTTCTTATCTACCTCTTTTATTTTTATAACAATTTTATGTAAATAGTAATATTGTATTTATTTTTTAATGTTGAATGTTAAATGCCTGTAAGGTATTCTCTTGAAATTGTATAAATAATTTGCATTATGATGTCAATGGTGGGTGACCAAATTCTTCCTTAATCATGTTTAATATGCATTTTATTAGTTAAAATCTTATATTGCGAACCATTTGATTGTAATATAGAATTTGTTTTGTCCTAGGATAATTAGGAACTAAAAGTCACATTGTGTAATTCTGTTAAATTTATACTAATTTCTCTGTACTGAGTACTGCAATACTCCTAAATTGTGCAAATGACCTGTCAGATCATGTTACGGCCTTTATTTTATGTGTTTGTATAGGAAATCATATATGTTTGTTTAGTAGCTTTGTTCTTTTGTAATAGGATGTACTGATAGTGATTAAGGTGAGTGACTTCCAGACAAAAGAAATGATGTGGCAACTGTAGATAAAGAAATATGTTTGAGCTATTTGTAAAATAAAATTTACTTTAAGTACCAATTTGCTGTTCTTGTTATTATACAATTCTTTATAAAATTTAAATAAAAAAATAACTTGAATTCTCACATCCACTGTTGGACCACCACAGTTTCTCCACCCTATCCTGGTTGGGTCAATAGAACCTTAATTTGGAAAGGTCCACATTCAATGATACTCCTTATTTAAGTGTAAATTTTGAGATAATTGAATAAGAATTACAATAGTGCTAGTTTAATTAAATCCAACCCTAGTCTGAATATTATGTACATATTCCTACAATTTCTATCTGTGGAGTATAAAATAAAACACTTCATTTAGGTAATAATTATTTATTTGCTTAATTTTATAAACAAAAGTGTCATCCCAGGTGGTACACTCACACTGCAGAACAGAAATCTTGTCAACTGGATTTATTGCAAATAATGTCCTGAACTTAGCAAAACAATATCACATAAGGAATTTGGTGCAATTGTCTAATGTTATGACATGCTGTCAATGAGAGAGGCTCTCATTGTGGATGTGATCGCTGTTGGTTTGGCATCATTTAATTTAAATACACTTTCAATTACTGAAATTTCTGTCGAGGTAGTGTCCATGCCACAGAACGCACACCAGTCATTGACCACCATCCCTGCTGCGACCACGTCACTGCCTCGGTTCACCGTCGCTGCCACCAGAGGCACTTGTAGCAATGATGAGAGCTCATCTTGATCTTGTATAGTTGTTTTGGGATGTACCAGCCCTCCGCGGTTACTGAGCGCCGCGTACGAGCCCACTAGCACGTTTCCTGCGACGGTTTGGCGGAACACCTCCACATCTAATGTGTCGGCTAGGATCTCCTCTGTGTCCCGGTCCAAGTCAGGGTGCACTAGTGCAACATAGTCGTTGCATGCGATAACATTTCCGAGAGCACTGAGTCGCTCCTCCACTCGACGCACCTTTACACTATCTGGTAAGCTGTTGCGTATATGCTGCAATTCAGTATCTGTGGTGGACGATGGCACAATAAGACCGTTCTTATTGGCGACGGTCATGCGGCCTATAATTCGGCAGCCGGCAATGCTTACATGAACAACAGGAATCGTCTCGGCGAGCTCCGCTTCGAAAACGCTGTAGAAGTTCTCCGAACCACCGATGGCAACCAAACAATAGGAGTTTGTTAGTTTGCTGAATACTCCAACTTCGTTATTATTTTCGAATTGTACACGGACCGCCATGATTTATATGCTCGATAGATTCGCACTAATAATTTCAAAGTATTTCACAATTAAATAAAATCTTCACGTGGGGAAAGAAAAACACTCATTGGCATTGGCGATTCTTGTGAAACGTCAAATCATTTTTTTTTGTTTAGTAATGTTTAGTTTATCCCGAAGGAAAGGCAAGGGAAGCTAAGCCCATACAGCCATTGTCTATAGTAAATGATTTCTGAATTTATGATATCTGAAGATACTGCCAAAATATATTAAAAAAATTTAATGATATGATTAATAGACCTTAATTTGATTACATAGGTACTTTATAAGTAAATATTGTATTGGTGGATAGGTAGAATAAGTGTAGGTTAAGACGAAGCTGACATTTTCGCTGTGCGATAAAAGCTTCAAAAAAAAAATAAAGAGAAAAAAAAAATGATGGATGATCGATCATGAATGGAAACGTCGGGAAAATCCTCAAGAATGGGTGTAAAATGAGTAAAGATAAAAAAGAATTGCAGAAACAACTTACATGAGCCCATGAAGAGATCGTATACCTGCTAAAATTTTACTCAGCTTACCTGCGTATAAAACCATACACACGCACTAGAATCACATCACAAGTAATCAAAATATAACTTATCTACCAGAAAACATCATTTTACGGACACATGCAAGCCATTTACAAATAATTTTAAATTTTCACAAGAAAATTACACCTGCACCCTTCCAACTTTTCCCGCCGAAATCCCATCAAGTCAAAGAAACGTCAATTTGATTTTTTATCCCGAAGGAGAGGCAAGGAGAACTAAGCCTATACAGCCTATTTATTTATTTATTAAGCCTAATAAATTATTTCTGAATTTATGATGGATGGTATTGATGATGAATAATGATGATGAATGGAAACGTCGGGAAAATCCTTAAGAATGGGTGTAAAATTAGTCAAAATAAAAAATAATTGCAGAAACAACTTACATGAATCCATGAAGAGATCGTATTCCGGCTAAAATTTTACTCAGCTTACCTGCATATAAAACCATGCACATGCACTAGAATCACATCACAAGTAAACAAAATATATATACCTAACTTATCTTACTTACCTATCTACCAGAAAACATCACTAAATACATGCGTCCGTAAACACATGCAAGCTATTTACAAATTAACCTACCTAAACACGTCACTGAAAATAACAAAGAAACGTGAAATATAAACTCAGAAATCGGAAAGAAAGCTCAGAAATTAAAACTGCAATCAGTCAATTCTTGTCAAAGAAATGTCGAAAATGTCATTAAATACAAAATGTTTACCATTATTGTAGATCTTTCCAATAAATAAAATATATTTCCGTACAGCACCATGACCCCACATTCGCAATGAAAGATGCGTAAGTTTGCTACGCTGAATTGTTTGATAGATTCCAATGAGAGCTACCCTTCCCCAAGCAATGTAATACAAAACGTGAGACAGGCAGTTCTTGCTCCTGCTGCTTATACGCCTGGCATACAGCAAGCGCTCCAAACCGTTAATTTTAAATTCCACAGAAGTTGCAGTTTGCAGGAAATATTGCGGGTAATTTTTATTTAGAGGAGATGTATAAATACGAGCATCTGATTCGCTACAGTAAAGTACTTACCTACCTCGTTCTAGCACAGTTTTTTTTATTTTCATAGAATACCTAATATTTAAGATCCGATATATCATAGTCTGTGGGTAGATATATATTGTACTTACTTACTTATTATTATGGACATTATTTAGTCAGATATTACATCGTCGGTCTGTCGGCATGCTCAACATACCTACCTGTCTCCAGTGCTATCTAAATAAATAAATATTCACACACTTCACACATTGACCTAGTCCCACACTAAGATCCCTAAGGTCTTGTGTCGTGGGTAGGTACTAAGCAACGGTATATAAATACATAGATAACTATATAAACATCCATGACTCGGAAACAAACATAGTTTAAGATAATTGTTCGTAAACTTGGTTCCAGGAGTGCAATGTCGGCGAAGGGCGCATGTTGTTGATGTTCTGGGGCATTAACCCTTCCACCAGCAACGTTACTATAAGCATGTCCGCCTCAAGCTGCTCCTCGCTCCACGTGCCTTTAGTAAATATCTTGTTTTTTGTTAAATGCTTTAGTTTCCAGATAGTAGGGCTGAAATCGCACCTAAGAAAGCCTATGGGGCTATCGCGCAGGTGGAGGTAAAATTAGAATGATTTCTCACGTAAGGGACCTACCTACCTACTTACCTATCGAGTGTACCTACGATATTATGGAGGATAGATCATCTGGTGTACGGGAACTTTAACGATTTGCCTTATAATTGACCACGATGGTTGACATGGAATGCGAAACCAAATAAGAAATCATAAGATATTTAGTTTCAGTTGGTTTACTATTTACAGGCTGTGAATAATCAGCGAGAAAAAGATCTTCGCTCCATAGCACAACAAACAGAAATCACTTGCCGCCTTTATACTCCAAGCCACCAAGCACCAGGTAGATACTTTTAATATCTCAGGTCAACTTCACACTTGTACTTAGTACATTATTTTGTTAATTAAATGCTAGTAATATATACCTAGGTACCTTATTATTCTAAGTTGAGTAAGCTGCATATCTTTTGCTACATGCATGCTGTGGGTAGACAAAGATAGGTACGAGGCGCCTAATACTTCCATGTGGTCGAAAGAATGGCATGTTCTGTTTGGTCAAATGGTACATTTGTAAATCCAATGTCTGTGGTAAATCCCTGCCACATAGGTAATGAAGGACAAAGAATAAGAGTAAGAAAGAAAATACTGACCTGATTCTCTCCCTAGTCCCGTTATGCTTTCCTGCAAGATTTCACTAGATCGGCCTCCAAGTGCTCGAAGCCGATAAATTACAAATATGGACTTTTTTTTTAAGCTATAGGAACGTTTATGAACGTTATTACGCTGCGTAAACGCTATCGACTCGTGAGCAAAATCTATGACATTTGTCTTGGATTGCATCAGGTTATCATTTGCTAGAACTGATAACTACGAGTCATCATCGTATTAGCTAACAGTCCACTTGCAGCCACCCTGACGGAGGCGGAGGAGCAAATGATAATGCGCTCACGCATTGCGGACTCGCTGACATTCTCGTCGCCAGCGCCATCGCTGCTGCAGCCGGCGAACCGCTCCATGTCCATACTAGGCTCGGTTTGTGCGCTCTTGTTAAACAAACAGGTGAGGCATAGAGTAACGATGCTTTTGCTAGTTTGCTATACTAGGCTCGGCTTGTACGCTCTTGCTCAACAAACAGGTGAGGCATAGAGCAACGATGCTTTTGCTAGTTTGCTATACTAGGCTCGGTTTGTATGCTCTTGCTCAACAAACAGGTGAGGCATAGAGTAACGATGCTCATGGAGTGAAAACGGTTGATAAGCCGTGTGGTGAAGGATTGGATCCAACATGATAGAAAATTATCATTCAACTGTGCAGACGATAAACAGATTTATCGACATTTAGCCTGTCAAAATACGATAAATATAGCCGCCATGTTGAATTTTGTATAGAGACGTTACGATATCGTACGATACGATATCGACGATGCGTGGTCATGATAGGGCTGGCCCCGCTATTTTAAACTGGCTGTAGGATTGTGAACACAGCCGTGTCCATGTAGTCTTCAGTTAAAAAAATATGAATAGTACACTCTACTAGACGATATTTTCTCAGGGGACTGCACCAAAAGAGGTGTCTAGTTTCACGGGGCAACCGTCGGACAACATCTGCCGCATCTGCTTCGGCGGCGAGTCGGCGGAGCGGCTGGTGCGGCCGTGCTCGTGCCGCGGCACCATCGCCGCCGTGCACCGCTCGTGCCTCGAGCGCTGGCTGCTGCAGGCCGCCACCTCATACTGCGAGCTGTGCCGACACCACTATATGGTCACCCGGACTCATAAGTGAGTTATTTATTTGTATATACCAAGCCAGTGTCCTATCTAATAGTGCAGGCCTAGTAGTATGACATGCGAAACACGGTATGATAAACCGATTTATCGACATTTAGCCTGTCAAAATACGATAAATATAGCCGCCATGTTGAATTTTGTATAGATACGATACGATATCGTACGATACGATATCCACGATACGTGGTCATGCTAGGGGGGCAGGAGTAATAAGATAATAGTTGTGGGGAAGCTAGCGAGCTATAGTCTTCACAAGTTACCGCATTACACACATATCTGCTAGCTACCTATTGTTTTTATTGGTAACATACTTCGATCGTGGATGCTCATAGACCCTAGACAATGGACCTACCTAATAGTTTTACAAACGACGGCGAAGGTCGCAAAGTTATTGAAACATTTACACAGCGATTAGACATGATTACGATGAATGCGCTAACATGTTTCCTATTGGAAGAAGATTAGAGTACCGATAACTTTGCGAAGTCGACTCTTAAAATTGTTACATAGTCAGAGCCCCAGGCAGTGCCTTTTATGCGCCCTGTGCGAGCTTCTATAACTGCACCCTATTTAGTTCTGCCCGGTCTGGCCATTCCTGCGCCCCCCTGAGTCTACGCCCCGTGCCTGGGATCGAGTGGAACCCCCCTTTTTACGGCCCCGGCATGTACCAGTCGGTGCCCATGTGCAGATGGTCGTGGCTGCGCTCGCTGCTGGAGTGGGCGGCGTCGGGGCGCGGGCGCGCGCTGGCGGCGGACGCGTGGCGCGGCGCGGCGCTGGGCGCGGCCAGCGTGCTGGGCACGGCGCGCGCGCTGCACGCCTGCGACGCCGTGCTGCAGGCGGGCGCGCGCCGGGGCGGGCCCGCCGCCGTCGCCGCCAACCTATTCTCCTCGCTGCTAATCGGTATTATCGGTAAAGTGCTCGTTTTGGCTGAATTAACACTGGACTAATAATTGTAGAATCTCCCTTTATGATTCTGCAGTTCTACCTCTCTTATTTCCGGGAACACAGCCCGAATAATGTAGTCTTATGATGATCACCGACCGTATTTCAATCAAGGCGACCAATCTCTACGGAGATTGGCCAGGTACGGAGGAGATATTATAGTGCACAAGTGTGTGCGCAAACACAGATGCACTCTCTATTCCCTCACTCTCATAGTCCGATGGGACGGAAAGCCGACACGACCGGAGAGTGATCAGGCGCAGGACCAACGGTTTTACGTACTTTCCGAGGCACGAGCTAAGTGACAATTTTTCAATATTAAAATATGTACATTAAATAAATTCACTGGTACAGGCCCGTGACAGGGATCGAACTTACGCCTCCCGCTTGGAAGGTGCACGTCTTAACCACTGGGCTATCATATATATGTGTAGTCTTATACACAGTAACACTATTATTCAAAGGAACTATTTGGTGAAATGCACTGTAACATACTTGTATTATGCCGGCTCTAAGGATCATCCAACAATTAAGTGGATGGGTTGTTCGTTCATGTTGAGTCGCATAAACTAATGACAAAAAAATATGTTCTAGTGTTAAGACATGATTGATGTTATATTCAGATGTTGGAATGTTGGACGATCGTGTGAAGATACGTAAAGATTAAGAAGTAGGACCAGGTTTTGTTAAATGGTCCTTCGAGTCGGATATTAAAATCTTGTCATATCCATTTTTAAAATGCTAATACTTTAATTCTCAGGTGCCCTAAACGGTCTGCTAACAACGTGGATGCTGCTGAAGATCCAGGAGCACCAGATGTCGTGGCAGGCGTGGCGCGACAGCACGCTGCACGTGCACGTATCTCTGTCGGCCGAGACCAGCGCGCGCGCCTCTGACGTCACCGTGGTGGCGCCGCCAGCCGACACCGCGGACACCAGCGACACTAGCGACCGAGCCACCAACGTCGCCGATCCCTTCATGGTGTCGCTCCCCTACAACTTCACCGACCTCAGGACCTCGCAGTCCGTCGAAGACTAAACCCTCAGCTGTTCGAAGATGACATTGACGTTTGTATACTGCGTCACCACGTCTCTGGTATGTTTCATCATCCTATTCTCGTGGGTCATGTTCAACCATCTCGGCCGGTCGTATTTAGAAGCGTAACTAGCGAATATTCAAATTATCTAATAAAACACTGTTAATTAAAGTTAATATTTTTTATTTAGTTTATTTGAATATAAATTAACGTAATCTCTATATATTTGATAAAATCAGTTAAATTATTACATAATGTCGCGGTTATTAATGTCAAATTGATAGTAATTAAAATAATATAGTAATGTTACCTAATGAGAATAATAAAATTCGACTTTACACTGAATAAGTACAAGGATGCAACTTTCTTATTACACATAAGTCAAAGCGATCCTCGCGCGACCAGTGCGACGGAACTTCGACAAGCGATTGCGGAAGATACATATTAAATATAAAATCTACACAGTAAGGCTATCGTCTATCATTTGCATGTTAGTGTAGGTATCTTACGAGCTAATATCAATAAAATCACATACATCTTCATATTACAATAATTAGGAGACTGCGTCGAGACAGCGCTTGGAGACAATAACGCGTTGGGCGGACGTTAATAAACATTTAACAAACATAAACACGAATAAACAAATCAAATATCAACAACATACGCTCTTTGGACTCGCTTTACATCCTTCTAATAACATACATGGCTTAATACAATTTTGTGACTGAATCGATCGACTACTTGGAGCTAACGCCTCGTGTTAGACCGCGGTCGGACTGCATCGCCGCCTCTACACGCGTGGCTAGAGATCTAACGGGGTACGAGTATCGGCGTAGAGGCGGCGACGCAGCGCGCTCGCTACACACTGCCGGGCGGCTGGGGCGGCGGCTTCAGGCCTGGTCCTTGAACCGGCGATGGATGGACTGCACGTACGTGAACACGCACTTCCAGTCCGGCTTGCGCATGGCCACCATGTCGTCCACGTCTAACAGCGGATAGATGCCCGCCTTCTCACTGCAAATTAACAAACAAACAATATAAATACTGAGTACCTCAGTTTATAAGACTACGGGACAGAGTTATTGGTACAATTATGTTGGTTTTCGAGATTAAAACCAAAAAATGTATTTTCAGACAAGCAACTAAAATTGTCATTTAAGTTCGATTCCGGCAGTCGCACTTAAACCTAAACCTAATCTTAGTAAGATCTATCTCTCTCCGTTCTTAATGGCTGAGAGAGGAAAGGACTGAAGGCGTAGTACGAGTTTTCAATTCGAACTCGTTCACGTTAACGTAAAACAGCCAACCAATCACATTATGGCGTGATGACATGATGTAATGAAAGTGAGAACAACAGCACGACGTGATTGGTCGAATAGTTTACGTTTACGCAATCGGGTTCGAAGTGTAAACTTGCACTAAGCCCTCAGGTAGGACTAATTTACGTTCATGTTTATGTGTGAATGCCGGAATCGACCATATTATTTACTAGTGGACGCCCGCGACTCCGTCCGCGTGGACTACAGAAAAAACTAAATGTCGAAATTATCCGGGATAAAAACATTTTCCCGGGATAAAAAGTAGCCTATATGTTAAGTGACCTGTCACAATATATTCCTGAAAGCTGCATCGAAATCGGTTCAGCCGTTTCTGAGATTAGCGTGCACAAACGCACAGACAAAAATTCCAAAAATCATCGTTTTGGGTTCTATTGCGTTTTTAAAGGTCTCCTATATAATATTTTTTCTCATATATCTTCCATGTACAGACAGCGATCCGTTACATTTTTATTATATGTATAGATAGATATAGATTTTAAAACGTTACAGGCGAAACAGGCTCGTAGCACGTAGTCCGTAGCACGTGCTACGAAAAGTACCCACGCAATCAGTGCATACTGTAGTCGTACAGATAGACATTACATAAAATTATTATTAATAATTGTATCATTTTCTGAAAATGCATGCTACATATTGCTTTAGTTAGAAATTCACTGAAAATTCATCATCAACCATGAACCATCGGCTGATATTATTAGTTACACCTCAACTATCCGTGCCGATTGGACGATACTCGTAGGAAGGATGGACTATCGCTATCATAAGATGGGTTGTTAGTTGTTATCATAACTCACTCGGCAACTTTGAAGGCGAGCGTGAAGTTGTGCCGGCGCTTGTCGGGCGTCAGCTGCGAGTAGTCGAAGGCGTCGGGAAGGAAGTGGTGCACGAGCGCGCAGAACGCCAGCCCGTCCGCCCAGCTTGTAGAGAAGTTCTCCAGCTTCACATTCTACCAGAAACCATCGGGAGGGCTATTACCTCAGTTGTAGAGCGCGTGTGTGTAACAACATTGTAAACGAACTTGTCACAGCAACGCGATATTAGTCCTTATTTTGCCAGCGCTTGGCTATTGCAAGATACATACCCAGCCACAGGCAGGGAATCGGAGTTTTAAACTTCTAAACGGGTTTTGATGATGATGATGACATGTCAAGTCATATAGCTTTATACATCAGAAACATAGGCTAAAAATTCACGTGGCCGCTAGTACTCTCACTCTCGATACTCGGCGTTGCAGCGCATTATTTTCTAAAAATCCATGCGATTGCTTTTGATTTTCTCTCACACTCAAAATTTTCGATGTCACATTTCTTCGGCTTTACTGTAAGCTACGCAATAGCCATGTCGGAGAGGTATGAATCTTGCAATAGCGAAACGATAGCAATGCGATAGCGAAAAAGTACAATTATCGCGTTTTTATGTGACACGTTTTTACGATTGTTGTTACGTGATACAGCGATAATATGTAGGTAGTCTAAATTTTTGCTTTTGCGAGGAGAACAAGTTTACAAGGGACTAAAAAAGTGATTTGTCTTATACAGACGCAAGTTTAGTACACAAGGATAGTGCATTTCGACTGTGCTATGACTTTGTCTTTGGCCTAATATATTGTCAAGTGGTTATATTAGAGGTGAGTGTGCAAACTATCTAAGTACTATTTACTTTCGATTACTCTTATTGTACGGTGCAAGCAACGTACATTCTGCAGCGTTAGCATTTCCGTAACTTAGTATAATTTTAATATATTTACTTTAGTATACAATTCGACTACAGTCGCGCCACTAGCGTACGTGTACTCATTTATTATTATCATTTTGTGACTATCATTTCTATCATTAAAGTTGTATGGTTAGATCAGTGTTTGTGTTACAACATACAATACAGTCCTACATATCAGACCATCAGGAACCGTACATCTTTATGGTCCTTCGAGCCGGATCTCAAGTGCCATCTTTGGTTCTTCGAGAATCAGTTTTCTTAGTGTTGTGAACTTTGTGTGGTAGCGAATCGGTTCGGTCGGCCTTCCACAAGCGGACCTCCCCGACCGGATTGAGAAGGCGCACATACCTTGCAAGGAACACAATATTGAGGCAACCAGCATATATCAATCAATTATCATCAAACATCAAGAATCATCATCACCGCTCACTATCATAGTACGGTGAAAATATCAAGAATACCTATCAAGAACATTTATCAAACTATCTTACGATTATCAAGTGCCATCAATCATCTAATAAAATGGCTGATCTTATTGAAGTTCAATATGAGATTATCCAGAAGATGGAAAAAGCATATACAAATTTCAAGAAAGACGGACCAAGCCGTCGCACATCAGACTATGTCAAGGGCAAAGTCGAGGTATTGGATCTTCTTTGGAGGGAGTTCCAATATAATCATAATCAAATCACGGTGTCTGACGACGTGGATGAAGGCAACGAATACCTTGTGAAAGACAAGTATAGCGAAATCAGAAATTACTATATCAAGATCAAGCAGTATATGGAATCGTGTGTAGAACAAATCTCAAAACCATATACGTCAGAGGAACCACCCTCTATCTTCGAGCCTACAACTATGAAGACTGGAAGGGAGCTATCTTCTACTTCTAAGGTAACTAGCAAGACCGAGGAGTTGCTACGCAAACAAAATAGTAACTTCAAGGCACTCAAGAGAACACTCCAAAAGATCATTTTGGATAGTATCAACCAGAAATGGGAGTATGAAGATACATTGAAAAACCTGGAAGCCCGTTGGCAGGTCATAGATTTTCTTCACTGGGAAATCGATAGCGAATTGCCTATCCAAAACGACGACTACGAGAGGCAATTCACTTATTATGAAGATCAATACAATAACATGAAAAAAGAACTCAACTCAAAAATGTGGTCAGTTACGCACAGGGAGAAATCAACGCCGAAGATCGAGATACCTTTATTCACCGGCAATTATCAGACGTGGACATCATTCAAAGATCTTTTTTCTGAAACAATACATAGCAACCCACATCTCTCCAATGCGCAGAAGATGCAGTTTTTAAAATCAAAAGTGAAAGGTGAAGCAGAAAAGTTAATCCAGCATTTAACAATCAGCTCAGAAAATTACGATGTAAGTTGGGAAATCCTAAATCATAGATATAACAATAAGAAACTTATTTTTTCCACTCATCTAAATACCCTGCTTAGTATGCCCACAATGCAAAATCAATCATCCCTAATGATGAAGAGAATTCATGATACAACCAACGAGTGTTTGAACGCTATCAAAAACCTGGAGGTCGATATATCAACATGGGACCCCATAATAGTGCACCTCCTCTCTCAGAAGCTCGACTCTGAAACTCATCGGGACTACATCGAGTCACTAAAGGAGCCGAGGGAGTTACCAACCCTATCAGATTTTTTAAAATTCTTGGAAGCAAAGTTTACGTCGCTTGAAACATCTCGCCGTAAGGCTGAAATAGCTAAATCACAGCATCCTAACCAAGAAGTATCATCGTCTTTCATCCCGAAAAAATATAATTCATACAAAGCTTTTAGTACAAAGCAAAATGATCAAAGTAAAACGTGTAAACAAAGCACATTTTACAAAGCAATAAAATGCCCACATTGTCAAGAAGGCCACGGATTATTTTATTGCAAAACATTTCTCGCATTACAACCGGATGCGAAGCGCAACATTATTAAAAAATGCAATTTATGTAAAAACTGCCTGTACGATCACAAGGGCAAACCGTGCATATCAGAAAAGCGATGTCGCACGTGCAACGCCGATCATAATACGATAATGCACGACGCTTTTGCGAACACATCATTTCGTATGCCGAACAACGAGCGCCAAAATATCAATCACGTGTCTCAAGATAACATATGCGAGACACTTTTGGCTACAGCATTGGTCAACGTTGAAAAATCAGATGGGTCACTAGTCACCCTACGAGCACTAATTGATCAAGGGTCACAAACATCCCTAATAACTGAACACGCAGCTCAGTTATTAAACTTATCGCGGCGTCGCTGCAAGGGGACAATCTCCGGTATTGGTGCCAAAGAAAATAATTGCAGAGGCACTATGAATATCACGTGTTCGTCGATAGATGATAAATACACATTCGATACTACTGTATATATCATGCGCCAACTTATCAATGACATACCAAATCACACACTAAGCAAACCATCCTGGCCCTACCTGAAGCAAATCTCACTGGCTGACCCACAATTTTATATCAAAAGACCATGTGATATTTTGTTCGGGGCTGATATTTATTCCGAAATAATTCAAGAAGGTATAATCAAGCCAGAAAAAAGACATCCTGTTGCGCAACAAACGCGCTTAGGTTGGATATTATGCGGCAATGTACAGTCAACCTATCAATGCAATGTTATATTAAACAATATTGAAGATATATCACGTTTTTGGACAATAGAAGATATTTCGGAGTGCAGTTCAGATTATTCAACAGAAGATGAATACTGTCTACAACAATTCCAAAATCACCATTTTCGCCAAAAAGATGGCCGATACGTCGTGAGGCTTCCTATGAAACCAGACGCATCGGAGAAAATAGGAGAATCAAGAAACAGAGCCATAGCACAATTTCTCCAACTAGAGAAGAAATTTAAAAGAGATAGCAATATTGCTCTACAATATAAATCGTTTATGAATGAGTACATTCAACTCGGTCACATGCGCGAGTGTACCGGTAATCAGACACCCAGTTGTTACCTACCACATCATTGTGTGCTGCGCGCCGACTCTACTACTACAGCGCTACGAGTCGTATTCAATGCGTCACAGCCTACGTCATCCGGACTTAGCTTAAACGACTTGATGTATAGCGGTCCAAATCTTCAAACAGATTTACTTCAATTAATTTTAAAGTGGAGACAATACAAAATAGCATTCACCGCTGATGTGGAGAAGATGTTCCGCCAAATTATATGTCACTCAGAAGATCAAAATCTGCAAAAAATTATATGGAGGAACTCCGTCAATGAGCCACTAAAAGAATATGCTCTATCAACCGTCACCTATGGGACCAAGGCAGCACCTTTCTTGGCCATGATGACGTTACGACAGTTAGCAAACGACGAATCACACAAGTATCCATTAGCAGCAAAGGTCGTCCAAAATAACTTTTACATGGATGATCTCCTTAGCGGCAGTCACAGCGTCAAATCAGCTAAGCTGTTGAAGCATGATTTAATTCATTTAATGAAGTCTGGAGGCTTCAACTTAAGAAAATGGGCCTCAAATAAACAACAATTGCTAGAGGAAGAGCAAATAAACAACAACAATCAACAATCATTTGACTTCAAATTACAAGGTTGTACTAAAACCTTAGGCTTACGTTGGAATACACTGGAAGATCAATTTTCCTTTACGCACAAGTTCGACACCTCCTCTGCAAAACTAATCAACAAGCGAGCACTATTATCAGAAATCTCAAGGATCTTTGATCCTTTAGGATGGCTTTCACCAGTTTCTATCAAACTAAAAATCCTATTTCAACAAGTATGGTCATTGGACATTACATGGGATGACCAGTTACCACAGTCAATCTGCAACGAATGGGATGAAATCAAATTGGATTTAAAGAATATCAACAAGATTCAGATACCTAGATGGTTGAATAGTGGCGAGAATGAGAAGCTAGAACTTCACGGTTTCTGCGACTCATCAACAAAAGCTTACGCTTGTATCATTTATTGCAAGATTATCAATCAAGATGCACCAGATCAATCGTCTATCGTGATAGTAGCAGCCAAATCAAGAGTCGTACCAAACAGTAAGACGACGACCCTACCACGACTTGAGTTAACATCTTGTTTACTCCTATCAAAGCTTATGGATGTTGTACATAAAAGCTTATCAAGTCACACTATCAAAACTTACGGATGGACAGACTCAACAGCATGTCTAGGTTGGCTGCGAGGAAACCCTGACCGCTGGAAGGCTTTCGTCGCTAACCGAGTAAAGAAGATTACATCAGTGATTCCATCCGAATGCTGGCAACACGTAAAGTCCAGTGAAAATCCCGCCGACTGTGCTAGTCGGGGAATCACAGCAGAGCAATTAAAACAACACCCATTATGGTGGACTGGACCGGGTTGGTTAGCAAACTATCATCATCAAGAAAAATGTGAACAAACATCTTATACTACAGAAGAAGAGCTAAAACAAAATACAACATTACTACAAACATGCGCTACTACCGAGTCAAAGCATGACGTCATCACCGGTATAGTAAACAAATATAGCAATATCACACGTGCTCTACGCGTAATGGCTTGGGTTTTACGCGCGTTTTCAAGAAAGAAAAATAGTCATAGTTACTTGACTATAGAAGAGATATCAAGAGCGCAAATCAGATTAATCAAGAGCGTACAGCAGTTACACTTCGCTCAAGAAATCAATTGCCTATCAAATAACAAAAACATTGACCCCAAAAGCAAGATTTTGTGTCTAAAACCATTCTTAGATAACAACAGATTACTACGAGTTGGAGGCCGATTAAAAAACGCTAATATAGATATAAACATAAAACATCCATATATCATGCCGTCGAGCGGTCATGTTACAAATTTGCTTATACAGAAAGCACACACTGACACATTTCATGGCGGGGCAAGGCTAACTCAATCAAAACTTCGAGAGCAATTTTGGATATTAGGAGGAAATAGGATAGTGAAGAACAAAATACGTCAATGTGTTAATTGTCGCCGAAATAATCCTATAAAACAAAATCAAATCATGGGTGATCTGCCAGCACCTCGAATCAATCAATCAAGACCATTTTATCATACAGGCGTGGACTATACCGGCTTTATCGATGTCAAATCAAGCAAAGGGCGCGGTATTAAGTCCACAAAAGGATATGTTGCCGTATTCGTCTGTATGAGCACAAAGGTGCTACACTTAGAATTAGTGTCCGACCTTTCGTCGTCAGCATTTTTAGTCGCACTGCGAAGAATGTCTGCACGGAGGGGAGCCCCGCGCCATATTTATTGTGACAACGGCACTAACTTCGTGGGTGCGAATAAAATGTTAAATCAAGAATTTATCAATCTACAAGAAACATTAGATACTATGTTTTTCGATACCATCACTGATATGAATATCGAATTTCACTTTAACGCACCATCATGGCCGAGTGCGGGCGGACTTTGGGAAGCGGCCGTGAAAAGCTTAAAGCATCATCTTCGGCGAGTAGTCGGCGAACAGAAGTTGACCTTTGAAGAATTCGCTACCATCCTAGCACAGCTGGAAGCTTGCTTAAATTCAAGGCCCCTCTGTCCTATCAGTGAAGATCCCGAAGATATAAATTGTTTAACCCCCTCTCATTTTTTATCAAGTGGTCCAACATTAACAATAATTGAAAATGAGAGAGATGAACGCACAAGGTGGCGACTAACCCAAAAAATATTTGACGATATATGGAAAAGGTGGCAATCAGAATACCTGTGTCAACTGTCATCACGTTGCAAGTGGAAACAGCCTCAAGAAAATATGAAAATTGGGGACATTGTGCTCATTCATGACGTCAATCTACCCCCAGGCAAGTGGGCACTCGGTAGAATCACGGAGCTCCATCCGGGAAAGGACAATTACGTCAGAGTCGTCACAGTGAAAACCAAAAACGGCGAAATCAAAAGGCCTATTATAAAATTATCACCACTGCCAATAACGAATCATAACCCCTCTTCTTACTATGCACAGTTGAGTAAGAAAGATAAAATAAATCATAGCAACAATTACAATGAGTTATCTGAGTCATCGTTGTCGCCGAAAGTATCACATATCAAGTCGAACATGAAGCAAAACAAGCTAGGTATATTGACCGGCTTGAAAACAATGGCGACTATACTATTTATGATGATGGTTATATTTCCGGCTAACTGTTCATATAACCTTTTAAAGACAGATAATCAGAGTTTTTATTTCGATAAGATAACAAATATGTAGCTGATTCGCGATGAATGGAAATTAGTTGTTTACTATAATATGAGCCCATATTGGCAAGGAATATCATTATTAACAAGTTATGTGGAGAGATTATCAGATTTATGCAACAAGGAGCAAAAGCCATCCCAGTGTGAC
Source organism: Carposina sasakii (assembly GCA_014607495.2). Lineage (NCBI taxonomy): Eukaryota > Metazoa > Arthropoda > Insecta > Lepidoptera > Carposinidae > Carposina > Carposina sasakii. The sequence goes on along the minus strand of CP053160.1, from coordinate 522,556 downwards.
GTAATCATCATGCAGTTACAACACGGATTCGCAGAACTCCAGTACTACGATCATATTTTGACTAGTAAATCACCAGAATCAATCAGAAATACTCCAACTAGACAGCGACGTGGCCTCGTGAATGGGATAGGAAATATAGCAAATAGTTTGTTTGGATTACTAGATGACAACTTTGCCACGCAGTATAGAAATGACATAGAGATGGTGAGGAACAATCAAAAGCACCTTGCACTTCTATGGAGAAATCAAACGTCCGTCGTGGAGGCACAATATAACTTATTGAAGAGAGTTGAAAACAGTTTCAATGAACAGCATAAGTATTTGAATAAGCATCTCATGGAATTGGAAAATAAAGATCAGATACTAGCGAATCAAGTTAAGATAATATCAAACAGCAATGACTTCGCCATATCATCTATCAGTGCCAACAGCGTTCTCATGAATTTAAAGAATATTCAAGACACCCTGATGGACACCATCACTAATATCAATAATGGGAATATCAACATCCATCTCATCACTCCAGAACAACTTCAGCATGAATTTAACATAATAGCAGGACAAATATCAAAGGATTTATCATTACCTATAGATAACATTCAGACCGACCTGCACAAAATGTATCATCTTCTAAAAGTGAGATCAAGAATGACGAGAGAATACTTTATTTTTGAGATCAAAATTCCTCTAGTCGGGCGAGAGTACTATGAGATCTACAAAATTTTACCCATCCCACATCAAAACGGAGAAAACATGTTGAGTATAGAACCAATAGCAGATCACATTGCTATAAACATTCAAAAGGACTCTTACATACCTTTGTCCGAAAACGACATTCAAAAGTGCAGTACATACGATGTCGACACTCACCTGTGTCCTCTAAAACGTCCTATATATCATATGATGTCAGATGACTATCTATGCATCAAAGATGACTTCACCAAACAGTGCAAGATAAAATCAGCAAGATGTAAAAACATATGGTTTGAACTGAGCAAAACAAATAGGCACCTATACTTTTGTTGTAATCAGTGCACGATAAAAGTAATGTGCGGGAGTCAAGTTACATCACGGCAACTCAGCAAGGCCGGTGTTATATCTCTCGGAAAAGGCTGTGTCATCAAGGGTGAGGACTTCATAATACACGCACATAATCATCATAGCAATGAGATAGAGACAAAGGCAGATTTTTTAGAAATAAAAATACCGCCTATAAATCACATAATAAATCTCTCGGTGCCGATTATCAGAGAAATTTCAGATTTAAGAGACAAAAATGAAATTCATCAGGAGATACAAAAAGTCGGCGAACAAATACAACAAATGAAATCAAGCGATACAGAAGCAATTCTACAGCATCCAGTCTCATCTCACGATATTCATCAATATGTCGTCCTCTACCTCTTGGTCGGGGGAGGGCTATCTGCCAGCCTGGCATATATCTGGAGAAAGCTGAAGAGCCGCCGTCGCAAAGCACGACTACCTGAATTATTCGCGCTATCATCAATATCGCCATCAATCACGCCAGCACCAACACAGACGCTAGCAGAGACTAGCAATCAACAGGAACAACCCAAAGGACATCATATAAAGACAAGTTCCAGGGACAGAGCCAGTTCCCCAGTGTTTATAAGACAATATACTAAGTGAAGTGTGGAATATTTAAGTTATCATTTTATAATTTTTACTATCATTTTTATCTTGTATTTCTTCTTGTCGGGAGCATGTACGGTGCAAGCAACGTACATTCTGCAGCGTTAGCATTTCCGTAACTTAGTATAATTTTAATATATTTACTTTAGTATACAATTCGACTACAGTCGCGCCACTAGCGTACGTGTACTCATTTATTATTATCATTTTGTGACTATCATTTCTATCATTAAAGTTGTATGGTTAGATCAGTGTTTGTGTTACAACATACAATACAGTCCTACATATCAGACCATCAGGAACCGTACACTTATGTAGGAAGCCAAAGAAATATTATGGTTTTATATTTTTACTTTAGTCTATCTATGATGGTCACAATTTTTTTAGAGAAGTGCGGAAAGTGTCTATAAATTCTTAATTTACAAAAGACATTAAAACAATCGGAGAGGGTACTGATAGGCGTGTAACAAAATAATCATCAGTAAGTTTAAGTTTAAAAAGGAACCTTGTTGGTGTGCCTACGCACCTCCACCGTTGTTTTAATGCTCAGCACGCAGCCAATCAATTACAATTTTCATGTGATGGTGATTGGTTAGCAACAAAACGTAAGTGCAGTCGAGTTCGAATTCAAAATTCGCACTCTTCGTAGTAGTAGGTACTTTGTTGAATTCGTAATTTCCTTATCATCTATTATTGTATATTTCATGCATCTTTCCAAGACACACAAAATTCACATCGCTATTTTAGGAGACCGTTTTAAAATACACAACATGCTTTAATAACTTTTGGTTTAAGATATTGTTAGTATAATAGATGATGATGGTTTATTAGAATGTATGATTTTGTTAAACGTTTTTTTTATTCACCAAATTAACATTGGCATAAAGTATATGAAGCTAAACATGAATATGAATATTTAAAATTTAGATAGTAAATAAAATATATACAAATAATAGTAGAGCAGTCATCAGTCATAAAAGCAACGGGAAAAGCGTGGAGTGTTTGAGTGGCGTGACGTAAACGACGAGTTATACTCGTAGCTCGGTGCGCGTGCGCCGCGTTCGCTAACATGCTACAGTAACGCGCCGCGGCCCTCGGCCCCGCCCACACAAGCTGACGCTAAACAAGTGAATGACTTCCTCAACATTGCATTCACTTAAATAACCCCAGGTTTATTCACACGTAACAAGTGATACAAAAAGTACACTTGATTATATTTACACAATTAGTTATCTCAGCACAGTGGTAACATGCATGAAACGCAGTGGGGTCGCCAGGCAGCCGCGTGGAGTACCTCATAGTCCCTCGTCTTGTCGCGACACCACTGCAGCAGACGCTCTTTAATAGTGACGGCGCTGCATTGCAGTGCGGGGTCCGTGAACTTGAAGAAAGGCTGCGACGGAGAGCCCGGGCTCTGCGGCGTCTTGGGGCTCTTGGGCGAGCTACAAGGGGACTGCGGTTAGTGTTCCGTGCCGTCGGGCCGCTACTCCACTGCAGTGCACGGACGGTATACAGTTTTGTAGGAATTTGGGGTCAGATTGTAATTTGGAGATGATGTGTGGAGTAGACGAAAACGTTAGTGAGTCACGCATGATCAAATAGGAATGTGGATGGAGGCGTTACATGAGGGCGGAAATAGGAACGTAGGATGGGATACCGTTGTCGCTGACGTGAGCAGCCTCTGACGCGGTTACAGCATTAGACAAGGCTGACACTGCAGCTTCGCTTGTCCTGGTTCCGTGCTCGTCAGTGAAGTAGCGCCTACCGCCGCCGGTTAGTGTCGGCTCACGTTCATTAGTCTGTGCTCTGACACAATCGAGTGCTGACGCGTTTTTCAGGCCGCTGGGTTATTTACAGTTTATTAACGTGTGCTTTATGCGGTTTTTGGAGTAGTTTTTACTTCACGTTACTGTATCGTTTTATTGTTATGTTATTTAATGGATATAAATGCACCAGCGTATTATGTAGAGTCTAATGTAACGTTATTTTTTTTATTAATTTCATTATTTCTACGTTGATTCGAATGCCTAAATGATCTATCTATTGAAAACTCTAATGAAGCTAAGTTCTGTACATGTTACAAAAATCAGGCATGTAATATAATATTTACTTGTATTTTATCCTTACTGCTATCCAGTGATATGACTGCCAAATAAATAAAATAAAAATGTTGCATTAAATTCGATATGAAGCTGGAAGGTACCTAACATATTACTGCGATAAATAAATATCATTTAACAATATAATGTAACTAATAATATTCCTATACCTACAAATAGAGCATTTGCACACGACGTTTTTAAAAGACCTAAATACTCAAGTCTACAGGTGGTATTAACACATATGTGTGCACACACACAGCCACATGCGTCATATTATATCTCTCCCGACTAGTGTTGTGTCACATTTATCGCTTAAGATCGAGCAGTACTAGTGATGTTCTTAATCGTTTGTTGTATTCGCAAAGATTAATTAGGACCCTTAAAGACGTCGTGTACACAGCTTGATGTGACAAAGAGAGTCGCAGAGAAAGAGAGAGAGAGAGAGAGAGAGAGAGTACTTACTTTGGAGTGTTGGTGGAGTTTTGTTTCTCGAGCTGGCGGAACTTCGCGAATGGCGACACGGGCTTCGGTGCCGGCCGAGTTAAACTTTCGACCACTAGAATATAAATAATACTAATATCAGCAGAGTAAAATAGTACTACTCCATGTCTGTCTATGGGTATTGTAAGTGACGATTGAGAGTTTCTGGGAGGTGGGCACAGCGCCTCCTGTGTTGATAATATACAGGATGTAAAAAGACAACGTTGTTCTTTTAATACCTCGTATTCTTTGTAACGTAACGATAGTTTTTTTCTATGGAACCATACCATGGGAAACGAAAAAATAAAAAATAAAAAAAGATTATTGCAAGCAATGTATTCGATTGACAAATGTACCTACAAAACTAACATTTTTAAATATTAATATGGTGTCTTAAAGAAAATGTTTGTTAACTGTTTCCAGATTTATTTTTAAAAAAAGCTGATATTCATGTAACTTTCTCGGACCTCAATATCTTGGAAACCCGTAGTTTCCCGGGGGTGCTTCCATAGAAAAAAATGATCGTGATGTTACAAAGAATACGAGGTATTAAAAGAACAAAGTTGTCTTTTTACACCCAGTATGTAGTCCAACCCAGTGTGGTGACTACGGGTAAAAATCCTGTTATGACCTTCTAGTGTGCCCTGGGGGAAGCCTACGTCCAGTAGCAAATAGTGTGTAAAGTATCAATGTCATCTATACTTCTATAATAATATAATATTACTCTTTGATTGTTTGTTTGTTTATTTGCAGCGAATAGGCACCGAAACTACTGGACCGATTTCAAAAATTCTTTCACCGTTAGAATCCTTATTGGATCTGGATGAACATAGGCTATAAGAATTTCCCGATATTCCCACGGGAAGGCAACCAACGGGAATTCTATATTTTTTACGAAAACTGCTATATATATAGGTATGAAGCTGAAATCGGGCATATATATTAATTAGGGATTGCGGGGAAGCACTAAGGACGGATTTTCCAAAATTCTCATGGGAAGGATACGAATGGGAATTCAAAATTTTCATGAAAATCGCTGTACACATGAAGCTGAAATCAGACCTGTATGTTTATTAGGGACTGCGAGGGAGTACTAAGAACGGATTTCCAGAAATTCCCACGGGTAGGGGACAAACGAATATTCCAAATTTTTACGAAAACCGCTATTTTTACGAAGCTGAAATCGGATCAGTGACTACAAGGTAGCTCTAAGAACGGATTTCCCGAAATTTCCACGGGATGGGGACCAACGGGAGTTCCAAATTTTTACGAAAACCGTTGTACCTACATATGAAGTCGTAGCTATGTACTGATATGCACCGAAGCGAAGCGAGGGCGGGCTATTAGTGAGTAATAAAGACAAATGCCGTTACATATCAACTTTTTTCAGATGCAATTATTAATTGAAATAGTGTAATTGAATACCTTTGGAAGTGTTAGTGGTAGAACTACTGCTAACGGTTTTCTCGGACGAGTTCCTCCTCACGCTCGATGTCACGGTTACTTCCTCTTCCTCTGCGAAGCACAGACAAGATATTACAATGCGGTCGAGATGCGCTTGCGCTACAGTATAGGAAACACGTGAAAACAACAGCCAGACAATACAACAAGTCGTAAGCTATTAGTCAAACGAACACGGTTAGAGGACTGCGTGAGATGATCGGGTTTGTTACAACGCGGTATGTACAGTTACGCTGTCGATGGGCATGCGGCGCGGGCGGGGCGGGCGGGGCGGGGCGGGGCGGGCGGCGGCGCGCGACACAAGCAGGGCCACACAGACTCACGCGCGTCTCTCTCCGCCTAACGAGTGGAATGTCTATGCGAGCGCCGACACGAGGTGCTCGAAGGCGTCGTCGGCGTTGCTCTCGTCCAGCAGCTGCACGGCAGGCGCGGTGCGGCTGCGGGCCAGCGCGAACCCGCGCGCCGGCGCCGGCTGGCCCGTCGGGGCCGCCTCGCCCGTCTGGCCGGTCTGGCCCGCGAAGTACGCCTCCACGGAGCGGCGCTTCTGTGGCAGCTGCGCGCTCTCGATGCCGCCCTCGAACAGCTTGGGCACGGCCAGCAGGTGCAGCGACTTGGTGCGCGACACCACGCGGCGCGGCGACGTCGGCTTCGGCGGCGGCGGCGCGTCCAGCAGGTGCCACGAGCCGGAGCGGCCGAGGGGGCTGGCGGGGGGCGGGGGGCTGGCGGGCTCGGTGCAGGGGGCGGCGGGGGCGTGCGGGGCGGGGGCCGGGCGTACCTGGCGGCGCGGCGCGGCCCGGTGCAGCGCGCCCCGCAGCGCGTCGCGACCGCGCTCGTCATCGCCGCGCGTGCGCACGCCGGGCGTGACGGTGGCGGCGCCGCGCACGGGCCCGCGCATGACGCGCGTCACCACGCTGCAGTGCTCGGTGGGCGGCGAGGGGGGCGCGGGGGCGCCGTCCGTGATCACCACGTCGGGCAGGTAGTCCACCTTGTGCGCGCGCGCCTTCTCGATGTCGGGCGTCTGCTGCAGCGGCACGAACGCGGCCGTGACGTCACCGGGCTGCGCGGGACTGGCGGGGGGCTTGCCCGGCGCCGGGGAGATCTCTTGGCGAGCCTTGTCGCGAATCTGTTTCTCGTAGAATTCTATTTGCAACTTCTGAGCGTCCACTTTCGGGAACGAATCCTTTCGCGGGTCCGACATTTTCTTAACCAGCTCGGGCGCGGCCAGGTTAGTTTGACTGGGAATAGATTTTACAGGGTAGCTGGGGATCGGGGAGGTCGCGTAGCTTGGGGGAGTCGGAGGGTTGTAGGACGCGTGACGCTGAGGGGGCCCTGACGGGATTTCATTTTTGTTCTGGCCGTAGGGGCCGTAGGCTCGTCTGGATCTATCGGGGTCTACGGAGGACCAGGCGGCCGCGGCCGATGGGTTGGGGGCGAAAGACTTGGCTCCGACCGGACCCGGCGGCGGGGGGTACTCGAGGGAGGGGGACACTACAGCCGTCGACGGAGGACTCCAGATATGTGCCGGAGGGGTCGTCGGAGAGGTCGCTTTATTCGGAGGCTTAAAAGCCGACATAGGGGCGTGCGAGAATTGATTGACGGGGATCGGGCGAGCGACGAAAGGTTTGACAACTGTCGATCTGGTGGGGGACTGAGGGATCGGAGGGTGCGAGGCGTGGTGAGGGGGGCCGGGGTGGGCCGCGGGAGGAGGAGGGTGCGGGGGGGCGTGTTGAGGGGCGTGCGGGAGCGATTGAACGGGTGCGTTGTAAGGGGGGTATACTGGAGATTGGACGGGAGGCTGAGACTGAGGATGGGATTGGTAAGTATTAGTAGGGATGCGGGGTCGACGCTCGGCTACCCACGGAGGTTTAATAATTTTACTATTTGCTTCTGGAAGAGTACGGCGCGGGGTGTGGGCCGCGGGGTCCTCCGCAGCCTGCCAATACTTCCGAGCCTGCGACGAGGTGCTGGAAGATCTACTCCTGTCGTCTCTGTCTCGGCTCTCAAAAGCATTTTTGATATTACCAAACCTATTGCTCCAATTGGAGTGGCCGTTTCCGATGCCATTCTCCTCGTTCTTTTTCATGAAAGCGACGAACTTTTTGTCGTTTTCAGTTTGAGGTTGAAATTCGGGTACAATAGGTCCCCGCCGCGGTCCATCGTCGTCCGTGTCGCTATCGATGCGATATCCGGCCATCGGTCGCCCTATATCTATGGTGTTGGCGCGCTTCATACGATTTCTTTTGCTACTGTTAAATCTACTGAGTGGTTTGGATACCTCTTCCGTGGCAGGAGGAGCGGCAAAGTTATACCCGGGCGGTAACGGCACGTACAGTGGCGCTTTGACCCTGGGTTCCTCCCTTGGTGCTTGCTTCTTTTGAATGAACCCTCCGTTAGCTTGAGGGGCCGTCTGCTGCTGATTCAAGAAACTATTTACATTGATATTGGACTGATTGCCTACATTCATAGGGCCATTGTTACGATTGATTTGATGATTTTGACTTTGAGGTCCGTGCGACACATAATTTTGAGGTACGTTTGGATGGTATTGCGGTCCGTTCGACATGTTGTACTGTGGTCCGTTGTTAAACACGTGATTCTGAGCACCGTTTTGAACATAGTTTTGGGGGGCATTTGGCATATGATTTTGGGGACCGTTTGACGTATAATTCTGAGCACCGTTTTGAGTATGATTTTGAGACCCGGTTGGATGATTTTGTGCTACATTCGGTATTTGGTTCTGATGCCCGTTTGATATTTGTTTAGTGAGGGGCGGACGTCTAATCGGCGGAGGTGTCTCCTGAGGTTGAGCGTTGAATTTGTTGGCGATTTTAGCGATGCTGCTTGTTTCCGGGCGCCGGTTCTCCTGTCCGGCGTCGCCCGTGGAGTGTCGGTAGAAGTCAGGTTTCCGGGCGTGCGGCGCGCGGCGCTCCACCCGGCTGACGGGCGCCGCCTCGCAGCTCACGGAGTGCGCGACTGGGGCCGGCTTGGGGCGAGACTCCACCGCGCTGTGGTAGCTGACCTCCTCTACCTCCTTGTCCTCAACGCTGGCGGCTTCTCCCGAAGGGGTCTCAGGCTGAGCCGGTTTGTCGGCTTCGGGTTTGTCATTGGCCGCCTCCGCGCGCTCCAACTCGTCCCTGTCGAGCATTCGGCGCGCCTCCTGAAGGTGCTCATGCGTGACGCCGACGGTGTGCCGCGCGGCGCGGCTGCGGCGGCGCGGGCGGCGCTTGCAGCCGTCGAGGCGGTCGGCGGCGTCCAGTGCGTCCTCCAGGCGGTCGGCCAGCGCCAGCAGTGCGGCGGCCTGCGGGTGCGCGGGCGCTGGTGGCGGTCCGGGCGCGGGCGCGGGCGCGGGTGCGGGCGGAGCCTGCAACGCGCTGCGCAGGCGCGCCAGCGAGCGGCGCACGTCGGCCACGACGTCCTCGTTGGCGGCGCCCAGGCCGGCCAGCAGGCGCGCGCCGCCGCCGCCCAGCAGGCCCTGCAGCAGGGGCAGCAGGAGGGACTCACCGCGCGCCTCCGGGCCGCCCTCCGCCGCGCCGTCCGCCGGCGCCGACTCCAGCGCCTCGGATACTGCGTTCGCGCATGCTGAAAAATCATCGACACTGTTTAGAAAAGATTGAGAGCTGCATTTTTTATGTGCCTACCTATACATAGCGTCAAAATAGTTCATGCTTGTTATTACATTTTATTGAGAAATGCAAGTCACAATATTAAATTATATAGGTATATCATCTAGACTTTAACAGATTTCTGACAGATGATTAAATACGATTAAAATGGTGTACGTTGGGCTACGTAGGAAAATTTAACATTTTGTTTTAATATAGATAAAATAACACATAGTTACTCTTCACTTCTCAAGATATCTCACCTTCTTGTTCAGCCATGAGTGTGCGGATGCGTGCGCGCAGGCGACGTCTTTGCTCGTAGTCTGTACACTCGTCCAGCTGGCAACAGACGTTAATTCAAAACTTACTTAAGGACGTCAAAGTAAAAAAAAACATTTATTTGACATGAAAGTACTTAATTCACAACTTAGTTTTAGATTGTAATGTTAAGTGCAAGCATACGTTAGCATTTCGTTGCTTCTTACATTCTTTCTTCGTAGATTCTTTTTAGAGATACTATGAATCACTACATAATATAAAACAAAATCGCTCGCCGCTATCTATCTGTCTGTCCCTATGTATGCTTAGATCTTTTAAACTACGTAACGGACATTAATGCGGTTTTTTAAATAGATAGAGTGATTCACGAGGAAGGTTTATATGTATAGTATCAGCACTGCACCCATGCGAAGCAAATAGATATAGGTAAAAAAATTGAATTGTGACGTATTTTTAGAGAAAAAGAGCATATTTGCGATGGCGCCTAAGATATACAACAGGTTACCAAAATACATTTTGAAAAGTGATAGTGAAAATAAATTTAAATTACAATTATCAAATTATCTTATTGACAAATGCTACTACACTGTAAATGACTACTTATCTGGAAAATAATTTATATGGCTGCATGCTAATTGTAATACCCTATAAAAGCTACATTTTTTGTCTAAGGTGCATTCCTACTATTTATATTTGTACGCCAATTGTAGGCAGAACATAGTGATTCATATTATTATGCCCATGTAACATCTACATTATGTACACACTACATTATGTTTACAAATAAAGAAACTTTGACTTTGACTTTGATTTAGACATGCATTTTTTTGTGGCAAATGTACAATAACCCAACGTATGTAGATATGGTTCATATAAACAAACGTCACTTATTGAACCTGTTTTTGTTTGTGTAACAAAAGTATACGTCATGTAATAAACAGTTCCAATACAACATAGCTCTTTGTGCGAGGAGCTCCCTTCCGGATAAGGCGGAAGTGCTCCTGCCCCAGTTTGCCCCACACTTTGTGCCTCGCTGCACACGTACGCGTATGCAAACGGCATTGTTCGATTGAATATAAATAATCACGAATCATTTTTGTGTCATTATGCCGTTCATTATAATGCAATTTGTGATTTTTTTGTATCGTATGTTTGCCATATACCTACGAGTAATCATTCCAAATTATATTTTTACGCAGTTGGTACATGACATTCATCTGACCATGAATTAAACTTTGTAAAGAAGTATCATCAAAATTCTACTTCAAAGACCAAAGTGATTCAATTACCTACATTAGAATAGATTGTCTCTATGCGAATTTAAATTCAAAAGAGCCTATCTACAGTACTTATATCTCTCTATCAGCGATTGACCCTGTCAAAAGCATATATATGTAGGCAAATGAATCACAAAAATATCGATATCTGTTATAGTAAAGTGGCTAAGGGAATTTTAGTTTCGTCTCGATTAGAACAGCGTATTTTTGTCGAGCCTTGTCGATTAAACGACATGATGCTATGTTCCCACGCTGTCCGCATTCAAGCAAGGCACAAGACATGAGGAGTTGTTTTATTTATAAATACCTACATATCATTTAAAAATATTATTTATGTATAATAAACTCCGCGTCAATCACTAATATACGAATTGGTATGTGGTATTGGTACATAGGTATTTTTTACAGTTTGTGTGTAAACCTATACAACTGATTTTTCAACTTGATTCAATCTAAAAAGATTACTAACTTTGCACGTAAATAGTAAATACCCGCAGAGCATGGGAATCGGGTAACATCCATCACACGACCACGATTAAGCAATAATTGAGAGTGATTATTACCGAAGTGCCGAGTCACCTGACGCTGACCACCGCTCGACGATCGATGACTTCCTTTTCACTGCATGACCATCGCCGCAAAAAGTGAGAGTCACTTACACGCACGGCTAGCTTTCAAGAGCTTTCGTGTTTACATTGTAATTAAGGTGCTTATGGACTGAGTAGCCTTAGATAAAGGCAGGTACACACAACACTGTATCTACTGTGATCTGTGATTGCGCTATTTGGAAATCCTTTGAGTTAAAACCCTACCAATTCTGGGCTGTGGGAGGGTTTACTTATAACTAGCAATTTAAAGAAAATCACTTAATCTTTCTACTTATGCATAGTTTTAGACTCAAGTATAATAACCGATACTTCAGCTACTTAATTTATATCCTATAACACATAAAAGTTTGTGCATTATTTTTTTAAAAGTTCTGTTGAGGATAGTTCCTAACGGAATTTTGCTCAAGTCCACACGCATCTTTACTCTCCGGGAGTGAGCGGACACGGGGCGGCCGGTGGTTAAATTCGGAGCTATGCGCACCGAATACTTGCTAAAAAAAACTTTCGATTGCAAGCGTTCTGAAATCTAAACCATTTCTTCACTACCGGTTTGGCATAGCGGTGAAGGTCATTTGGGGTTAATAGTTAGGTTAGTTGTAAGATAATGGGTTCGGTTCAGGTAGCTGATGGATAACTTACAAGCTTTTTGAGCACTCTCTCGTCCCAGCACTGGTCGATGTCCTGGATGCTGACGGAGCTGGTCTTCTGGCTTGTACTGATGCGGACTGTCTCCTGGGGAAGAAGAAATATAACATAATCGTATCGAGCTAGATGAGATAGGGTATATTTAAACATAGGCATAGACAATAATGCTTCAAATCGCTACTACTACATTAGTACAGAAAAGCTAGCCTGTGGTGTAAAAGCATCTCGCTTGCTGCTTTTTACGTGCTATTTTCCTTTTGAAACTTGAGCGAGCAACCAGTTTCTCATAATATTTTTAGCTGAAAAAACTATGATAGTGAAAAAGACCTTGCAGTTCCGGAGGCCGCCCTTACGGTTCTATTTCAGTGCGAGTATACTATAGTATTCGACGAGTGTTCTCTTTGGAACCGTGATGTGAATCATCTCCCGACGGATACGTCGTTATTTTAGTCGGTCGGGTAAATGTAGTGTCGCTTGTCTTTACGTTTGAGGGTCAGAAACAGCAACGATAATACAAATTACATATCGGTATACTAAGCTATGTTAATTAACTACTATATAGGTAAATTGTGATTAATCATTTTTGATTGATCAATCAGTCCTTCATTAACCAATAGCGGTTAGATATCATCACATCATTTAATGTAAGTGACAAATGAAGGCTTCCTATTGGAGGAAATGTTTCAATAAATTTGCGAATTTCGCAATCGCTCGTAAAAATTGTTATAGATTACATATGTCTAAGCCCCGGGTTGGTAGTTTTTTGATCCATACAGTACCTACCTGGAAATAAGATATCTTTAAACTGGAGATCTTCATGATTTTAATTTAGTTATCTTCTATATCTAACACATTAACATACAATACTCATAAATCGTTTCTCAAAATAAACTATTTCCATGCACTGGCTTTACCTCAAAATGTAGGTAATGTTTGTATACAAGTTGTAATGAGAGTAGTGAGGCTGCCCCACTTCGAGAATGAGGTCGATCGACTTCGTCACGGGTTATTGGGTTTCAATGATGATGGTGATCTGATCAGGGAAGTGTCATAAACTATTATTATGTCACGATAATATTGTACTCGTATTGCACAAATAGATAGCTGACTTTCCACCGTTTTCACGTATAATAAATTGGCTGGACAAAACTTGATGGTATTTGGAATATTGATAGAGGTATATCTAAGGCATAGGCTATTTTGATCTCAGAATGTATAGGTTTTATAAAATGAGATAAAAATCAGGGTAAAAGGAATACCAGGATCGTGTGTTGTAAACGTAAAGTTTCAGTAACAAGTTTATTATACGAAACCACGACAATATAAAGAAATGCAATAATTTCGTAACAATCAAGTCAGAGCTGAAAACTACAGTGCAATACTTCAAACAAAACAAAAATCAGTCTACATAACATTATTTTGTTCTGAATGCTAGTAAAATTTCCTGCAGTAAGGTATTCCGTTACGGTTTGGTATAAGTAATTTAAAATATTGTACCCGAAGAAGAGTAAAAATGGTATAAACTAAAGAGGTGCTATTGTTTATATAATATTAATGGAATCGGTTGAAAGATAAAGTATTTGATTCGACCTATTTATCAGTCCATATATCAAGGTAGAGTGCGTTTTACCAATGTTATGTAGTTCATTTGACTATACAGGTTGTTAACAATAGGGGTACATAATGCTGTGAATGAAATATACACACACAAACGTAATATAATCCTTCTTCTTGCGTAATGTGGTAAAAATGTTGGTTCCGAAATCGTGCCCGAGAACATTTCTGTGAAACAAACTCTACTCGTATGTTACAAGCAAACGGATATTATAAGTTAGTATTTTGTTGGAGCGCTGACATGACTGTGTAGGTGGTAACTTCTGTATTCACTACATAGCTACATAATATTTACACTAATATGCTAGACGCTTGTAACCACTGAATTATACGAGTTTTCTCGACATTGGCCTTGCCTCACATCCTTGTGTAATAATTATTTTATCACTTTTTCCGAGACGTCACTATTCGCACATGAGAAATTTAAATGTTTTTTCGCAATACGAGTTTTATTTCAGCTTTGCTAATTTATGTGACATTTCCTTGGTTGTTAAAGTTACATTTTCTTTTCAATAATCGTGCTGTAAGAAGCAATTCGAAAAGCAAATAGAGCAATCAAAGATTTACTGACGATTTTCTACACTAATATTATAAAGAGGAAAACTTTGTTTGTTTGGTTGTAATGAATAGGCTCAAAAACTACTGGACCGATTTCAAAAATTCTTTCACCGTTAGAATCCTTATTGGACCTGGATGAACATAGGCTATAAGAATTTCCCGATATTCCCACGGGAAGGCGACCAACGGGAATTCTATATTTTTTACGAAAACCGCTATACATATGAAGCTGAAATCGGGCATATATGTTCATTGGGGACAGCGAGGGAGGACTAAAAACGGATTTCCCGAAATTCCCACGGGAAGGGGACAAACGGGAATTCATAGTTTTTACGAAAACCGCTATACATATGAAGCTGAAATCGGGCATATATGTTCATTGGGGACAGCGAGGGAGGACTAAAAACGGATTTCCCGAAATTCCCACGGGAAGGGGACAAACGGGAATTCATAGTTTTTACGAAAACCGCTATACATATGAAGCTGAAATTGGGCATATATGTTCATTGGGGACTGCGAGGAAACACTAGAACGGATTTCCCGAAATTCCCACGGGAAGGAGACCAACGGGAATTATTTATTTTTTACGAAAACGGTTAAACATGTGAATCTGAAGTTGAGCATATATGTTTATTTGGGACCCCGAGGAAGCACTGGGAACGGATTTCCCGAAATTCCCACGGGAAGGGGACAAACGTGAATTAATTTTTTACGACAACCGCGATAACATATAGGCTACTTTTTACACTTAACATATAGGCTACTTTTTATTTTTTCTGTAGTCCACGCGGACGGAGTCGCGGGCGTCCACTAGTATTTTATATCTTTATTGTATAGTATAGCATTATTGTCCAAGAGCTTTTTGTTTAATTTTATAGCATAGAGGCTTTATGGCCAATGGGAATCTAACACTGGTGTGTCCTAAAGACGAAATCTAGGAGAACTGTTAAGGTTAGTGCTCCTTTATGTCAAAACCAACATTAGGTTTGACCAGGGATTTGGTATCTCCTCTTTCTATGGGTTTGACAGACCGTCGTCCATATCACTGTTAACACTACGAGTATTTAGAAAGTAGGTACTTACATTTAATGAATTAACAAATGTAATATCTCATTGTAATTGATAGGAGAGGCTGGCGACCCCTTCCTGCCAGTTTGTTTACATTCGCGGCCCAGGCTGGACCCGTTCCAACACGGAACCTAGCTCACGGCACATGCGCTAATGACGCCGCCCGCTTATAGAAATAGGCTATTATTGTGCGTCTTACATTATCTAGTTTTCAGACTAGTCTTGCTGAAAGCACACACAAACATAAATATAGTCAGTCATGTCCATTATCCCTAATTCATCAGTCTGCCTATAAAATCCCCCATAAGTGGTGAGACTACCGCCAGATCTCGAGCACGAATACAAGAAGAGACTGGTAAGGAATCCAATGGGAAATGTTATGAAGTTATTCAAAACAGATTTTGGATATATTGAGCCGTAAACAAGATATTCCATCAACAGAAGTACTATTCTCTGCACAGATGCGTTTATCTATCAGCAAACAGATATCTGACGATGGTGCCAAAAGCGCCATTACTAGTGTTGACTGCAAGAGATACCAGTGGCAAGATTACACATGCGAAATCTAAAAGGGTATATGACATACAGACATATAAAACACGGCTGGGTCCCCAAATTGGGGTCACCAGAACTTTGGGATCAAGAAATGACGTTTAGCATAGCGCGCAGAGAAGCCAGATGTAGGTAAATGGTCAGTCACAAGTCGTCTGCAAGAACTTTCCTAAGTTCCTTCTTACGACATGCACGGAAGGAGTTGCAGCTGATATATTTTAAGGAAGCCCCGCATAAGCCTATAGGTAGATAAGGTAGGAAGCCAACAGTTTTATGAGCTTTTCGATTGTTGATTTACCAGACAGGTCTCTGTACTGTATGTTGAGCCATGACGGCAATTAGGAAATCACCTGATATACTCGTATTTCTATGATGACTTGCAAAGTGAGAATTCCTCAGAGATAGGTTTATTTTTTTACAAGTTTACGCGCACCACGGGAAGTAAAGATGTAATTAACGGATCACTTAGTTAAAACCTAATATTAGCATAACCGAGTTAATATTAACCACTTCATAGCTCAACTTAATGTTAATGCAGATGAATATTTGCGTAACCATTAAATCTGTGTTTAACGTGATTTAGTCAAGAATTAAATATTACAAACACGAATTTCCGTTAACAAAGAATCACGGCTACATTTGGTACAAAAATTGAGAACACAAAAATATAAAATAATTTTTAGAACTGAGTAAAAGGAATTTGCTTGGTAGTATCCATTGGTGTATGGGAACAGGAGCTATGTAGTATGTACGAAGGGCGATGTGCCCATAAAAGTCTTTACTGCTCTCACATGAGCCTCCGGTCGTTAAAACGATAAGTTAACAAGATAAAACTGGTAAGTGGTAATTTAACTGTTTCTTTTATTAAACCAAAGTATTGCTGGCGACTCCACCTGCATAATAATGACATTGGATATTTAAATTTTTCGGAATGATGGAGGAACGAAAGAAATAAGAAAGAATTTTAATAGTACCGTCGAAGTTTATCCAGACATATATCGTCAGATTCTATTGGAGAGAGATCATATAATAACTAAGATGTAATTAGACATGGAAATTAATAGAATACTTATACAGGGTGTAACAGAAAGGGTATGTTAAGCGAAAAGCTGTATAAATAGCCCACTATAGAAAACCTATTTCCAAAATTTGAGACTCGAAATCGTATTTTTATTTTTCAAGATTGTATGAAAATTCCTGAGATATTTAAAAATTCTCCATACTATCGGGAAAAATAAACATGTGATTTCGGATCTCAAATTTTGTGGATAGGTTCTCTAAAGTGGGCTATTTACATAGCTTTTCGCTTAACATACCCTTTTTGTTACACCCTGTAGAAGAATAGAACCACAATTAGATAGATGTCAGATAATAGGAAATTATAATGTAAAAAGTTTTAAGTAATGTGACTTTGTTTTTATACTCTACAGGGTGTAAAAAGACAACAATGTTTTTTACTACCTCGTATTCTTTGTAAGGTTACGATCATTTTCTTCTATGGAAACAATCCTGGGAAACGACAAAAAAATTATGAAAAATACTGTCATTTTATTGCCAGCAATGTATTCGTTTGATGCGCAAAGTAGGGATAAATGTACCTACATACCTAACTAACATTATAACATTTTGACATGGTATCTTTGATAAAAATGTTTGTTAACCGATTTCAGATGGATTTATGTAAAAAAGATAATATTAATTAATATTAATTAATAAATATTAATAGGTATATTATAATTAATGTAATATAATAAGTATATGTACCTATATAGGTATATTATAATTAATGTAACTTTGGACCGAAATATCTTGGAAACCCGTGGTTTACCAGGGGTGCTCCCATAGAAATAAATGATCGTGATTTTACAAAGAATACGAGGTATTAAAAGAACAAAGTTGTCTATATACACCCAGTATGTATCGAGTTGCCTGTCATCGTCGGAATGGCAATTTTCCAGAATTATTTCCTATTTACGACCAACTCGCAACATTATCTCTTTTTGAGAATGTAAGTTTCGGTGACTGTCCGGCAGATCAAGGACAGGAAGCACAGAAATTCAACGGGTAGTTCATAAAATGTATTTCGTTACATGGTTCCCAACTTACAACCCAGGGTACGACAGTGAATGAATAGTAGTTAACCTTTTTTTTTCATTGAAACAAAACATCAATGGAGGATAGTCAAGTAGTAAATGGGGACATCAGTAGGGTATTATATTTAAATAGCTAAATACATAGCAGCTTGTCGATTTCGCGAGATATGTGGGCCGCGGGCCACAGTCTTGGCAGGTCAACAGTGGTTACCGAAGCGTAATGTCAGCCATTTAAAAATAAAAGTAAGGAGTAAGTACTCAGAATTTTCTTTCTTTATTTTCTTGGGACATACTCGATGGACTAATGATTTCTATTAACGCTAACACAATGTTGCAATTCGTCATTCGCATCGTTATTTATGTACAACAGATAGATAAGAACGGGTTACTCTAGTGAAGGCCGTGGTCTATGGTGGAAAACGCCCATTGATAACCACAGATGAGTTGCAAGGGCGGCGTGAAGAAGGTATTCGGTTCAAAGTGAACCCAAAGAATTTGAAGTACAGTAGAATGGAAGAGTAGAAGGAGCCTACACTAACATGGTAGAGAGGGCTAGAAAAGAAGATGAACAAGAATGACGCTGTGATAAGACTGGTGACTATGAGGAAAACTCCCCTATAATAGTAGATTTGTGGTGTGCCCTGGGGGAGGCCTATGTCCAGTAGTGGACTACAATAGACTAATGTGTATATATATGTATTAATTTTATTACTGCCAATGATTGAACATAACGGTTAGATTAGTCCTAACTGGACACATTGCGTTTCGTTCCATGCATCACGTATCAGACACGCGAATCAGAAACCAGGCGTATCAAAAGTAACGGATAGCTCATCAGGTTTGCGAAGTGGTTTGATGATTTACTGGAATACAATTTCACATAATTCTAAAATACAATATCTTTAACTGCATAACCCGAAAACCTACAAAATCGGCATGATTAAGAAATACAAGTTGGGTATTTGGTTTTTTACGAACCGTTTTGACTCTAGAAGGTGCTGAAGAAATACACATATGCAAACACTCGAAAAACATAACCCTCCTTCTGGCGCAGTCAGGATATTATAACATCTTATATCATTGTCTGTCTATCACCGGCAAGGCATGACTAATTGACGATTTCATTTTTTAGGAAAGCGTAACGTATGGGACCCGCACTTTATTGAGTTAGATATGATGATAAGATTTCTAATTAGCCGTAATTAAAACAACAGTGTAGTTATGTATGTTTATAATAATGTTGTCGATAGTTACGTTTTACACAAGCCAAGTGTTCAAGGTAGATAAGTTACATCTCTATGAAATCTTTAAGGCCAATGCCAACTCCCTCAGTTTAAGTGTATAGAAACTTGTGATTGAATATAAAACAGCAGAAACGAATAAAAATTCTTTATTTGCATGTACATATTAGCTATCGTATGGCGCTGGTACCTATGTCTTGAAACTGTGTTACAAGAAAGATCTGTCATCAATACTCATCAATATTATTCTTAAGCCTGCAATACATGTTGGCCCAGCCTTGCCGAGTGAACGCTAGAGGTGAGGCATAAATATTGGAATAGGTATGTGGAATAGGTATTTTTCAATACTAGCCGGTACCTAATACAACGTATTAGGTGTTAGTTATGGCATAAAATATCATCTCATTTAGAGAAATCAACCGTAAGGCTTAGACTATAAGTTTCAATTTTGTTATTTATCAAAAATACTACAATATCACTAGAATACTATTGTATTAGGTACCGACTAGTATTGAAAAATACCTAATCCACATATCTATTCCAATATTTATGCCTCACCTTTAGCGTTCACTCGGCTACGCTGGGCCAACGTGTATTGCAGGCTTTACGGCAACATTTTGTCCGAAAACCGCGAATAGAATAAAAAATATGGCTTCCTTTTGCCCGTTATTGAAAGCTATGCAAAATATTATTTTCTAAATAGTGGAGAAAGTCCAACAGTAAAACATGGCTAGTTAAATACAAAGGAAACGTGAAGGTCGTAAACAAACTTTTGATTGTTAGAAAAGCTTGTCTACACATTTCCATTACGCGCTCTTTCTTTGTGTCGAGCCCTAAAGAAAGAAAAAACTAACGGCAACCTTGGCCTTTCGTGGAAACGTCCCTGTTGCGCCAAATGCCAAATTGGGACACAGGAACGGGGCAGAGACAGAGAGGGAAGGAGGTCGTTGTCTCTGCGCACGCGCATGTTGGCAGGCGACCAACTGCCTTGTTTTAGGGAGTTTTCTTTTGATGCTGTCGACTGTAACTCCTTATTAGGTCGCGCTCTGTTCCATTGTGTTTTATTTTATTAGGCGTAAGACGCATATTGTTGTTAGCAATCTCTATACGTCAACATACCATATAAAATTAAATATTGCGCGTCTAACCGTACTTAGATATATTTGTCCTTTACCCACAACAACAAAAAAAACGGGTATTATACAGATTCTTAGTAAAGATGGTTAGCTCAGCGTCAAAAGAAATATCTAAAAGGTGACTAAAGCCCTGTACATAGTGGCTAGTTATTTGACCGTAGGCGTGCGTCGACAAGTGGAACTGTTGAGT
This sequence comes from Carposina sasakii, assembly GCA_014607495.2. Lineage (NCBI taxonomy): Eukaryota > Metazoa > Arthropoda > Insecta > Lepidoptera > Carposinidae > Carposina > Carposina sasakii. The sequence goes on along the minus strand of CP053160.1, from coordinate 501,997 downwards.
AGTTCCCAATAGTTCCTGTTACGTGTGTTTGGACGTGGTGTGGTATTTAGCAACTCGCGGGACGAGGTTAGCGGGTGAACAGTGTTATTGTTTAGGACTAAATACCACTTTCTTTGTGGTATTCCTTGGCGCGGTTCCCTACGTTTACTATTACTCGTATGTCAGCTCATAAACTAAAATATGACAAAGTTTTTCTTCAACTATAATTGAGCTGACTATTTTTTCTACCAAATAGGAAGAATAAACCAATATGAAATTCAATATAATGTTGAACTAGAGAAGTGAAGTTTTTCTGTCCGATGAATCATATATGATACTTAGTGTACCGACACCGCAGACCAACACCGACAAGTTCATTAATGGAGAATAGTTATTATGCATACTTACTTCTACTGGACATAGCCAGATGTAGGAGGAAAAAAGCTAAGACATTCTAAATAAAATGTCTGTTTTATGTGAGACAGTAAATATAAACAATACGCAGTAGGAATCTTTGGAAGACGTATCTCAATATTTAATTCTGTGTGCATCAAAACTACGCCGGATCCCGCCCTAGCGAATCCATACGTTCTATGACGTTTCTAATAGCGCTATTTCTGCTGCTAGCTATTAATCTGACACGTACAGTATAGTCATACGTCGCTCAGTAAGCCGAAGTGTTGTGCTATCGATAGTGACGTAGCGAACCGATCTGAAACAATTGACCTATTTGCCTGCGTTTGGCACGGGAACCAAGGAGGTATAATTAGTCGGGTGAACGGCCTGCTTTCTCGGGTTACTGGCTAGATTGACCTCTCATTCGGCAGTTTTTGCCAAGATCTAATCAAGCTCTATATAAGCTATGAGAACTGGTTTTTGTAGGGCATTGTCCTGCAGAGGCCACTTATGGACCAGTATTTTGTTTGCTGCTTCAAGTTTTTTTGATACCCATTATTTTGTTTAACTTGTTTTTAATATCTATCTATCTAACGATTAATTTTTTTATTATTTACCAAAATATAATTTTGAATAACTGAATCGCGAATGAAGAATTACTAAAGTACCTACTACCTGCCTTCGGATTAATGCAGGTGCAGTGTAACAAGGTATCTCCGCATAAAGTTAGGCTCGTATACGAGTAGTACAAACTAGAGCCATACTCGTATACAGGTGTAAAAAGACAACGTTGTTATTTCAATACCTCGTATTCTTTGTAACGTAACGATCAATTAATTTTGAAAAAAAAAACTCTTTTTATTGCAAGCAATGTAATCGATTGACAAATGTACCTACAAAACTAACATTTTTAAATACCGTAAGGAGGGAAAGGGTTAATATGGTGTCTTTTAACTGTTTCCAGATGGATATATTTAAAAAAATGCTGATATTCATGTAACTTTGGACCTCAATATCTTGGAAACCCGTGGTTTACCAGGGGTGCTTCCATAGAAAAAAATGATCGTGATGTTACAAAGAATGCGAGGTATTAAAAGAACAAAGTTGTCTTTTTACACCCAGTATATTAACTATCTGAACCCATGCGCTTTCAGAGACTGCACAAAACGGAATGCAGTGTCAATTGCTGTAGTCAATGTTACACGACTACGCAATCTCAACGGACACATGACACTGAAAACGAAAACAAAGTTCAGAAGCCTAAAAAGTTCAACTAATATCTATTTTCTTTTAAGCTTGTTAACTGTGTTTAATTTTCCTATAACATCTACTTTGTTGGTTCTCCGACTCTGTCTCTACCTTTCCATTTCGTCTCGTTATTATTACTTACCTACTATTTATTGGCAATCGCCAATTAATTTCGATTTTATTTAAATTTAATTCACCCAATACATTTTCATTTATTAATAGATTCTTCACGTTATTTCTGTTTTATTATTATTTTAATTGTAAATTACATTCATAAAGTAAATGTAGGGTTGCAGTACACACAGAGTCATAAACGGCACGAGGAGTCCACAAGTCGTTTGTCGGTTTTGAAGGTTTTTTGAAGTTCTCAATTTACTTTTAACAAAAAAAATTGGGCAATCATAGTTCTGATATAACTAAATAGGATGCATTTACCATGGAAATGCACTTAAAAACGTATCCATTACCTACCTATTTACAAAACTAATAACCGTTACCAGCAGATAGGACAGTAGCAATACGAAAGCAATTAAGCCTCTAAAATCCGAGCTTAAGACAAGATTCAATCAAATGATAATACATATCTATAAGTACGTCTGTTCTCTACACATTCACATATATGTAATGTATATACTTGATGTTATTAACAGTATTAGAAACTTACACGACGACAATCTTGATCTCTCCCTGTGTATGGTTTGTTGGTGACTGGTTTGCGAAGCGGGTTCGCTGCCCATCTGTTGTTAATTTTTACTGTCAATTAGTGTCTAACTATTGTATGATCAGCAGTGAAGATTTAACTGTTGAAATTCAGTAGCTTACAGAGTTGTTTGACAGACGCCCGATTATTTGGTAAATATATGTAAAAACTGTTTTTAAGTGTCTCATCTTCGTTGATATTAAATGTTATTTATTCGTTCATAGTTTATTTTAGTCAAGGACTCCATGCGCTTTTCATCTGCTGTATTTTGTGCTTCGCCGATAGTTCTCGTTGTGAGTTTGTTATCATTTCCATGACTTTTATGATTTTTGTTATTTTATGCCGTAGCTAAGGGTTACCACAATAAGTCTAAGGTTCATGGGTTAAGCAATGCCTATACAATGCCTTCTCCTGTTTTGACAAGTGTATACTTTATCTAAGTAGGTACATGTCTAGGCTTTAGTTTCACAAAGAGAGAGAGAGAGAGAGAGAGAGTGTGTGTCTTGCCACAGAGAAGATACCAAATCCCTGCTTGCCACTACACTTAAAAAAAAGATGGAGCTTTGATCGGATCGAGTACCTAATGCAAACCTCATTTGAACTTATATTATAATTTTGAAATCTACGAACGGTACCATTAAATGCATTTACAAACTTTTTTATGGCCTGTAGGAAAGCAGTTTGTATACAATCATAACTTTCTAGTGACCGCTTGTTCGTAAATGATGAAAACTGCAATTTTCTCCACTTTTACGACTACAAATTATTAACTGTGAGCCATTCTATTTGCACCCATAAAATATTAAAGCTAATTACTTGATTGTTCTTGTCTTTTTGAAGAAAAAAAGATATTCATATTATTACATACTAGTGGACGTCCGCGTGGACCACAGAAAAAACAAAATAATGGTAGGTTTAGTGGATTTAAGATTATCATTACAATAACAGCCTCACGTTGGGGTTGGGTTAGAGCGCAGATTGAAGTACTTATTTGATTATCTATATCGGGAAACCTCTAAACGATTTTATTAAAAACTAGAAAGTTATTATTTCTTTAGTGCCAGAGTTGTGTATTAATTATGTAGTAGCTACCTCATATATTTACTTACAATAATTCTATGCTTACATTGATTTATTTAACTTTGACTGCACGGTTGTGCTAAGCGCCAAGTAGGTTTCAAAATTATACTTAATTAGTTAAGAAGAAAAAAATTCAAGAAACCTTCCGCAAAGCAACAACAACACTCTGCAACACAGTACCATACTGCAACTTTTGTGTCTATTTGTTAGATAATGTTTGTTGATTGTTCCTGAACGCGTAAAGATACTAAGATTATTGCGGCAACATTTGTTGACAATAAATAACTTTTTGCTATAGGATGTTGTTTAAAAACCTTTGGAAACGTTGATCAACAAAAAGTTACTGCGGTGTGGACGCACGGTTAAGGAATCCTCTATTTTCGTACAGCATTTCGCAAAACAAGCCTATGCTTCCACTCTACAATAGTTGAACAGAACCTCTCGTTCACTTCAGCACCCGAATATTTCAGGAATGTCTATCCCACTGAATGTCACTCGCTAGGAATGCGTAGTATTTTGGTGGACGACAGTTACAACACCCGACCTCGGCGCCTGTTTGACTGACAGACACAATGTCAACTTTGACAGGCGCCTGAGGCAGGATGGGATAACGGCGCTTGGGGAAGCCGACGCGAGTCATCCGTCAATTCAAACTTTTGTTAAGTAGTTAGAGGTAAGTATGTGTATTACGCTGGAATTTGAATTTAGACACTATTGAAAGTTATTGATAAATTGGAAGAATTTATTACAGAATATAAATTTGCAATGCGTTTGCGCATTAAGAAGTTTCAGATATTTTATGAACCGAAGCTTTATTTTGAACTTTAATTTTTTTTGTTTTATGTTACAAAATAAATTTAACTACCTACAATATTAGATGAAAAATTCATAAAATCATCAAAATACTCGTAATATGAAAAGTAAAAAAAATAGTAAAAAAACTTACCAAAAAATTGAGATAATCCCGAAAGTGATCCTAATTCTACAACACTACTCTACACCGCAGTCTCTGTACAGACCAACTATGTGTAGCTATTGCACTATTTACTGTTACTAATTACTCCATAAAAATTATGGCGAGATTTAGTAAAATTCTATGACATTTCTATTTTGGCGCGCACCGTTCTGCGCGAGCTTTCGGCACGGACTGCGCGCGCGGGTCCGCCTGACGTCAGCGCGCCAAATATAGTGACCACACCAGTGCGCGGGATTTTTACGTGAGCCGCGTCTTTGTCAGTAGCAAGCATGGCCGCTTATCGCTAACTCCGCGCTGTCAGTTACGCTCTTGCGCAGGAGCAGTCGGGAAATGTCGGGTTCGTGTTATTTTTACCGGCGCTTTCCGCGGAGCGTGCCTAAAACGGCAATACGCAATGCATGGAGAGCTTTTTGTTTACTATTCTCGTATCCATAGTAATCGGGAATAGTGTCGATGATTGAGAAAAACGCGAGTTTCAGTTGTCGTGGGTTTTTAACTAGTTTCAGTGGGTTAGTTGGTCACCGGCGGCGGGAGAATAGAAAACAAATGCCGTGGTCCACTACGCAAATGTGTCAATGTGTTCAAGAGCGCGGCTTATCGTTTTCCCACATCCAGTATTTTCTCTAATGCCGCAAACTGAAATGTTATTAACGCAATTAAAAATGTATTTCTTTCCGAAGAACTTATTTCATTACATATTTAAAAGTGTAACTTAATGTAAATATCTTACAAAATCTTAGCACCCTCTTACTTAATTAGGTAACAAGATATTTTTTTACTTTATGCTTCGTAATCATTGAAAGTTAGCAAATGTGGAAACATTAGCGAAAATATAAATGCGAAATCATGTTGGAGAAATTCTATGAAATATATTATAATGTACCTACGGGTAAAGTCGCTCGCGTGTTTATGATGGCAGATCGCCAGGAGGGTCTGACTCTGAGCTGATCCAATCTGCTCCAACATTAAAATTTGGATCTGTTTGGATTCAAACCACTTAACAGCTAGTGTCGTAGATTATGTATTTTACTAACAGAAAACACATAGCCGAAATTGCAGAAAGGAAGCTAAAATTTGGCAAGTGTAGGAAGCACTAAGAAAGGAATTTTCAAAATTCTCACGTTAACGGGAAAAATGGGAATTCCACAGTTAATATTGAAAAAGCCACAAGCAGCTTACCTACTTACTAATACAACTTATATAAAAAACTTTATTGTACAGAATGCTATTACGATACCACGCAGACGTACGGCGAAAGCTTTTGTCGCATTTGCCTTTTTGACAATTTTTCTTAAGAAAATTTAGCAAAAGATCTACGCACGCATATCTATCTACTTTGTATGTGTACAATAAAGAATAAGAATATAAGATAACTTTGGGTTACATTTTCTGCGTAAATGAAGTACGTCAACGTCGATCACACGTGCGTATAATGACACCTATATCTATGATATCTATATCTTTATATATAAAAATCTTCTGTTTGTGTGTTTGTGGCTAAACGGCTGAACCGATTTTGATGAAATTTTGTATATGTGTTCAAGTGGGTTCGAGAATAATTTAAACTTAGGATTCGGTCAACGACATTTTGTTTTCTCTGCAGTCCACGCAGACGGAGTCCAAAAACATTATTTACTTGACCGAATTGTGAAGCTAAACCATCCTCGAACCTACTTGACCATACACACAAAATTTCATCAAAATTGGTTCAGCCGTTTAGAAGGAGTTCAATTAAAACCACACGAAAAGAAGATTTATATTGTTGTTTATGTTAGAACTTTTTAGATAGGATCCGGTAGACTGCGGTGCAGTCGCTGTGTCGAATATTCAAAAATATTCTTTAGTTTCAGTTACGCCCGGTAGATGGTTGTTATATCTCGGAAATGTTTCCTTTTCCTTACATAAATAAATCTTCTATTCTTACGTTTGTAATGGATTTCCTTCTAAACGGCTGGACAGATTTTGATGAAATTGTTTGTGTGTGTTCAATTGAGTTCGAGGATGGTTTAGATTCATAATACGGTCAACTGAATAATGTTTTTGAACTCCGTCCGCGTGGACTGCAGAAATAACAAAATGTCGCTGACTGAATTGTAAATCTAAACAATTCTCGAACCTATTTGAATACAAATAAAAAATTTAATTAAAATTGGTCCAGCCGTTTAGAAGGAGTTCAATCACAAACACACTAACAGAAGATTTGTTTTGTTGTTTTGTTGATGTTAGAGAACCTTTTACATAGGATCCGGCAGACTGCGCTGCAGTCGCTGTGTCGAATATTCACAAGGATACTTTAGTTTCAATTATGCCCGGTAGATGGTTGTTATATCTCGGAAATGTTTAGATTCACAATTCGGTCCAGATTGTTACAGCTTATTTCAGAAAGTTTGTATTTAAGGCGTGGGACAGGACAACGTCTGTCGGGTCCGCTAGTGTTATATATAAATATGTATATTTACAGGTTCACGTGCACAGCAGCGGTGCAATAGTCCGGCTTTGGCACCGTCACTTGACGGATGATATCACACGGAGCAAATATACTGTACTGTACGTACAGTAAATACATGCTATTTGATGGGTACAGTCTATAACTGTGTGATTTATTGCCTCTGATATTTATAGATACGTTACGAGTTTAGAATATAATATGGTAGAAGTAGGTAGGTATGATGGAAAATTGGGAAAAACAATTACAACTTGTTTATGGAATTTGAAATCCAGGTTCTTTTAAACTTGTATTAGAGACTTTCCTATGGTGATGCAAGACTTCACTAGAATACATCAGCTGCATCTCATTCGTGTATGTCGTAAAAATAACCTATATCTTTTTTCAGTCTCTACACTGCCAAATTTACCTAAATTGTACCAAATTTCGGTATAATTGGTTCAGTACCTTTGACGTGAAAGACAGGGTTACTTTCGCTTCTATACAGGGTGTTTTTTGTGGCCACCCTAAACGAAGGGTACGTACTCTATACATCAAATAAAGTAAGTTTATACAAAAAAAAAAATGCTGGGAAATTTTTTTTTTTTTTATTTATTTTTTTAATTCCTTGATCGTGCGAAATGCAGAAAAACGCAGTCTATTTACTCAACTTTGGACCCTAATATCTTGGAAACCAGACACTTCCCAGGTATGCTCCCATGGAGAAAAATGATCGTGATTATGAGGAGATTCCGTAGTTTTCGGGAACGTTGACGACCAAAAATCATTCTGTATAATTAAAATTAATTCCCAAAATGCATGTACGCATGAATAACTTTTGAACTACTGCATAAAATTGGATGATTCTTTCTTTTTACCCGACTGCGCGACGCAAAGGAGTGGTATTGTGTTTAACAGCCTAGGTATGTATGTATGTTTGTTTGTTTCTTTGAAGCACTACACAGACCAAACGCCTCGGCCGATTTTTATGATTCATACGTCAATCGATTCCTCTTAGTCCGGCGAGTGTCACTAAAGACATGGCGTTAGTGAAAATACAATATGGCGACTACTGGACGCCATTTTGTAAAAATGAAAAATAAAATCAACAAACTATACATATTGATTGAAAGTTTCGTAACAACCATTCTCACATACGAGTATAAGTTTTTAGACAGCAGCAAGACGAAAACTTCTTGCTGCCGAGCATGTTGAGCATGTTTCTTGAAGCGTACCTATTAGTAGCTAGGTACTCATAACAAAAAAGTATAAAATTAAAATAAAAAAAAATTTAAAGAATCCAAAAACTCGACTGCTTAAAAAAGAACCAAATAATGTACAAAATAAAAAAAAACTGAAAAGAATAAAAACAAGCACTTAGATGTCCGGTGGTCTAAAATTCTATAATATTATTATGGATATTATATTATATATGGATAATACTATTGAAGAACATAAAATATTTTCTAATGATCGTAACATAACAACTGAACAGTCGGGATCCATTATCCGACAGCCAAGCTAATAATATTTCAATGGATCCTGGCTGTTCAGTTGTTATGTTACGATCATTAGAAAATATTTTATGTTCTTCAATAGTATTCATTCCATTTTTTTTTTTAAATCTTTATTTTATAGAGGCTTTTATTTATTACAAATATGTCAGCCTCATCGTAGCCTAAACTAAATAGACTTTCCTTACAAACAAAAAAACTTAAAAAACTTAAATCCACCTACTTATCTAAGGTACTATTCATTCCATAATAATATTTTAGAATTATAGACCACCAAGTACTTGTTTTTTTTTTTTTTTCTTTTCATTTTTTTTATTGTGTACATTATTTGGTTCTTTTTTTAAGCAGTCGGGTTTTTGAATTTTTTTAATATTTTTTTTTTTTGTGTTTGATTTTGTATAAAATAAAATAAAAGTTTTTCAGAAATCTAGAAAATAAAGCGGTACGAAGTTCGCCGGGTCAGCTAGTTTATATTATTAGTAATGATTATGGTCCCGTAATGAATAATTAGGACTGACCTGGTTCCCCGACCGGCCTCCCTGCATGTCGGTGACGTATCCCTGCATGCCGGCCATGAGTACGGTGGCTCCGAGGAACTTGTTGAGCAGCGCGCGCGCCTCCGCGTCCTCACAGCTGTCTCCGTCCTCTATCACTGAGGAGGGACACGGGTGTTATACTCCTGCACTCCTTGGGGGCTCAGATAATGTAATAATGGCGGTCGACGCCAGAGACGTTGGCGTAGCGAGAGGTTTTCTGGTTCACTTTGTCTCGCAAGAGAAAATGTCTTTAGTAAAATGATATTTTAATTTATGATGAATGACGTTCTAAAATATGTTTTTTTTCTAAACGTACCAATATCAGCATTCTTCATCCTGGTCAAGATGTCCTGGACTCCTGTAACCTTCGTGGTGCTGTCCAGGAAAGATCGCTCCTGTTAAATAAACAACCCAGATTAACTATCAGAGTTACCTACCATCAGAGGCGTTATCTAAAACCTGACAGATAGACAACATGGTACATTGTGCTCTTAGGGTAGACTTGGTAGAACCCTAAACTAAATCGAATTTATAGTACTTTATAGTATGACCAGATTTAGCAAACTAAGCTAGACGTCGCTTAAAGAATAACTTAGATCGCCATTTTGCATCTATAATAATTACGATTTTACTATTCATATCTATAGTCCTCAAAGAGCTTAGACAAACGTGTACCCTGAACAAATCACACATCGTTAATCGCATTGTCTGTCTATTTCATCTACCTGTCAGGATTTAACAAGAGACCTATATTCTTACCTGAGTCTTCTTGACCTGCCCTGTAGTCCGTGTGGTGGTGACGGTGGTGCGCTGACCGTCACTCAGCTTCTCTGTCGTGGTGACCACAGTGGTGTCCTCTACGGATCCCAGGCTGTGTTCGCTGTCTGTTCGCGCGAGACCTTAACATCATATTAGACGTAGTATAGTAGGATATTTTAAGGTAGGTAATTTCAAGAGAGCATAATACAAAGTATTGTAATATGTAGGTACGAGTATATCATATATAGTTGTAATTGTAACTACAGTGGTGCCTCACACAACGAACTTAATTCGTTCCAGGAGCAAGTTCGTTATGCGAAAAGTTCGTTATGTGAAACGCGTTTTCCCATAACAATACATGTTAAAAAAAATAATTCGTTCTGTAGCATAAAATATGGTAAGATGACATAAAAAAAGATAAATTTTTTGTTATTATTTTTATTTAGATACATCTAAAAACATAATGAAAAAAACACACATTTTTTAATTCGTAATGAAGAACGATTGCTGCGATACGTGCGTAAGTTAAGCGTACTACGCAGTGACTAACGAGTCTAACGACTGCCTGCGCGGGAGGATGCAATTAATCGGCAGTGATCGTAGAAGATCGGGCGACTTCGTTGTAATGATGAACGATTGCTGCGACACGTGCGTAAGTTAAGCGTACTGCTCAGTGACTAACGACTGCCTGCGCGGAAGGATGCAATTAATCGGCAGTGATCGTAGAAGATCGGGCGACTTCGTTATGTGAAGCGAAGTTCGTTGTGTGAAGCGAAGTTCGTTGTATGAATCGTGAAATGAACGAAAAGGAAGTTCGTTGTGTGCAGCGTTCGCTGTGCGAGGCGTTCGTTATGCGAGGCACCACTGTACATGACTTTCTTACTGTCGATGCCGTCGCAGCAGCATTTTAGCTTAGACCGTGGTGGCTTCCTTATGACATACCAGTGTAGGTACTAAGAATTTCACTAAATTCTAACAAGAGTGGGAATTATAATGTTTATCGTGAGAGGCCGCTAGTAATCTCATAATGGGATCCTATCCCATTTTAAAGCGTATTTAGTTTTTTTTTTATAAAAATTCTTGCAACTAGTTAGGATAAGACCTTTTTGGCACTTAGCAAAACACTTCTATTATCTTCTTCTTTATTCTATCAAGTAATCTGAATGGAAGTGAACCAGGTCCCAACATACCATGTGCCGAGGAGTCGCTGGAGACGCTGTCCTTCAGTGTGGCGGTGCGCAGGATGAGGCCGGCCTTCGGATACGTGCTGCGGTCGCTCGTAGACGTTTCATCTAACATAAATATAACTATTAGGGCAATGTGCTGATGCGGGGCTTCACTAGAATGCATCGGCTGCATCGCCGTCGACTAAACAACCTGTCACTGATGTTGAGCATCTGTCCACGCTATGGTGAACGTGTCTGTGCCATCCCCTATATGATCCTCCAGTTCTGGCTACCCCATTCCGGGTACACAGATGTTATTATATTAAGTTATGAAATAAACACTAATGATTTGGCTCAACAACCTACAGATTCATATGGTAGATGAGCGGCTCGTGACACCCACCAAAACCTCTTAACCTTCCCTTAACCATGAACGTATAAAGAACAACGGACGTAATGCTGTCACTGCACAGATCAAAGCACCGAAATGGCGGCGTGTTGGGCATGTGTGCGTATTTTCCAGTAGGCGCCGAGCTTACTATGGTTTGTATATGTGGGTGGATATATGTGGGTGGATAATGAATGAGTCAATACACATCCCTACTCCATAGAATATCGTTACCGAGCTTACTATGAGTGCTTCACTCTGTGTAGTCACAACACTCTGTCCGTTATTCTTTATACGTTCATGTAACCAAGCAAAAGAGAATCATTATGTTAATTAACTTTGTTTGGGGCCGATTTTGGACAATAACGAGAAAACCAGAAGGATAAAGTTGATGCTGTCCCTATTTTGATTAAATTTTAGAGAAAGACAGCATCAAATTGACGCTAACTCTACTACTACTGTCATTCATACCAATATGATGACACATCTACAGTAATGGTTTTTAAATATCCTGATAAATAAATTTTTAACAACATTAAGAATAATCTGGGTATATAATTACATTTTCTTAACATAGTGTAAGCAGGTTCACTTTAATATCACTTTTGAATTCACTCTCGTTCGGAAATAATTAAATTCAAATTAAACCAAACCGTTAAACTATGAGTGTACCGTCTCGTCATCCGGTTATAGTTAACTGCCTCTAGTCTGTCAGACAACTATGTAAAGGTAACAATTGCATGAAACTTTACGCAAGCCATCGGTTGCGCGCGCGCATCGTGGCAATGCAACCGTTACGCCGAATATTTTCACTAAAATATTCACGAAACAAAAAAGAGCTCGTGTTTCAAAAAACGACGTGATCGCGTTTGTCTGATGTTTTTTGTTCCAAACAAATTACCTAAGTTTATAATACTTACATAATACCTATTGTCCCCTAGTGTTTTTTCTCATCATAACTAGAATAACCTATATCTACACTTTATCTTATAGGAAAAATTTACCAAAATATTTTTCATATACAGAATGTTTTTTTGTGGCCACCATTAAAGAAGGGTACGTACTCTATACATTAAATAAAGTAAGTTTATGCCAAAAAAAAATGCTGGGAAACAATTTTTTTTTAAAATAATTAATTACTTGATCTGGCGAAATTTATAGTGTCTAGTGTTTATACTTGTTTTTTTTTTATAGACAGATACTAATTACTTCTCGTGAAAAAATCTTGCTACGTGCGTCTATGTGCATTTACGCAGAAAAATGCAGTCTATTTACTCAACTTTGGACCCTAATATTTTGGAAACCAGACACTTCCCAGGTATGCTTCCATGGAGAAAAATTATCGTGATGATGAGGAGATTCCGTAGTTTTCGGGAACGTTGACGACCAAAAATCATGCTGTATAAAGAAAAAAAGGTAAAACAGAATGGTGAAGTAACTAAGGTAGGTAGGTACATCTTTTGTTGTCAGTTTCTCTGTTTGTTTTTAATCGTCGCCATAGAAATAATGCGTGTAGATATTTCCTTTAAAGATGAGATCTCTTGATAAAACTATCTCTGCTACCAATCTACCTATATAACCGCCAATTTCTATAACACAGAGATAACAGAACGAATAGTTCTGATTTGTCTATACCAGGGATGTGGAACCTTTAGTGATATACGTGCCATTTTTCATGAGACAAATAGTTATTATATCTATGACTTGCCATCAAATAATTTAGGCATATTGATATTATTGAACAAAAATAAAACTAGATGATATTAAGTATACTGTACTATTTATTAAAAATTCAAAAGTACAATTATCGGTATGTAATGTTACTATTTTAACATATAAAAAATTATGTAATTTCTGCTGTTTCAAATAAGATGCTAAGTATTTTATGTCAGGCTCTTACTTTTTTACTTTCAGCAGAATGCAAGCTGCTGAACTAGAGTCATCTGACAAACGGTTTCGATGAAATTTTTTTATGTTATTCATTCTCATCTGTATCATTCGGCGTGCCTGAATTATTTTGTTGCGTGCCAGGGGTGGCACGCGTGCCATTGGTTCCCCGTCCCTGGTCTATACTATAACAGATCTTAAGAGATTTTTTGCATATCTCAGATTCAATCTCCAATTGATTTCATGCAAAATTTCAAATTGGGAATAAACTAATCCGAGATTCTTTTTGATCTCTCGTATAGAAATTGGCCGTAAATAAATTATTATCTAACTACTTATTTATCAAGATCAGACCATTTGGCATTATTTATTGGGTAAGGATAGCTACTTACTTGCATTTTTAATGTATTTTTCAGTGAGCGACTTCACTGAGCTTTGTCGTACAGTCTTTTTCTCTTCGACCCGTTTTTCTACCTTCTCCGTCTTCTCTTGTGATCTCTGAGTTTTCTTCTCTTCTCTCCTCTCCATGGTTCTGGTCGAGGTGTCTCTATCGGTCAGTTTGTCTTGTCGTGTATGCGCCCTGTGGTCACTAAGTCTGTCGTGTCTGGTGTCCACAGTTCTGTGGGGGGTAACGTCCACGATCCTGGTGTCATTGACCCTGCGATCTTGGTGGGTGAACTGGTCCAGGGCAGCTCGTTCTTCCTGCTGTGAGGGAAGCGAGACTTGTGAAGGAAAACTAGAAAATTACTCAGATTTTGTGTGAGTAACAGCGGAGTCAATGACACTTGTTATCATTTTGAAATCTTTATGATAACTTCTTGAATATGTCATTTCCTTTTTCTATTAGTCAACATCAAATTCATATAAGAAATCATTACGCTATGGATTTCTATTTATCATTGTATACATAGTGTAACAGAAGGGGTATGTTAAACGAAATGCTAATTATTTCCACTATAAAGAATTTGTCCAAAAAATTTAAGACTCGAAATAACAATGTTTATTTTTCCATGAACTGTGGAGTAAGTTATCCAAAACACACTGAGCTATTTTCATAGCATTACCAAAGATGGGCGGACTACCTCTAGTCAGGACCGACTGACGGATATCTGATGTATGCAGGCCAACAGGTCGCAGTGTAGATTGCTTAGGGGACCCTATATTCAGTGCTGGACTCTGAGACTTATTATGAGGCATAACATACGCTACGTCCAGTGACACCCTGCAACAACAACTCACCAGCAGCGCCTGCGTGTCGCGGTAGGTCGCACCCGAGTCGCCGCCGAAGCGCGCCGTGGTGGTGATGGCGGCCAGGCCGTGCAGGCGCGCGGCGGGCTGCGCGCGCGCCGCGGGCAGGCGCTGTAGCTGCTCCGGCCGCGACGCGTACGCCGTCAGAGACACCGAGCCCGACGGCTCCGAGCCGTTGCAGGAATGCAGCTCTTGGCGGATCACCGTGCCTTTCACTGTGGTATAGTAGATACACTACTGTGTTTCCGGATAGGACTCAGAATGACAGGATTACAATGGAAACGTTTAACATAGTATAGTATTTGAGGGATTATCAAATTAGAAAATACCAGCTAATGCGAAGCCATTTATTGTCGGTAACAAACTGACGTTTTACCACTACCCACACCATAATAATAACTACATATATCACAATTCTCTCCCCACATAGATGATTGCAACCCTTACAGTTTATAATTTTTTAGTTTAGTTCGGGGCCGAAGCGAGATGACACGTTGAGGCACATCTGCAGCTGAGTGAATATTTTGTTCTGTTTGTATATCTGGTTCAACAGGTTGAACCCTAATATCTCTATCATCGGATACAACATTTTCTGTGCTCGGGTGTACCTCGCTTTGGCTATTCTCCAACTCCCTTCCCTCCAGCCCTGGCGGCTCCATTTCGGTATGTTCCTTTAACTCCTGGTTTTCTCCAAATACGGGATATACAATCGGCCCTTTATACAATAAAATCTGGTCTACATGCTTTTTGACACAGTAATTTAATTCCGGTATATATACTAAAAACATTCTTGAGCCTAATTTACATTTGATTTCACCTAATTTCCATGTATGTTTGTTTCCATTTTTGTAAAAACATTTTGCTAAAACCTTATCTTCTATGTTAAAATCAATATTCCTGGTTCCACCATAATATCTACTCTGTGAGGTCTGTTTACATAAAATATTTTCATTAGCAACAGTTGAAGCTGACACTGAGGATGACGGCTGACTAACTTGTTTCTTTGGTAACTCGAGGTCATCTAACGCAACCAAAGGATTCAACATGTCTAGCCGACAACGCAGCGAACGGCCTAACATTAATTTAGCAGGTGATAACCCCGTGGAACAATGCACTGAATTCCTATAATCAAAAAGGAATTTATTTAAATGGGTGAATTTCAACAACCTCGATTTTTGACTAATTATGCTGGCGAAATTTTATATCCACTTTCTATAACTTTTTTGTATTCGAAGTAATAGCCAAAAATATATAATATTCAGTCATATGGTACACATTTTTAAAAACGTATTATTTCTTGAGATATCTGCATTTAAAATTTTCAATCGCCACCGATATTGATATCAAATCACCGAAATTGTAAATCTCTCCACTGAAATTGATTACAATCAGCGGAATTATAAATACAGGAGAACATCATATGAATTACCTATTTATTTATTTTATAATAACTTGTAAACTTTAGATTTTTCGTTTATTAGTTGGTAATAATGTTTATCATCATGATTATAGCTTAGAAACTATGATAAAAAATTTAAGGAACACGTTAACAGTTAGAGAAATATTTTATTACATACTTTAAAATGCTTCCTAGTGAGTTTTTTCTTAGCATAAAACGTAGTGGTCATGGTATCTCCTTTAAGATCTCGCAGTTCTGACTACACCATTTCAGGTACCTAGCCGTATTTATATATATGTACGTAAAAATCTTCGAAAACCAGAAATAAGGATCATTTCTTTTCACATGTGAAAGTGCACCTCGTTAGCTACCTTTATATATAAGGAACACCCCATCCGAAAATTCACGGTGTCGGAGATATGACAATGATATGATTTTTTTAAAATCTCCTTTTAGAGGAGTAGAATGGCATATAAGAAATGAATCACATTTTATACTTTGACCTCCCAAAAATCTATCAACATGGAATGGTCAAGACTCTTTCAAAATAATATACTGCATCATGCGTACCCTTTATCAAACTAAATTCCTTATTTAATAAGCTACTCAAAAAGGTGTAACTTATTATGAGAAAGCTTACCAGCAGCGGATCAATAAAGGTTTCGAAAAATACATTCCGTGGCGCTACAGCCTATAGCAGTGTTATATTGAGGTAAGTAGAATATAGAACTCTTCTGTTATCATCAGGCGTACTTATTCAAGCTACTCAGGTTTATCGCAAAGTTACTCGGATTTATTCGTAACTGTTCATTTATAGTAGCAATTTTGGGTGGTTTCCTTGAGGTTGAACTAAAGGCCAAGTCATAATCAATATCACAAAACGTGGGATTGAAGTAGATAATAATTATGTGCATGAGTACACCTACTTAGGCCAGTAGAACATTCAATATATAGATATTTTTTCTGAGAACAATCAGGACTCAGAAAAATATTAGATTCTTATTGGTCAGCTATTAATATTGAGGGATGAATCTTAAGTGCCTGTAAGAACTTAGTTCATTTAGGAACGGTTCCCTTCCTATGATCTTATAACGTCTACTTGTCGATATGTGTACTTATGCTGTCTATCGATTGACCTACAGTGCTCAGACTGCATCAGGAACACCATTAGGTATGCTAATCGCCTACCAAAAAGGAACTGGACAGTAAAAATACCGGCCATGTTAGTCGTTTAGACACCGAAAGATAGACGAACAGTGCAACTGGCTGGACGCTACAGAGCGGCTGCCTGGGGTAGGAGTAAGACGAGATGGAGGTGGCGGTATGACCTCGATCCGAGTTGAACTGCATCATGAAAAGGCCTTTGGATAGCAGTAAGACTCCTATGCTATATATTATAATGTCAGTTCATCACCTTTGTATTTTTTAAATTTGACTATAAGTTTAGGTCACTTGTTAAAAAAGGTTGTCGCGCCATAGGATAGCACCTTTTAAAATTCTTATTAGTCAGCTGTTGGTATTGTTCATAATTATACCTTTTGAATTTAGTTTAATGAAGTGTGCGTATTACGTGAAATTATTATTTCGAATGAATAGGAAAGAATCAGGAAAAATTATAAACCTTTTGGTAGTTGTACTTTAAAAATGCCAAGTTGATGTCTGTTGTTTTGTCTCAAATGATTATTTATTTATCTAGTTGAATTACTGAAATATACACGTATTTTAATTTTTTTATGTATTTCCGTTGTGACTTTAAAAACATTACAAAATGGGGCATAACCCTGAAGCCGTTATTTTTTTTATGGGTCTTCCTACCCATGAAGGTAGAAAATGGGCTGTAGTTTTACATCTCAATAGAAATAATACCAGTTTTCCAGTCATCCTGTATACAAAAAGACAAAATATCAATTACGGTGACATTATTAAATTACGGTGGCCCTCTTTTTTGCCACCGGAGCCACTGGAGTTGCGACACCGTACTTAGAATTAATTAATAAAGTACAAATTATAACGGACACTATTATTTTAAATGTGATAATTCGTTTGCAATTACGTCGATATATCTAATCTTTAATCATCTGTAAAATTTCTTTTTAAACAGCCTTTTAGTTTTTTAAATACACATGACACCGTTATATGATAAATTTGTATTCCTGCGCCACCGCAGGTTATACTTACGTTTTTGGCGGGAAAACTGTTCAGTGTATCAAACATCCTTGTACTTGGTATACGATAGCTTGACAGAGCAGTGCGGGGAAAGATAGCTTAGCATCTATCTCATTCATTATGATGAAATAGTGTAATGTTCAAAATGCGCCAGCGTTATTGACTTTTTCCGCGGGACATTTTTAAAAAGCTGTTACAGGTACTACCGGGTTAAGTTAAATTACTGCTCATGGTATAAATAATAGTGTCATTTAATGTATTTTTAAAATATGTATGTATTCTGTTAAATTAATTCACCCGAAAATTTAAATATCCAAATTTATTTTTGCAAATGAAGTGGGGACATAGCACCGCAATTAGATTTAGAGCCTTTGATAATTTTTTTAATGCGTAAACAAATAGATTTCGGTCTTAAGTTTTAAACGTTAGTCTAGATCACTGTCTGAACTTAATGAAAAAAAATTAATAAATGTGCATTTTGCACTTTCCACTACGATTTTCATCCACGCCGCGCTAAAAACGTACCTGGGAAATTCACCCAAATGCTCAATTAAATTTTTTTGACTTATTTTACCACTTAATATTATTTTAAACGTTTTTTTTATAGTTTTTACGCTATTCTCTGCTTGCCCGTTTGACGCGGGATGATACGGCGGGATAGTTAGGTGTTTAATACCATTCATTTTGCAAAAACTATTAAACTGGTTTGATACAAAATTAGAGGCGTTATCTGTTACTATAGTAGTAACTAAACCAAACCTACTAAATACATCGCTTAATTTACTGATAACAGATTCACTGTCCGTACCGTTCATCAGAAAACATTCTACCCATTTAGAGTAAGCATCGACCACGACAAAAAACGTTTTGCCTTCAATAGAGAGCATATCCAAATGTACCCGGTGCCACGGGCCCGCCGGGCGTGGCCACGGCGCCAGCGGCGCTCGCGGCGGCGCACTTCGCAACGTGTTACATTCCATACATGCACCTATTTTTTCTTCAATCTGCCTATCTATATTAGGCCACCACATACGTGATCGCGCTTCTGATTTAGTTTTTACTACTCCAAAATGGGAATGATGCAACTGTTGTAATAGTTGCTCCCGATAAATGGAAGGAATGACGACCTTGTGCCCCCGCAATATGCAGCCTTTTTCCACCGTAAGCTCATTACGACAATTATGGTATGGTTTTAAAGTCGAATCAGCAATTTTGTTCGGCCAACCATTTTTGATAAACATCTTAACCCTACGCAACACCTCCTCTTTTTCAGTTTCCTTGACTATGTCTTCTACTGTGATCGGGCTATTCCAGGTACTTTGAATAAAATTAATATAAAGAGCGCGATCCTCAATAACATTGTCTGAGACTACATTAATCGGTTTCAACTCGCCTATTGATCGCGATAAGAAATCCGCGACATTCTGATCACTTTTTACGTACTCCATATTGAAATTATATGCTGATAAAAAAAGCGTACCTTTGTAACCGTTTAGCAGCCAATTCAGGAATGCCTTTCTTGTTACCAAAAATAGCTAATAAAGGCTTATGGTCTGTTCTTAAAATAAAGGGCGTCGACCTTCCATACAAGTAATGATGAAATTTTTGATTGCAAAAATAATAGCCGCGGCCTCTTTTTGGATTTGAGCGTAATTTCGTTCGGCGTTAGTGAGCGCCCGCGAAGCATACGCGACGACTCGCTCGGACCCGTCAGGCTGCCGCTGCGCCAGCACCGCGCCGAGCCCGCCCGGCCCCGCGTCCGCGGTCACCACGGGCGCACACCTCGGGTCAAAATGGGCCAACACACGATCACAACACATTTCTTCCTTGATTGTATTAAACGCCCTATCCTGTTCTAACCCCCATTCCCATTTAGTTTCTTTCCTTAAAAGGGCATGCAGTGGCGCTAAAACCGTAGAAGTGTTGGGCACAAAACATCTATAATAATTTATCATCCCTAAGAATGATTGTAATTCCTTTACGTCCTTAGGAGGTCTACAGTTCTTTATAGCTAAAACTTTACTGTCTGATTTGCTCAACCCGTTTTTATTAATCACAAATCCTAAATATTCCACGGTATCTTTGAATAACTCACACTTATCTGGTTTTAATCGTAGTCCAGTTTCCTGCAACCTACTTAATACCTGTTCCAATCTCATCATATGAACTTCTCGCGAAGGGCCAGTTATTAAAATGTCATCTAAAAAGACACAAGTGCCTTCAATGTCAGATAACAGCTGGTCCATAGTACGTTGGAAAATGCACGGCGCGTTTGCCAAACCAAATACCAATCGATTAAAACAGAATAAACCCTTATGTGTGTTTATACATGTAAATTTTTTCGTGTCATCTAATTCCAACTGCATATATGCTCTTGATAGATCTAATTTTGAAAATTCTACTCCCCCATGTAGTTTAGCAAATAATTCTTCAATCCTCGGTAATGGATAACTATCCATTAACAGCGCTTTATTCAAGGTAACAGAGTAATCACCACATAGACGAATATTACCATCGGACCGCAACACTGGTACAATGGGGGTCGCGAACTCTGAGTGATCTACTTGTTCTATTATACCTAACTCCAGTAACCGATCGAGTTCTTTTTCCACTTTCGGTTTTAAAGCTAAGGGAACCGGCCGTGCTTTGAAAAAATTTAACTTCGCGTCCGGCTTAATTCTAATACTTATTTTGTGTTTATTAAATTTACCTAACTCATCCGAAAATAATGCCTTATATTTATGTAACAAATAGTGATCATTTACAACTGACAAATTATTACAACTCTCAATAGAACATAGTTTCAATTTATATGTACTTATAAAATCTCGCCCTAATAAAACCGGTTGCTTACTATTTGTATTGATAACAAAAAAAATAATCTGTTCTGTGCGATTATTATAATCCATTGATAATTTAACGCAACCTATAGGTATAATTTTACTGCCATTATAGCAATTTAATGTAACTTGACACGGCCGCAAGAAATTATTTCGTGCAAAATGTTTAGAATATATATAATGAGGCAGGACAGAGACGGCACTACCGCTATCGACTTCACATAACAACTGTTCGCCGGCTATCGACAATACCTGTTGCATCGGTTTACTATTGATACAGTTAATATTAAACAAATCAATACTACCTGTCACGATGTCGGTGTCAGCCTCATCTGTACTCATGAAATTAAAATTTGTCACTGATTTGCACATCCTTTGCAAATGACCAATTTTATTGCATTTCCTGCACGTGAATGATGCAAAACGACACTGATCTTTCGTATGATTTTTATATCCACACACAGCACATGTCACTCGTTGCTTATTTTTCCCGTCGTTCACTGGTTTCCTGTACTGCGCCTCGCGTCGCAACGCGAATATGGGTTGCTGCACGGACGACGACGCCGCGTCGCCGCCACTCCCGGCAGCCTGCTGCAGTGCGCGCCGGGCACATCGCACGCTTTGTGCCAGCTCCAGCGCTCTGCTGAAGGTCAAACTCTCGATGCTCTCGGAAAATAACTTCTCCTTTTCCTTGATGTCTTCTAAACCAAGAACAAAACGATCTCTTAAAGCAGTCTCCAACTCATTTTTGAAATGACAGTTTTGAGCCAAACTTCGCACTCGCGCCGCCCATTCGTTTAGGTCCTCTCCCGGTCTTTGTTCTGCCTTATAGAAATTGTAACGTTCTACAAAGGTACTCTTTTTGGTAATGAAATGTTTGTTTAACATTACCAGTAATAATTTGTATTCAACCTCTTCTAAATCATTCGGGTAGGCCAAATCCTTTGCGACGCGGTAGGTATCTTCCACCAAGGTCGTCAGGAGCATGGAACGACGCTTTATACCAGATTTATCAGATTCTTCGTTGATATTATTAGCCGTACAGTATTGTGTAAACCGGCTTATAAAAATACTCCATTCTTGCACTCGGTGGTCGAAATTGAGGTTATTACCAAACAACGCCATTTCGCTCAATATAATAGCTGCTTTTTCCAAAATATCACTCCTCAAATTTCACTGCGCACTTTAAATGGGTTTCTCGTCGCCAAAATATAGTATTTGAGGGATTATCAAATTAGAAAATACCAGCTAATGCGAAGCCATTTATTGTCGGTAACAAACTGACGTTTTACCACTACCCACACCATAATAATAACTACATATATCACACATAGCGGTGGCAAAATGATCAGTAACAGAAGTTGCTAAGGAATGCCCGGTTTTCTTAGTGGACTCCTATACAGGCATGGAAGGATATGCTGTAATAGAGTATTTACAAGCCACTCGTACCAAAGATAGATCACGAAGACGGTATAATCTCGAATTTTTAAATTTAATTTAAAACACCTCATCATAGGGTGGCAGGCAAAGCAGGACATAAACAGGTAGACACATCTCAATTTAATTAGCCAATTTAGCTTGCTTTATTGACGTACACTGAGTCCACTTTAGTGATGTTGTTGTGAATATGTTTTGTAAATGAAATTGTATTAGGCGTTACAATTCGGAAGTTCAAACATTCACTATGGGTGCGCCCACCACCGGGCCCTACACCCTCCACTGACCCCCGGATCCGATAACTCATAACTGCGAAAACAAGCACTTGCACTACCCACAATCACCACGAGAAACCAGACCCGAACACTCAGATAATACATCGCACTATTTCATAATAATTTGTGGTTTACTAATTTCTATAATCCTGAGGATGCCACGGTTGTTGGCGAAACATATGTAGATTATTTATCTAGTTTTTGATTTCGGAATATTGTCTTGCATGCTAGGTGCTCGGGTCTGGTTTCTCGTGGCGATTGTAGTTAGTGCAAGTGCCTGTTTTCGCAGTTATGAGTTATCAGATCCGAGGGTCAGTGGAGGGTGTAGGGCCCGGTGGTGGGCGCACCCATAGTGAAATATGTTTTGTACTAAACTTATGTTGTGTTACAATGACCAGATCTATGTTGATACAGTACTATTTAATAAGATGCGTGCGATAACAAATCTTGTTGGTATTTCCTTTCAGCTGAATAAACATCAATATTATATGAATCACTTTATTGTTATCTTAGTAGTTGTTACCTTGGTAGTTCGAGGCGCCATTCCTCAGCGCCTTAATGCCGAATAGCGGCCGCCCATCTGCGTCTAGCGGCCCCGGCCCGTAGCTTGACGTGATGACGTCGAGCGGCTTCGAGATCACCTTCGAAGGACTCGGCGCACGACACTTCAACTTCTCGCTCTCCATTTTCTTACTAGTGTATGTACGGGTCTCAGACGTAACCTTCTTCAAATTTCGATTTGTTACCCACGTGGGTTTTTCCTCTGCTACATGTTTAGGCAATTTCTTTTCAACTTCGTAAACAGTTTTTATTATAGTTTCTTTGCTAGCATCAGTTTTGGGACGTTTGAAATCTGGACTCGGAGTTCGCTGATGTAACCGGTCAGATGGCTTGGTTGAAGCACGTTCGGGGCTTTTTCTTTTTTCTGGGGAAACGGATCTTTTTCTATTGACTTCAACAACTTCTGTGACATCTTTAGAAGAGGATCTTTCGCTAACATTCTTAGAAATTTCAGTATGTTTTGATTCCACCAGTCTTTGCTCGTCAATATGTTTTGTAGTTTTCTGATCTAGTGCTTCTTTTCTTCTATTTATTTCTGTGACTTTCAGTTTTTCATTTTCAGTGAGACCAACTTTCTTCATGTAGGCTGAAGCATATTCGTTAAAACGATTAGGCTTAGGATGCTGTGTTGCAACTTTGCTCGGAGAAAGATTCCTTGTTCTCTTTTCTGGACTTGGTTGTCGAACAGGACTTTTGGTCTTAGGAACTGTCTTATAGGTTGGTTTTTCTGGACTCTTCGTACGTTTTTCAGGCACATTTCTGTTGCTAAGTTTAGAATGACCATTTAGTAGCGGTTTACCGTTTTCTTTCGTTTGTTCTTGGACTATCTGCGGTGTTGTGTTTGAAACACGTTCCGTTACTGTTACAGTGTGAGTTATGATTTCTGAATGCCGTTTAGGAGATATTACTCGAGAGCGGTGATCAGGAGATTTATTCCTGAATTGTTTTACTGATTTTGTATACGTATTTGTATTGAGCGTGTTTTCAGTTTCTACCCTTTTTTTAGCTATTCGTATCTGAGCTCGTATGCGACGCCTTTGCTCATACCCTACAACCTTTTCCAACTGAAAAAAAAAATGTAAATATTTAGCAATATTTATGTAGGTACCTACATTGCATTGTAATTAAAGTAAACAATCAGAAAATAACCTCGAAATCTCTTAAGTAGATGAGTGAGATATTTTTGTATGTATATATAATTTATTTTATGATTTTTATGTATAAAGCAAGAACTGTCACATAATTAGCATATTAGAATACTTACCATTTGTTCTAAAAGCTCCACATCATAAATATCCTCGATACAGGGTTGATGATGGTCGCTACTACGGCGCCGTTCACTGCTGACTGTCGAGCGTTCTGCACTAGTCCTTCTGAGCTCCACACCAAACTTGCCACTGCCTCGCCGAGTACTGACCTCCACGTCTTCAGTAGTCCTCACTTCCTCTTTGCACAAACTAGCCTGTGTTGGTCGCTGATAGTGTGATACAGGCTCTTTAGGTTTCTCAGATTTGTCTTTTTCTGGCTTTGTTTGCACGTTTTGTGTTACCGGGTAGCGAGATAAAACAGTCTTACCAGAAGTATTTTCAGTGTTATTCCGAATGTGTGATTTAGATTCATTCCCTGGCCGCGTTGGACTCCTTGGCTTATCATCGTAAGTGGTTCGACGTGGATGAGTTTCTTTTTCAGGCCGTGTGGTTGAGTCTCTTTCATCGAAGTTTATCACATCTGGAATTCCATCTTCAAGAGAAGGATGAAGAACAATTGTGGAGTCAGTTTTCGGCGATTTTTTTATAATACCGATATCAGTTAATTTTGTTGTATTATTGGTACAAACGGAGCCTTTTTGAGTTTTCTGCGATGAAGCAATATTTTCAAACAAAGCTTTCGCCTTTTTAACAGCTTCACTACTGCGTAAAGTTGTTATCTTGGTTGGTATTTTTTCAACAGTTTTATGTTAGGACTTGCGTAATCTTTACTTTTGGCATGAGAGGAAGCTGTTTCTTTTGCAAAAGACCCTAATTTGGTGTTTGGTTGATCAGCACTTTTCCTAGTAGGATCTGTAGTATCATCTTCGTCTGCTTCATCAACTTGTCCCATAATTTTTTTCATTATATCATCATGTTGTTCTTTGATTTTTTTTTCATTTTCCTCTACATGGTAAGTTTCACTTAAAAATTGTTCAGCGGTTTTAACAAATTTGTTAACTTTGTCTGATACGCTGAGTAAACAATCATCACTTTTTATGGAATCGTCAACATTGCTTAGATCAGGTCGCTCTACTTTGTTACCAGATTTTGTTTTAGGACTATTTACATTTTCTGCTGTTTCAATAAAAAGATGAGCTTTGTCGTTTACACTTAATTTCGTATAATTATCTTGATAATCAGTATTATAATCATATTCATCGGTGATTTTACGCGATGGACTCTTATCTCTTGTTTTTGGCCCCTTAGCAAACTTATTTACTTTTTCAGATACAGATAATAAACATTCATCAGTTCTAAGATTTTCATCGAGATAATCGGAATGAACTTTTATTTCGTTATCTTTGAACGTGGTAGTAGAAGTTTTAGTATCAATGTTCTTAGAAAACTTCGATACCTTATCATTAACACTAAGTAGACTCTCATCAGTTTCGTCAACTCGATTAATATCTGTTCGCTTTTCAAAAAGTTCTTCGTCTTCACAAATTTCCACAATATCATCTACGAGAGATTCTGTTTCATGTATAGTTTGATGTGTTCTCTTAAAATAATCATCATCTGGCTCACTTACTTCATCTGGTAATCTTGGAGTGCCTACATCTTCCAAAAAGTTTATCGGCGTAGGACATATACGATCAGGAGAGTTTTCTCTTGACGATTTAGCTTGTTGCACATCGATTATCATACCATCTTCATCCTCTGAAGTATTTAATGCCGTTGCAGATTTAGGTTTATTAGGTAATTTAGAATTACTGTCCGGTCTAAGATTTTGTGTCTTAGTAAATGACGAAGTTTGTTTACTATTCTTAACATTAACAGACATCTCAGGTTTAGATTTGATTCTTTGAGGGGACGTCTTTTTAGGTTTTATGGATATATCACTAGTGGTCCGTGTAACTTTAATATCAACATCCTTTTTTGTTCTAGGGCTAACATTTTCTTTATCAATACCTTTTTGTGATAAAGGTTTTCTTGTTTCCGGCTCGGCTTTACTTGGCAGTGATTGCTTAGTTACATTTGTAGTTTTTTTCACATCCGTTACATTATTTTTTTCAACCTTAGTTGATATAGATTCAGAAGTACATTTTCGGGTCAATTGAGGCGACATAGGTTCTTTAGTTTTATAAGTATTTATTCTTGATATCTGCGGAGACGAAGGCCGTATCAAAGATGTGATTGTTTTTTTTGGTGATATGCTCCTTGTTTTATTTAGATTTTCGGGTTTTTTATCGTTTTTAACTGGAGTAACTACATGAGGGGATTTTTTAGTGGGAGACACATTTCTTGTAGGAACTTTGCTTGGTGAAGTATCTTGTCGTGTCTTTGCAATAGATTTGACATCCTTTTGTTTATTTATTTCCACCGTAACTATCTCTGTTTCTTTAATTTCTGAGTTTATTTTAGTTGGAGATTTTTCACGTCCAGGTGAACTTCTTACTCTCTCAGGTGATAATTTTCTTAGTGACTTTTGTACCTTTTCTAATATTTCATTTTCTCTTTCCGTAGCAATAAATTCAGTGTTGGTTTCAATATTTTTGTTAACTACTTTAGACGGTGAAGGCGTTCGAGAGGTATCACGTATAGAAGAATCAGTCTTCGAGATAGTTTTTGAAGAAGTTTGATTTGTTTGTACGTTATCACTTTTATAGGTAGTGGCGCTATCATCATAGAAATTTTGAGTTGACGAAGTTTTTATAGCGGTTTTCTCTGGACTTTTAGGACGTTTTATTGCTTGGGGTTCTATTTTCGTAAACTTAGATACCGAATGTTTCACATTACTATTTTTTGTAGTTTCTTTTACAACTGTATACTCCTCTTTTCTTAAACCTTTGACTTCTTTAGAGGGTGCTGTTTTCTCAGGCGACGTTGACCGTCGTACAGGTTTCTCTAATTCCTTCTTTGTTGGTGTTATAGTAGGTATTTTATTAATTACTGTTTTAGTAAGAATATCATCAGTGGCTTCTTCTGTTGATGATTCGAAATCATTGGACTCTTCCTCTTTTGAGATAATATCTTTCAATTTAGTAGGTGTATCAGTGGGGCTAATATTATTATCAGATGATAGTGTAGAATTCATATTTTCAGTTTTTTCTCTTGATATAAAACTGTGAACACTCTCTTTAGCATCTTGATAACCTTGATTATTTAAAGTATTACAAAAGGCTAAGTCCTCTGAAAGCCTGGACTACCACAAGGATAAAACACTTGGAGAACTTTGATTAGTGTCATCTGCTTTTGAAGTCGTTGCTGTATCATGAATAGTATTAGTACTAGAGATAGG